>JAUYWG010000038.1:25553558-25564440 GCA_034779775.1 Enteromius afrohamiltoni
AAAATTCTTAAATGTCCTAAATTAGCAAAGGTCTAGTCCTGGCTTAATCTAATCCCTATCCGGGAAACCGGCCCTAGGATCGGTTGCAAAAGAAAATAAAAAATAACAAACTAATAATTTAGACAAATGTGTAGGGTTTCAACCCATTACAAAATACATAAAAAACAACATCTATGTTTCACTTTCAAGTACTTAGATTTGTTTATAAAACCATTCTAGAACGGCGAGGTTATTAACTAGAAAATCATCTTTGTTGCTTTTCACACATGTAATCAAACCGGAGGGAGCGTCTGCGCTCAAACATCGCGAGAGCTTACGAGAGTTCCGGTGTTGTGATGATGAACGTCCCTGCCAACATGGCGGTCAGCATCCGCGGCCGTCCGACCCGGAGTGTACGGATGAGAGGCGAGTTAACGGCACACCCCCCCCGGTTTCTACAAGCAGCCGGAGCGGTTTCTAACCCTCTGCTTGTGTAGCACCCGTTGAAGCGCGGATAAAGTCTCACCGTGTCTTTATTGTGTTTTTTTGTGTGTTTGACAGGTCGGAATGACAGCGGGGAGGAGAATGTACCGCTGGATCTTACGCGGGGTGAGTCACCATAGTGCTTCAAATTCAAAGTGCTTCTCTGTAATAACAACAAAGAAAGGATCGAATTGCCTTTCAAGCAAAGCAAGTGTCATTAGTGATTCTCCATCTGCTCTATATGGCCTGCAGACAGGAGAATGGTGCTGAATGAGATGAACACGGTCTCAAAACCTAATGGTTTGAGCTCATTATTTACGCCTGTGATGCCCCAGACCAGCTGTCTGGCTAGGCGTCTCACTAGGATTTGGGACCCGGGTGTTGTTTTGAACTGTATTGCAAAGCCACATCGGTTTGTTTTGTCTAGTAAACATCTGCATGTCAGCAGAATAGCAGCAGTGCATTCAGCTCGGCTGTATCAGTAAATATTCAATGGCTTAAGGGTCCTGATGCCTTCATATATTTGCACGCTGCCTGTTAAGTCTTATGTTTTAAGGTTTCAGACTTTGATATATCTAAGCTGTTGGCTGTTCGATGCAAAAGTCTGACAAGCCTAATCTTGATGAGTCCGGCACTGCCAGTGTGTTTGACGCCTCTCTTGAGAAATGTACTAAATAAAGACTAGAGCAGGGAAAAGTTCAGTTTTTAGATCACAATATCACATATCTGTAAAAATCACTCACACGGAAGGTCCCGAGAGGTTTTGTTTGGGTTCTGCGCTAAACTACGGGATTTGAATTCAAAGGATAATCATTATAATAATAAAAAAATCCCCGTCCTGGATGCTTAATATATTAGCAGCAACTAGTTTTTAACCTCTGCTTATTTTGTAGGTGTTTTATTTTATTGTTTTTGCTTTCCACAGAACCCTCAGATAACATGCGTGAGATCCTTCAGAACATCGCCAAATCTCACGGGGTTTCCAACATGAGGAAGCTTGGCCACCTGAACAACTTTGTTAAGGTAGCGCAACTTCCATTTATGCTGATAATTGTTCAGAGGCTGGCACACACCACGCTTATTTATGATTTCAGTGAAGAGAGAAGATCATGACCAGGTCTGCATGGAATGTCTTCACTTTTTTTTTTTTAAGCTGATTTTAGGGAGAAAATATGGTGAATCGTAAATGTCAGCGTGGTAGAATATATTCAATGGAGCTGAGAATACTACATTCTAACTGATCGCTGAAGTAAAGCATTGTAAAAAAAACCCTGACTCTGTCATATGATCTGCATTGCATTGAACATATTTTGTGTGGCTTATAGATATTGCCATAATTCCTCACTTTATTAATATCAGTATTTTGTAATACAGGTTTTCAGGTGTACAGGTGTTTAAATATGCAGTAATTTGCATGCTTTTCGAGAGCTTTTCTAGAGTTTTTCTAGAGTGCAGACACTCCTTAAATCAGATAATACTGTCAACACTAAGAAAAAATTGTTTTTATAATTGAAATAGAAATGAGCAAAATACTCTGTAAAAACCTTTAGAATATAGACAACACATTCCGGTTCAGGAAAAAAAAAGACTCATTATGAGAAAACAGTCTTTAATAATTCTTTGTTATTTTGACTGACTCGTATCTATAAACTGGAAACTAGAATAGCATTGAGACTTGGCAGTTGAGTATATATTACCTCCAGCTGTTTACATAACGCACGGTTGCTGACATCGTTGCAAAACGTACCTGTGTTATCTCTCCCAGCACTTATTTGCTAAATGCAACTTTAAGACTTGTTAAGATATTGTTAAGATATTATAAACATTAACGTCATAATTTCTGTGAGAATTGCTATATAAATCAATTTGATTTGACTTGGCAGAGTGGGAGAATTTATTTTTAATAATGCAATGTTTTTAAGGCCTGGTTCTGTGAGCAGATCTGTAACATAAAACAGTAAACAGCAGTAGGCGGTGTGTGTGTGTGTGTGTGTGTGTAGTCAGGTTGTTTATCTTAGTGGGTGCCTCCTCTCACTTTCAGTTTCTTTCTGAGTGAGTCTTGTGCGAGTGAGTTTCATCTTAGTGGGACTGAGGTTAAACTTAAGACTGTGTGTGCAGGTTTTGTGTGCGTGATTTTCTCAGCTTTGGAGAATAATAACTCAAGTGGTGTGTAAGTGGTATGAATGCTGTGTGTGGCCTTTTAAGGATGCTGAGATAGAGGAGATCTAATCCTCACTGAGGGTCACATGACCCCTTCTGACTGCCTGAGCTCTGACATCATCATAAACACATGCATATGCATGCTCAGCCTGCCAAGGTCATTACACTCCACAGGAACACACACACAAACATGTTTAAGAGACCCACAAATTCATCATTTATTCACCCTAGAGTGTTTCCAGATCTGTATGCAATTGATATTTTGAAGAAAGTCTGTAAGCAGGCTCTTTTCGGTCACCATTTACCACACCATAGTATGGAAGTCAATGGTGACCCAAAAGAGCCTGCTTACAAACTTTCTTCAAAATGTTGCGCTTGGCAGAACAAAGGAGTTCATACAGATTTGGACCTACTCGAGGGTGAATAAATGATGATTTTTGGGTGAAATCTTCCTTTAATGTTCATTTCTTTTCTGCTGTTATAGTATTTCTGTTTTAATTGTTTAATAAAACGTACAGTACAAGGCTTGTATTTATTTCATTAAATATAGTTTAATAATTGTGAATGTGTTTTAAAATGAAAATTGGTGTTGAAAAGTTGATCTTTCAGAAATCGTTCTAATATGCGGTTTTGATGCACAAAACATTTCTTATCATAATGATTTTGAAACAGTCGCGCTGTTTTAATATTTTTTTTGTGGAAAGTGTTAATATTTGTTATGGATTCTTCGAATAAAAACGTTCAAAAGAACAGTTGGATTCCTCCTTGCTAAATAAATAACCCTTTGAACCGTAGTGTATCCTGTGAGCATTATTATATATTCATGCATTGACAGTCTACTGGACTTCGTGGCTTGGTGCAAGAATACTTAAGTAAGGAGTATCTCTCTCTTTCTCTCTCAGCTCTTGAACAGTGTAAATCACTGTGAAGAGAAATTAGGATTTACACATGAGGAAATCATCATTTGGTAAGTAGATCTTTTTTTGTGTGTGTGCTCCCAAATCATAGACTCGCTGCTTTCTGAGATGGCATGATGGAATCTCACATAGTCATCATATTCTGTTTTAGTCTGCGAGTGGCGTTGCTGAATGAGGTGAAGGAGGTACGGGCTGCGGGTTTGAGAGCATTAAGGTATCTGATACGTGACAGCAGCATCCTCCAGACAGTTCTTCAGCTGCAGGTGGATTACCTGATCTCCAGGTGAGTTCACACACCTGTTTTGTGTCCTCCGTGTCTTCCATTAGGTTTGAAAGACACGTAATTACTAGGAATAATATTGATTTGACCATTTCTTAGGGACGCTATCATATTTTCCATTTGCTTGTCTTCAGTGTAATACTATAATGTGAAGGTTTTTTGGTCAGATGGGAAGTGTTTATTTGTGTTCAGGTGCATTGACATTCAGCAGAGCAATGAGGTGGAGAGGACTCAAGCCCTCAGACTGGTCAGAAAGGTACAGCACTCAGTATAACCTGTGTATGTTATTTGTGTTGCTGGGGGAATGTCATCTCAATCTATTATGCTGCCCGTTCAGATGATAACAGTGAACGCACAGCTCTTTCCCAGCTCGCTGACAAACTCTCTGATCGCGGTGGGGAACGACGGGCTGCAGGAGAGAGATCGCATGGTTCGAGCCTGCATCGCCATCATTTGTGAACTTGGTGAGTTAATAGTGTCACATTTGTCTAGAAAGCAACACCGTTATTGTTGATTACACTTGAGATTAGTTTTAGGCTTTGGTGAAACAGGTGAAAAACAGGTGACAATTTCTTCATTGATTAAAGATTCTTAATGTCAGTTCTATTACAGATTGATATGAGAGATATATATATTCCATTTTGAATTTTGCAATATATTAATATTTCAAATATTAATTAAAAAGTTTTGTAACAATGTTTTTTTAATGTAACAATTCCAGAATACATTTCTTATTATCTCTTTATTAGCTACTTTGTTTTGTCTTTGTTTTGTCCTTTACTTTATAAAATGTAATTTGTAAATGTAAAATTTTTCTATTGTATACATTTGTTTGCTATGGTTGTGTTTTCATGCAATGCAGCACTGAAAAACCCAGAGATTGTGGCCCAGCGAGGAGGTTTGAGCACCATCCTGAAGAACGTCATTGACTGTCAGCTGAGCCGCATCAACGAGGCCCTGATCACCACCATACTGCACCTGCTCAATCACCCGCACACACGCCAGTATATACGCGCTGATGTTGAACTGGAGGTATGTGTGCTTGCGGCGGCACACTGCGTAGTGCATAACTTCATTGTGCCGCAGGTTTAATCTGGGATGCATTATTCCTCATTATGAAATAAAAATATACTTTGTAAATTGTCTGACAATAGTAAGTGAAAGTAGAAATCATGTGATGTGACCAAGGACGGTAAGCCATGAAAAGAATTTACGTTTAACACATCCAGGTGGACACACAGCAGTGAGCAAAATATTATATGTATTATTTTATATTTGTATTTTTTCCTTTTTTTAGCAAATCCTTGCACCTTACACGGATTTTCACTACAGACACAGCCCTGATACAGCAGAGGCACAAATCAAGTGAGTTGTGTATTAATATTTTGGTGTGTACATATATATATATGTATACATATACATGCTTTTTTGCATGCTGCTGTACCATTAGCTCATTTACCTGTAGCGCAGTGTATGCATGGAATGTGCATTTCTGACAGTAACTTTTTTTAATGAATCGTTGTGTGCCGTAGGGAGGACAGAGAAGCTCGTTTTTTAGCCAGTAAAATGGCCATCATTGCAGCCTTCCGCTCATGGTCAGGTATGAAATCTGCTGCATCTTCATCAAAAGAGCAGAAATGGGAAATGCTCTCCACTTCTGCTCTTCATCCCTCTTTTCTGCTGTTCTCCTATAGGTATTATCAACCTGTGCAAATCAGGGAACTCAGGGGTCCAGTCTTTGATAGGTCTGCTCTGTATACCAAACATGGAAGTCAGGGTGAGTTTTAAATACATGCAGTATATATACAGTAGTCAGATGTACAGGATCGAAACCTATAGAGAAATATATAGAATAGTAAAGTTTAGCTGTTACTCCTCTGTTACTCCTTTTCTGTGTGTGTTAACATCAGTAATTATGACTGTCCAATGACTGACTGACTTGACTCTTATTTTCTTCCACCCCCAAACATGATTCCACTATCAGCCGACTATTGGCAAGATTCGAAAATGCAGACTCGACACCCCTGGAGACTAACGTTACTAATCATGTTTATTGATGAATAAACTAGAAAGATTATGTGGCATTGAAGACTTATGATGCTGAAAAATATTTTAAATGGTCATAATATTTAAAAATATTACTGTATTTATGATCTAATAGATGTAGCCTTGGTGAGGAGAAGAGACTAGTTGTACAACTAAATGAGCAAAGAATTGTGGGCATAAACCACAGTATTTAACTAGACAGATTTTTAACTAAAACATTATATTAAATGTTATTCGAGTGATGAATTGAAATAGCTTTGAAGCATTGTTTGCCATGGGTGCACTAAAATACTTTTCTTGCATCTGCAGAAAGCCTTATTAGAGGTCATGTATGAGATCTTCAGGTTGCCTGTTCCTATAGTGACCGGAGATTTTGAGGAAGCCCTGCACAGCGTGGGTAAGAAGCGCCTCGATGATTTGCATGGTCCTTCTTCTGTCTGGGACATGCGTTAATGCTGATGTTTGTGTCCCGTTCAGACCCCAGCAAGTTTCAGGACAGCTGGAGACTATCTGATGGGTTTGTAGCTGCAGAAGCCAAAGTCATATTGCCACACAGAGCACGATCCAGGTGAGCATCTGTGCTTGGCTGTAATACTGGAGGTTTCTGGGTTAAATGTTGCATTCATGTTCTTGTGTTGTCCGTTACTAGACCAGACCTCATGGACAACTACCTGGCACTACTGCTGTCTGCCTTTATCAACAGTGGACTACTGGAGGTATATAATAACATGTTCTCTTGATGCATGCTTGGTTTTCTTAACCTTTAATGGAAGGGGTCTGTGATGTTCTCATTGAGAATGTTTTTGGTTGCTCAGGGTCTGGTGGAGGTGGTAACCAGCAGTGATGGACAGATATCAGTGAGGGCCACTATACTGCTCGGAGAACTTCTGCACATGGTATTACAGTTCTTCATAACTATAAACTGGGCCCAGAATTACCTTTTAAACACATCAATATCTATAATGGGGTCATGGACTTGGATTATGATTTATATTAAAAAAATATTTAAATTGGTAATGAATGCTATCTTCATTTAATAAAATACTAAAATAACAATATTAATATAAAATAACTAATATAAACCTTACATTATAAATATAGACACACTGAAATACTGTGAATTTGAGGATCAGAAAGTGCTTATTTGTTGTGGTATTAATGCAAAAATGAATGGTCCTGAAAAACGTTTTTAGATCAGAATTAAAAAGCAAAACAAAAGTTGCTGCACCATAGTCACCGATCTGTTAATTAGTAAGCCCCATACTTTGAACTGCTGTTTAATTGATCTTTTCAGCCTTTTTATTATGGACCTGAAATGTCACATTTGTTAACATAATGGTTCTTCTCTCTTCCAGGCCAATACGATTCTTCCTCATTCTCACAGTCATCACCTGCACTGCCTGCCCACGCTTATCAACATGGCTGCTTCCTTCGATATCTCTCAAGAGAAGCGGCAGTGAGTGCAACAATTTGAACACACACACACACACACACACACAAATAATAGGCTGTAAGCATGTGTCAAACAATGTTTTCCACTTTAAGGGTTTTCAGTTTTGCTTCTGGACCTTGTGTTTTCCAGGCGTGCCAGTGCAGCCGTGAACCACCTGAAGCGTTTCCACGAGAAGAAACGGCGTGGCCCCAAACCTTATAGTCTTTACCTGGATCATATCCTGCGCAGGACGTCCAACTCCTCTCACAAGAGAGAGCAGCACCAGCGTCCACAAAAAGACATCTATATTGTGAAGGTACACACACTATATCATAAGAATCTCAGAACTGACCATTAAGATTTCGAGCGTTCACATTTCCTCCACTCGACTCTCGATTACTCCAATGATATTTAATGTGTTAAATACTTGCACATCGTTTTTGCATTTGTAGTTCTACCTTGCATTTTGATCAAATTCACACGTTGTTTATATACATGCGGTTTATAAAATATGATGCAGCAGAGGTTTCTGAGTTGTTTGTGTGGTGTAGGACACTGAAGAAGCACTGATGATGAACTTGAGGGACAGTCAGACCCTTAATCACAAACAGAACCTGGACTGGAACTGGATTCTGATCATCACTATACTGAAGGTAAACGTAAAGGAGCTCTTCCAGCGTTGAGTTTACTTAATACTCTACAGTATTCCATCTAGGGCCTACTACTTTTGGAAAATAGTACACAGGCAAGATAAATACGTCATGATTTCTTAGAAGATTGCTAAATTGTTGTGACTTGAAGTTACTATATTGCATGTTTAATTCAGGAAAATTTTTAATTTGTGTATTCCACATAAATGCACATACTGTGCAAAGAGACGCACTGCATGCAGCAGTTCTTGATTGCATGTAGTATGCTATAGTTCTGTTACTAACAGAGCCATAGAGTGACTGTTAAAAGTCTGAACAGGACACATTTAAGTGATTAAAAGTAAGAGTGGGTTCATTTCTAATGTTGTAGGAGATTTCTGTTTCCAGTAAATGCTGTTTATTTGAACTTGCTGCTGATCAAATTAGGCCGAAAGAAAATGTATCAACATTACCACAAAGATATTCAGCAGCCTTAATGTTGAAAATAATCCATGTTTCTTGAGCAGCAAATCAGCACATTAAAATGACTTCTGAAGAATCATGTGACTCTGAAAATAATGATGCTGAAAGATAAATGCAGCCTCGTTGAGCATTAGAGACTTCTTAAAGGAGCATTAAAAAAATCATACTGTGTTGTTTTTCTTTCTAGTGGCCAAATGTGAACCTCAGAAACAACAAGGACGAGCAGATGCACAAGTAAGACTAGCGTGTGGTGACCTATCATGAGCATCATGTGCTGCATCTTCTTGAAGCTCTAACCACAAACTACATCTGTTTGTTTGTATGTAGGTTTGTAAGGAGGTTACTGTATTTCTATAAGCCCAGCAGTAAGCTGTACTCGGCTCTGGAGCTGGATCACTCCAAAGCCAGACAGCTGACGGTAGCGGGCTGCCAGTTCAGCCAGTTCCTGTTAGATTCAGAGGACGTAAGAAATGAAGCCCTTTGAGCCTCTGCTACATTACTCCGTTAGAGACACAGCAGCAGTTTAACTTGGATAATGTTCTTCCAATTGTTGTAGGACGGTCAGGCGTATTTAGAGGAGCTTGTGAAGGATATCGTTCAGTGGCTCACATCCTCTTCGGGGCTTAAATCTGAACGCAGTCTCCATAGCAACGGCCTCCTCAGCACCCTCAGTCAGCACTACTTCCTGTTTCTGGGTACTCTGTCTGCACAGCCGAACGGAGTCAAAATGCTGGAGAAATGTGGGGTTTTCCAGTGGTGAGAACTCGCTATTTATAGAAACTTTACGAAAAGATTGTGATTACAACACTTTCATGATAAATTTACCATGTTCCGAAAAAAACATACCTTAGAAAATGTACGTGCTGTGGAGACGAATTACACAGTTATTAATATCGTTTAGAGAAGGTATTTATATTTTCATTAAATGGAAGAAAAGGAGTCGTCTTTGCTGAGTAATGGCAAATCTTTCTATCTTATGATCAATGTAATCAATCTCTCAATATTTGATCTATTTCTTTGGAAAGTTTTAAGAAGTATATCGTGGAAAATATAATTATTTTACCCAACTGTGATGATTTCAGGCTTCTCAGAATGGGTTGATAAACTGCACAAAAAAAATGCAAAAAAGTAGGTTCATGCATGTTAATACTTTGCTACCAAAGTAGCAGCTTAATTTAACTCTTTTTGCTTTTGATTTGTTTTTTTGGCAGTCTCTTGAGCTTGTGCTCAATGAAAAACCAGGATCACCTGCTAAAACTAACGGTCTCCACTCTGGACTACAGCAGAGACGGACTCGCTCGCGTCATTCTGTCCAAGATCCTCACAGCAGCCACTGATGTAAGTGCTGAAAATGTTAATTCTCAAATGTTAATTCTTCATGGTTCTTATAGTACACTAAGTCTAAAACCATAAACATTTTCTTTAAACAAAAGATCTACCAAAAATAAGAGAACGCTAAAGAAAAATTTAAGCGGTAAATATAAAAATAGAAATAATTCAACATTTTGACTAAAAAGCTATAACAGCATATCTGTAAAAAATATAAATTGCTTTATAATTTCAGAAACTTGCATATAAAACCATATTCAAATGTTTTTGATGCTGCAGTTATATGCATCTGATTAATGTTCAGTAATAAAACAAACAAGATTGAAGTCTTTTGTTGTGTTTTACTGTTTGTCTGGTTTCAGAACTGCCGTCTGTACGCCACCAAACACCTGCGTGTGCTGCTGCGTGCTAACGTCGAGTTCTTTAGTAACTGGGGGATGGAGTTGCTAGTCACACAGCTGCATGACCACAACAAAACTGTCTCCATGGAGGCGCTGGACATCCTGGACGAAGCCTGTGAAGAGAAGGTAATAAGCATCACCGCTACAGGAAGTCAGCGATGCAGTGCAGATCATGTTCATGTGGTTTCAGCTATGCATATATGTGAAAGTATATAATATCTATAATTATCTGTCTAAATTTTATTATGTAATGAAATGTTCAGGCCAATCTGCATGCACTGATCCACATGAAACCTGCTTTGACTCACCTGGGAGAAAAAGGCCTTCTGCTGCTGTTGAGGTAAATCTGGTCTTGGTTTTCAGTTTAAGTAAGTTTACTATATAACTGTATCACTTTTAGCTAGTTTAAGAACAGAGGTTTGAAGGGACAAGCAGTAGGTTCGTCAGTTCATTAAAAAGCTAAGAATCAAATCATAAATGTTAAGAGACGAAAATAGAACATTTTGAAATGAAACCATCAAAATCGAACATTTATTAAAATATGAAATGTGTATTTATATACAAACCGGATTCCAAAAAAGTTGGGACACTAAACAAATTGTGAATAAAAACTGAATGCGATGGTGTGGAGATGGCAAATGACAATATTTTATTTGTAATAGAACATAGATGACAGATCAAAAGTTTAATCCAAGAAAATGTATAATTTTAAAGGAAAAATATGTTGATTCCAAATTTCACGG
>JAUYWG010000038.1:25572758-25584516 GCA_034779775.1 Enteromius afrohamiltoni
TGTTTTTCAGCTGCAGGGACAGGACGACTGGTTGCAATCGAGGGAAAGATGAATGTGGCCATGTACAGGGATATCCTTGACCAAAACCTTCTCCAGAGGGCTCAGGACCTCAGACTTGGCTTTGACTACTATCCAAAGCGGCACAAAATACAAAACATCCGCAACTCTTCAACTCCATGTATATAATGAAATTTAAATGCATATAACAAATACATAAATAATAGTAATAATGATAACAATAAAAATTAAAATAAAACCAAGTATCTGTTATTGTTTTTAAATACATTAATAAATAAAAAATGATAACAAACTAAGTCAATTTTGGACATTTTGCTCATCTACTTGGTAACAAATTGTATAAAATGGATCCATATCTAGTTAAACACAGCTACTTTTTAGTAAATATTTGTTTAGCGTATAAAGTAAATGTAAAGTAAAACTTATGTAATTATCAAAATAAGCTAGATGTGGAGGGATTAACAATAACGTCCTGATGTAAATGTTTCAGTTTTAGAAGGTCCTGATGTCATGTATTGTGTTGATGTAGGTGGAAAGGCGATATCTGAAGACGGTCCGGCCTGCAGAGTTCTGTTGAGGAAAGAGGTTCTGCGACTCGTCATCAACCTCAGCTCTTCAGTCGGCACCAAAGGACACGAAACCGGACTGCTCACGTAAGAACAGCCCAGAAACACTGTGTGAGTGTGCTCTGTTTGTTGTAGCTCTGCGTAACGCTCTGCTGCCCCCTGCAGGATAAAAGAGAAGTTTCCGTTCACGTTTGATGACATCTGCCTGTACTCTGAGGTCTCCTTCCTGCTGGCCAACTGCATGTTTCGTCTGGCCTCACGCCGCTTCATCCAAGAGCTCTTCCAGGATGTTCAGTTCATTCCGGTATAGCTTCTCCTCTGAAATCCTCCACCAAAATACTTCTGAACCCTGAGCTCATACTGCTCAGAAAAGTTGCAGTGTGTAGCTTCTACATCTGTTTACAGAGTAGTTTAAGTATTTAAAGCTAAAATAGAATCTTAATAAACTAGAAAGACGTTCAAGTAAATTCAAACTAATCATACTAATACTTATTATTTACCTTAAATTGCAGTTATTTGAACATTATTATTATTATTTTTTTTTATAAAACATTATTAGTAGTATATATTATTATTATATCATTACCATCAAATAAAAATGAAAAAATTCTGACATACGTTAGTCTTCTAGATAAAGATTAGTATAATTATTAACTTTTATTTAAAAATGCATCAAGATCATTTATTAATAAATACAATTAAGAAATGTAAAATACTTCTATTCAGCAAAGAGGCATTTTTAAATTGATCAAAAGTGACAGTAAAGACATTTCTATTTCAAATAAATGATGGGAAAAAAAACCAGCAAGGAATCATGAAAAAATGTATATCATGGTTTCCAAAAAAAATACTAAGATGCACAACTGTTTTCAACTTTGATCACAAAAATAAATGTTTTGTAATAAAATTACTTTTGGAGGGTCATGTGACACTGAAGCCTAGAGTAATGATGCTGAAAATTCCGCTGTACATCACAGAAATAAATTGCATATTTAAAAAATATTCAAATGGAAAACTGTTTGAATCTGTAATAATATTTCTAAATATTTCTGTGTTTTTGATCAAATAAACACAGCCTGAGTGAGCCTATATTTTATGGTAAATTTCGAATGGAATATTATGCCTTGTAATATTGTCAGTGACGTTGATCTTTCCTGTCTGCAGTTGTATGATGAAGCTGAAGCGGTGTTGAATAAACCATCACAACCTGTGGACACCGAGGAATCTTGATACTTCCATCAGCTTCCTGAACACCTCACTGCCGGTACCCCATCACCTCACCTCCCATCCTCCCATACAGCACGCTTCAGCAAACACGGAGGATGAGGACGTCGGGCTGCAGCCGGAGGAGAGGAAGCAAGCGCTTACAGGAATACCCAAACAAGCCCCTGACCCTCAGACGGGGAGCAGTTTACCAAAAATACGTCTTCAGACTGAAACGGGTGGACCAGAGCGCTTCACACGGACGTATGTGTTCACAAAGAACCATCTGAATGAAATGCTGTTTACACTTTAAGAGCACCAGATGCATGGATGAGATAGACGCTTTACTGCACTGGTGTTTGTACATAACCACCCCATTCCAAGATTTCAAAAGATCACGCAAGCACTACGAAGAATTCAGCGCCAAGGATTCAGCACACATGAATTCAGGACTTCCAGAACTGTAAGAGCGGCCGAAACATTGATTACGTTTGTACTATTTATTCGTTTCTTTACTTGTGTGCGCGCGTGTTTGGATTTTTGACCTCCGGACAATCAGAATTCAGTGTTTTGGGGGGGTATATCTGGACACATCATTGGCATATCTTCTCAGAAACACTCTCGCAGGAAATTGGCCTCCTCAGACGCAGGGGAAGCGCATACGAGCACTGATACTCACATACTCGATCACAGAGATAGTTTGACTCCTCCCAGTCTGGATATTTTTGTGGTCAATCTCACGAAAGCTGTCCAGATCACGTCCGGGTCGTATTCCACCAGATTTCTCTTACTGTAAAGCAAATATGCTTGATTATCATGAACTAGTGTCATAATGCAAAAGATCTTCATGGAGAAATGAAATGAATCTTTTGTAATCTGGTTTTAGATCTTCAGACTCATTTTCCACATCATACTAGACTCATCCGGTGCTGTGGTCTGCTCACTGTGATCGGCAGAGGTTAGATTCGACTCTGACCTACAGGGAATTAAAACAGAACTGAAACATAATCATGCATGGATTGTTTTATTGACATAATGAATAAAAGTGATCATCAAGTACCTTTGAAGGAGTTCAATGCAAATCATAACCTAATACATAATATATTTGGTATATTGTTGATTACAACAGAAAATAATTTTGACCCTGAAAACAAAAAAATGAAGCCCATTTAGGAACAATTACTTTTGTTTTATGTTACAATTAAGCACATTTATATTTAGAAAAAGAAAAGAAATTAAGTCTGAGAAAAAAAATTCTACACATCATGTTCGTATTTTTTGTACTGCCTTGATACAGATTTAATTTAAAAAATAATAATTGAATTTTATGTTACAGTGTGAAAAATCACTTGGGAGAAAAATGTGCTTATTTTTAACATTACTCCAAAAATAATGATTAATAGTCCTAAAAACCGGCTGAATTTGTAAATTTGTGATTTTGCCATTTTCAGGACAATTAAAGCACATTTGGGTTCCCAATTCTCTTGAAAACATTAATCCACATAATAGGAGTATTTGCTGATAAAATAGAAAAAATAATTACAGTAATGAGAACCACATGAGAATCAGGAATTCAAGTGTAAAATATGGTTAGCAAAATGTGCTTAGTTTTCCTGACAATAATATCACTTTAATAATATATCATTTTTTTTGTACTCTTTTTGTCTGTTTGTTTTTGCATTCTGAAATTTCCATGACAATTAAGCACGTTTCTTTTCCAAATTAATCAATAAGTGTAATGTGGAAAAAAGCATGATAGCACAATTTAATGTACTGATAATAAATAGTAAACAAATGACAAAATAATTATAAATAAATAACAAATAATAAAGTTTTGGGAAGCAAAATGTGCTTAATCTTTATGAAAATTCTGTCAGAATTTAACTTTTAATTTTTTTTCAGTGAAATGTTTTATTGTTTGTGATTTAAAATGATTTTCTCTTGTAATCGACAACATTCGCCAATGCTCTTGATAGTGAAACTTGTGTTGAACTTGGAATATTTCTTCAATAGTGTGTCAAAGCGCTGATATAGCAGAAGTTAAAGTATTAACTTGACGTGTTGTCTACATATTGCTAGCGTCTCCCTTCACATTGCGCCCTTCAAATGCATTTAATCCCAGTGTGTTCCCTCAAACGTGCACTGAAGCGTCTGACTTGTTAAAACACTGGTATTCAGATCTTCCCCTGATCGTAGCAGTCTTGTAGTGAGCCAGTTTTTGCAACTGGTGCTCTCGACGTGTTCCTGATGTTCACACAAAGCACTGATTGAATCCATCTTTCCTGTTCTCCCGAAACCATGTGTAGATTGCATGCTGAATTGACACAAACCCAGATGCTTATTTATTAACTGCAAGACCTTTTGTTAATACGCGTCTCAGCGCTGCTACTACTGCCTTCAACTGTCTGCGATCTGATTGGCTGAAGAGAGAGTGCCACGGCTTTCGTCCGGGCTGTTCACCTGTACCATAGTGGTGTGAGACAGAAAAGAGATGAAAAAATACATATTTATATTTTTCCTAAAGGATGAAATTTTGAGAGTTGGTGTAATTTAAAGGACTTTTGTTTTGTTTTGCCTGAGTTGTGGTTTCCCTTGTAAAGTGTGTACAGTGTGTTTTTGGGCACTTTCAGCCCTGGAAAAATCTTACAGTCTTATCAAAGGGATATGTAATTAAAGAGGAAAACTCATGATTGCATCCGTGTCGTCTGTGTATGTGAAGGCATTAAATGTAGAGCTAACTTTTTTTTTTATGTCTGTATAAATCTATTAGGTATCATGAACTAGCAAGAAGCAATACTTAAACAGCTTCATTATTAATTTTATTAATACTTTCATTCAGCAAAAAAAAAAAAAAAGTGAAAGTAAAGACTTTTTTTAATTTTACAAAAGATTTCATTCCAGAAAAATGCTGTTATTTTCCTCAATAACCACAGATTCCACAAAAATATGAAGCAGAGGTTTTCAACACTGATAAGAAATGAGCTGCAAACCAGCATTTGATTTACAAAAATATGCAGCATTTGTGACCATATTTAAGAAACATGTTTAAATCATTCCAGTTCCTAATTTATGAAAGGTAATGTACGTTGTTAACATTTCAAGTTCTTAACTGTAAAATTGATCACTGTTAATTTGTGACTGACACAGTATCGCAAAGCTCACAAGTACAGGATAGAGTACAAAAATCCCCTCCAGAACATGTTTTTTACCTTCTGAGAGAAGACATTTTTACATCATTACATGCAAAACCAAAATAAAGTACCTGACAGATATTGCAAAATGTCAAGTATCAAATACTGCAGTTGAATTTCACAACACTTCTTGTCTTTAAAAGCAATTTTGCAGAAGGAAATGGGGCCTCTGAAAAACATGCCGGTGACATCAGGATGCCGTGATCTTGCTGAACATCTCGGTGATAAGATCGACAGCTCTGGCTTGCTTGCTGCTTCTGTGAGTATAAAAGAACATGGCACTGCATCTTCAGGCTTCGGAAGTGACATAGTCACTCGAAAAGCCCAAAATCTCTGACTCCTGATTTGTGGCTTCTGTCTGCAGCTCCTCCGAATGCACAGAGGAAACGTAAGTGAAGTTTGTGAGGTCTGTGGTAAGATGGCAGGATGGCAGTGTGACTTTAGGAGTGACAAATGAACACCTCGGGTCTTCTGCATGCGTCAACCACGATTTCTCTGTTGGCATGGATTGCACGTCTAAAATCTCGACGTCGCACCATTCACAGTCCTCTATCATCAGAGTACGGATCTTTTCACTCGCCTAAAAAGAACAGAAAATTGTCATTTTCAGCTCTGTCTAGTCATGTAATCAATTTTAAGCTTAGGGGTGTTTGAAAATGTTGTCATCAGTACATACATGTATAATTGCTCCAAGTTTTTACAGAGTAATACGTCACAATAAGCTTTCATTTGACATTAATTAACTGTGTTAAAGGCAGGGTACACGATTTCTGGAAGACAAACTCGCCCCTACCCCAAAAGGGTCTTGCCCCTTTGATAGCTCCACCGTACACATTCGTATCTTAAGCAACCCTGTCAACGAGGAGTGTTGCCAGTTGAGTTTGTTTTCAATTTGTGCGGGTAAAAAAAATTTGGGTGGTTTTCAAACATATGAATAATATAGACTAATCAGTTAACGTACAAGCCCAAGTGTACATGCTGCAACGTTACTAAACACAGGCACACTGCAAAGACTGCTGGTGCTGATGTTGACGTCGCAGCCTCTTCCAGGGTTGATGATTCAGGAGTGAAAGGATGTAGGACAGTATAGTGATCATGACTAAATAAGTATGGTATAGAGCGGAGTTTTAAACCTCAAAACGTGAACTACACCCGTACACCTTAAAATCAGAGCACAGAAGAAAATCTATACGAACCTGTCTTTTCTCTTTCATACGGTTCAGATTAGTATTGAAATCCGCTGAACTTGTTACTTTCGACTGTGCAAAGTTTTGTATAATGTTCAATATAAACTTCAGACTTCCTAGTTCTACGTGAAAGGTAAGCGCATTCAATTGTTTTTTTTCTTTTTATTTATTATGTCAGACTATCATGCAGTATGCATCAATGCATTATAGTTTTGACTGTCATGGTGTGTCAACACCGTTTTTGTTTTTTTTTGTTAGTTTGTTTTTTATTGCCTTTTTGACAGTGTCTGCTGCTTGCATATTTTTCATACTTGGTAGGCTAATTTTCTTTAATCTATTTTCTCAAGATTTATTTAGCATTATTTTTATATTGTTTTGTCATCATAATTTTTTTTTATAGTGTTAAAAATGCCGTTTATGAACCTTGATTTGCATTCGATCACATTATATTGATAGTTAAATATATATTGGGCGGTTTTTGTGAGCTTTTGGGCTGGAAATTGTCAATCCGATCTGGCAACACTGTCAACAAGTTCTGTGAAGCAAAGCAGTACCAATATTACACCATCTAACACGGTATGCGAGTGGCGCGACAAAATACTATACTATATAAGTCATTATAATCAGTGATGCTAACTTACATGGGACGCGAGCGAGGAAATAACTCTCCAACAGAAAGCTGCCGCCGCGTTCTATTTATGATGCGCTTACGTTACATGAATTGAAATGATTTCCAACAGCTGCTTTATCACGTCCACTGTAACGCACCTATCAAGAAGAACCAAAACAACCTGGGCGTCCGATCGCAGGCTTTCCACTCCTCTAATTCTCTCCAGCGCTGGAAAGCTGATACGATATTTACACGGGTAATATTGCAGACATTTTACTTTCTGTCGCTGCTCGGCTGCTCACTGAACACGTCTCCTCCACATCACGAATAGACACGCCCATTACTGCTGATTGGCTACAGGTTTGTTTTGCTAAACGGCCCGAATCATTTTTGAAAAATCGCCTTTAACATGAAATAATTAAATATTACCATTAAAAAATAACACCATTAAATATTAACTAACACTGACAAATATTTATAAAAAAAAATTGTATAGTTAACTACAAATATAAAGAAAATACTAAAATAAAATAAATTATAAGAAAAGTTAACTAAACTTTTTTTTTCTCTCAAAATGTTTATGTTAACAAAACCAGCACCTGTTGTAGTCAGGTTACCTGTGGCCTGCTCGTGGCTACTGTATGAGTGGATCTCTGATGATTGTCGTATTGACCTTATCTGTTTACAGATATGATGTAATGATGTGGCAGCATGTTCAAATTTCATGCAAAAACCTACCAGTACCGCTCAAATTAAGAAACATTATCACAAATTTATAGTTGTGAATTTGGGCTAATGTACTTTCCCAAAAATAGATTTTAGGTCATTTTAATTAAAGAACAGTGTCACAGACTGCTGCTTTAACTTCATGTTCAAAAAATAAGAGAAATAACTAAAAAATAATGACTATATACACCTTAAACTAATAAAAATTACTAAATAACTTTTATTACGTTATTCAAACTTTCAAATTAAAAACCATTCTACTAAAATAACACTGTCCCAACATCACTCTAAAACCAGCATAGCCAACCTAGGCTTGTTTAAGCTTTAAAAAGAAATAGACACAGTGCTGTTATATTATTGTACGGCATCAATGTGATACATTACTTCATAAAGATCTTCATCCAGGTCCAGTGCTTTTATGTGCAGAAAGCTGAACGACTCTTTTGGAAATCTTATCCTGGAAATGGTGGAGAAGGACATCATTAGTGTCAGAGAAGTACTGCCCATCACTCACATATTGTATCTCAGCGGACTTACAGGTTCCTGTACGACCACAGACAAACACAACAACCCACCAACACCAGGAGAGGAACCAGAACCTTCACCGTCAGCAGGTAATCTAAGGAGAGAATTATTCCTTGCATTATTATAAATCCATTGCAATTCAACGAGTCTTCAGACTGGTATTCTTTAAAATACAAATTGTGTAATCCCAGGCTATCTGTAATCAGAAGCACATTTAAAACTGGAATATCATTTAATTTCAGTCACATGTGGGACACAAGTATGACAGCGCCATGCTCGGATTTTCCATGAAAACCTACCCGTACCACTCAAGACATCACAGAAGCTATCCGTTGTGAATCAGGATAAAGTAAGGCCGTCGTTTTGAAAACCGGCTGGTTATGTTCTTGCTCAAATTTAGATTTTTGATCAATTTTGTAACTAAAAAGGTTAAGACTGCAGCTTTAAATTTTAATAAGATTTCACAATATTCACTTGAATCACCCTTGGTGAGCATAAGTGATTAGTTTTAGACGCACATAATAGTCTTCTATTATAAAACACCTCTGTCTCTTTCCTGTCAGCGTGAATCGGATTTGAATCAGTTTCTGAGCTCACAGTTCTTTCTGGTTCTGAAGGTGGCGGTGGTCTTCGGTCCACAGCCTGCAGATGTACATGCTGCCAGCTGAAATGTGTACAGCCGGTTCTCCTCGAGACCGCTGACTGTCCAAGACTTGCTGTGAGGATCATCCACATCTGTGTTTTTTTGTAAACAGCAGAGACAAGAAGGTTGCGTGTGATAGAGAGAAGAGAAACGAGTTTAAAAACAGCGGTGGGGTGTTATTTTGTCATTCTGCACTGCTGTTGTATACTGTCAAAAATAACTGCTTAAAAGTGTAAAGCAAGTGTCCTGAAAAGCTTCCCATGCACACTGGCTGCTGTTTTTTTAACACCATTTTAGCATACAAAGCTATATTGATGGGGCATGTAGCTGATTTCAAATGTTTAAAGTGTGTGTGGCAAACAGTTTTTGAGATTTTTGGGCAATGAAAAGGGATTATTTTGAAAAGAGTTAGAAATGAAGCTTAGACTTACTGATATAAGAGCCGGCCTCTGAATAGCCTTGTATCGTAATTGCATATCCTATGACGAATCCAGTGTTATTTGGATCATTCTCATTGAAACTCCATTTCAGCTTTACAGATGACCGTGTTATGTTTGGGCTAGAGTCCAGTGTAGGGGGAAGTGTGGGCTCTGCAAAACACAAATAATGCATGCGTTAATATTTATTTCGTACTATGTGTTGTATTGCACAATGCAGGTGTTGTTTTCAAGTTCTCATACCAAAGACGTCAATTTCATGCAATTTCCACTACAACATAGCGGCTTATTTTGCAAAGCAGAAATAAACGTTTTTTTTTCTGTGAATGTGTGGTACTGTACTTCCGATATATTACAAGAATAACAGTGCAGTTAACGGTCAAACTATTTGTGTTTCAAACCAATGTGTTTATGTATATGACAATATATTAAAGTAATATGATAACAAATAAGAGAAGCAGCATAACATACTGTATTTGTGCAGGTCAAATAACTGGAAGTGAATGACTTGTATTAGATATAATGTGGACTGACGGCTGTTTTGTGTTCTGCTGTAATGTTGCATGGAAAGTGTGCGTGCACTCTTACTCTGCTCTTCTAAGTATCCGATCTGTTTCTCGTGACGTCTGTGTCCCTCAGCGCTACACCCGTAGATTTCAAATGCATATTGAACTCCTGCTTTAAAATCCCCTGTAAACATTTAGTTTTACTTTGATTGAGAACAAATCTTAGGATAATGTCAAATAACACAATATCTTATTTTTCTCTCAACAACTTTTTTTGCTTTGAAGAACCAGGATTCTCTCCCTTGAATAACCTGCATATATGCGGTAGCCAAATTTTAATAAAACAGTAGTTGTGAATTTTACAATTGCAACATTTTTTGTTTTATGGAGTAAGCATTACTGTACATTTAATTATTTGATATAATGTTAACATATATATAAATAAATTATAAAAAGACACAACAAAACAATTTTACAGTATTTTACCGTAACGTTACATTAAATTGTAGGGGAATTATCAGCAATCAATTAACAGGTTTTTACAGTAGCATTTTTAACACTGATCTATAATATATATATATATCAGTGATTTTTACTGTTACTGTCATTTTTACAGTGGAGTCACTGTATGCCAAGCTATTATCAGCTAAAATGTTGAGTAAAACACTAAAACACTAGATATGGAAAAAATCCATATCTACTGTATAAAAAAAACTTACAAATGGAAAAGGAAAAAAGTATATAAATGTGCTTTGAAGCTTGCAATGCATTCTTGTATTGCCTTATCTGTAAAGCACACATGCAACTGAAATAAAATAGAATAAAATATAAACATTAAATGAATACTGTAAGTTTATATTTTATGTATGTAATATATTTTTGTGCTTGATAACCATCACTAAGCTCGCAGTGCAAAAGTGTTATTATGAAAAAGCATAAATGCTGCTTTTACATGTAATCTATCGCAAATCAAGAGACATGAATGTTACCATTTAATTTTTTTGGTGGTGCTTATATTGTAAGAATACGGAATTATGTACAAACACTGCGTTTTACCTGCATTCAGGTTTAAGGAGGTCTGATTAGCTGGGACTTTTATCCACTGTAAGTCGCAGGGGAGCGCAATACCCAGCATGCACCAATCTATGGTGTAACCACACGTGGCAGCAGAGTCCTTCGACCAGGTCAGCTGGAATCCCTTTTCATTACCCATAATCCTATTCTCCCTCAGCATGCCGACTGCATCAGTAACAACAGTGAGTTATATGATGTTATACAGAACACACTGTAATGTTGAGTATGAGCTTTGTCACCTGTATGTCCTGCAGGAACAGTGATGTGGGCTGCTACAGATAACCCCGACTGAATGATGGCCCTCACTGTGATGTCACTAATATTGATCTCTCTGATTAGTTGCACCTGTGTCTGTGTGACGTTTATGCACATGCTCTTCTCTCTGTTTCTGTTGCTCACACACACCTCATAGACTTCAATAAATAATTCTGAGGCACTGCTGACCTGAGGAAGAGTGAATAATGTTAACACATATACAGTTGAGGTCAAAAGTTTACATTAAAGATGAATTCACATTAAAGATGTTTCAAAAGCTGTTCAAAAGTTTACATACACTTGATTCTTAATACTGTGTTGTTACCTGAATGATCCACAGCTGTGGATTTTGCTTTAAGAGGCAAAGGTAAAAACAGAATGGAGAATGGCATTTTTCTTATTTTTAAAGTACTGCCCTTCAGAGGCTACAGAAGATAGTTACTGTACATATTTCCCAAAATATACAATAAGGATAATTTACCCTGATCCCTGACCCTTAATCCAAGCATTACCACACATATGTAATAAAATGTTTTTATCCAAAATAAACTAATATTGTCAACAAAACGTATTGAAAAAATACATTTTACATTTACCCAAAGAGTGTTTAAGTTCTGAAATGTTTTTGATAAAGTCATTTAGGTAAATGTTTTAATTAATGATTAATGTACACACAGAATACGTAGGACCATGTGATATTTCAGTTTTTTTTTTAATAAATCTGCAAAATTGTCAACAAATCTGTGTTTTTCTGTCAATATGGGGTGCTGTGTGTACATTAATGAGGACAAAAAATGAACTTAAATGATTTTAGCAA
>JAUYWG010000038.1:25590867-25625890 GCA_034779775.1 Enteromius afrohamiltoni
CATTAGTTAAATTAAGATATTTAACCAACTTTTACAAAAATGCCTTATAAGAAAATATTACAGGTGTGCATCTTAACGCAGAACAGTGACACTGACATGTTTGAAGATATGTCAGAGCAAGATATTTTCATCTGAGAAAGCTCAAACTTGCAATTTAGTCTGGGACTAGCTTAGGCCTTATCTTAATCATTCGATTAAATTGATATTTAATATTTAGGATTTAGATTATTTTCGTTTAGTGTGCAATTATCATGTATGCAATTATCTTTAAACTACTTATCATAATATTTAATGTACACTTCTTTTTTTTTACATTTTAATAAATTATTAATACTTTTTTGTGTAGTTTAAACAACTTCAGCTGTATTTATTTTTATATTTTTTATTTTAATTTATTTTAAAAAGCTTTCTTTTAATGTACACTTCTTTTTTTTTTACATTTTAATAAATTATTAATACTTTTTTGTGTAGTTTAAACAACTTCAGCTGTATTTATTTTTATATTTTTTATTTTAATTTATTTTAAAAAGCTTTCTTTTATTTACCCTGCTACTTGCACCTTATTTATTGTGGTTAGGCCTAATAAATGTTTGCCATATAGTTTTGTTTACTGATTATGAATATAAAATCATTCGCTTTAACTTTGGTGTTTGGTGTTGGCTCAATGGTTCAACCACGTCACGAAGCCGCCCACGCTCCCACCGTGGCCCGTCCCATCTCCTGTCCCCTCCGTCCAGAAGCCTTGTTGAACAAATCCATAGAAAATGAGGCGAGTGCAACTCCACAACTACTGAGAAGGGAATACGTGGGCGTGGTTTAGCGATTAAAAGGTTGATTCTGATTGGTCAGATATATAGGAGGCTTAAAAATAATTCTCTAGTTTTACCTTTTCGCTCTGTATTTCCAACTCAGTGGTTATATTTTTTCAGCATAATTATTCATATATAAATTATTGCGCACACTGCTGCTAAAGAAGCACATTGTCACACGGTAGTCGTTACTTTTCTCAGCGCTGGTCGAGGTGAACTAATCACTTGTGCTTGTGATGAAAAGGAACGGCATAGTATTTAATATTTTTACAAAGATTACTTTGTTGGCGAATTTTAATTTAACTTAGTAAGTATTAAATCTGCGTCGTTAATAGATTTCAACGATTATACTGACTAGCATATAAATGTCTTGAATAAGATCATAACATGCTGAGATATGAACGCGGAGGATGCGGTCTTGAGCCGACCGTCGCCCCCTGGAGGACAGCAGGTTTTTGTCGCATAATGAACGGTTATTAGAGCGCTACGATCCAATCCTGAAGCGATTCTGGGAATCCGGCTCGGTTCCCCCAGTTTAGATACCCGTCTGGAAGGCCATGTGCTGTCATTAAATCAGAAGCTCGTTTAATGGATATAACCGGGTGATCTCGAAGACATAAGGCTACCAAGACATCAAGGTAACAGTTGGGGGAAATGTTTGTTTTTTTAACGTCAGAAATGTTTATCTGTATCGACTCGTGACGTTTGTGTTTTTGTTTTCTGAATATATCGAGTTATAATAGAAATACAGTTATCGTACCGAGATTTTTTAGCGGTGAAATTCATAACGTAAAGCTGTTTACAAGATTAGTTAGAGAGGCTTTCGTGGTAACGTTAATACTGGACAAGGCCAATTCGTTTGAGGCGTTTGAATTGAGCTGTTTTCGAACCGTTCTAATCGAATGAAGCGAATTCGGTGAATTTGATTTATTTAAATGTGTTTGTTTTTTTTCTCCGCACGTTCTCTATGCTTTTCCATGTATATATTTAGTGATTTTTGTTAGCTGTTTTTATTTTAATAGTTGTGTATTTGTGTGTGTGTGTGCGCGCGCGTTTCATTGCTGTGCTGTTTTGATTAATGATTTATCATAAAATGCATTTTTGTGTTTAGCAGTTTATATTTTAACCCAGAATACATTATACTGCCCATGTTACCAGCACAAGGATTACCATTAAAAAAACAATATAAATTATATTTTCAAGCATCAAATTCTTCTAAAAAAGAGAAAATTGTAGTGCATCATAGTAAAGTGATGGTGTCAGATCAGATGGTTTCATATGTACCATGTTGTATTTATGTACCGTGGCAGTACTATTCTACTTGTTCATCAGCTCATGTAAAGTGAGCTATATACCAGTCCCATGAGATGATTTGATAGCATTTTTGTGAATGGAAGGTTATTTTCTGAGTCCCCAATTACAGGACAATTTCCTCTAATGATACACCTTTAGCATTGCTTATGTTGACTGTATGAATCAGTGAGGATTGTTGTTATTACACAACAATTTTGTACATATGAGGTCCTTTGAACTGTTAGTAAACAGATCCCGCAGTCCATAATTAGCAGAAGTGGAGTCTTGATCTTGTGGCCTCGGCCTGGAGACCTAAATATTCCGTCATCGTTTACTCTGGAAGATTGAGAAGTTAGGCAGAACGCTATCGACTGTCAGACTCGGTCACCATTTACTTAAACATCTTGAAAGTGAAAAGTGAATGGTGACTGCATCTGTCATTATGCCAAATATCCTACGTTCTTGGAGCAACATAAAAATGAGTTATTAAATGATAACAGGATTTGATTTTCTGTCCCTGGCGTGATATGATGTTGGAGATCTCGATGTCCTTTTGAGTCTCCGTGTATCAATTAAATGAGTGAGTCATTTCTAGTAGATATGAAATATATTATGTATATATTACTTAAGGGGACTTTTTCGTCATCCTTAGTGTTATTTTAGTATTATTTATAAACTATTACAGTATTTTGAATTAACTTTTTATATTATAGTTGTAGTTTTTATTTATTGTAATATTTTAAGGTTTTCATCTAATATTTATATATATATATATTTTTTTTTATATATTTTACATTTATTTAAAATGACTAAAAATGTTTTTATAGTTTTAATTAAAAACAACCACACTTGTTAAAAGTTTGTCATTTGGTCTATTTAAAGTAAAATGCGGTAAACCTTTGAATTGCGACAGTCTTCCTGTTTTTTTCAGGTTTATGAATCAGTAAAACTCATTCAGTTGTGTAGGTCTGTGCGATATGGGAGGAAGGAAGCCATTACAGCGTTCTGTTCTGGACAGATTGTCATTGTTCTCAGCGTGTGTAAATGTGCTGGGTGGGAAAGAAGGGCAGTTGTCCGTAGCTCATATAAAACTCTGCCAGTCAGAGCCTTCATGTATTCCAGAGAAATGTTCTGAGCTCGGACTCTGCAGTTCCTTTTAATAATAAAAATATAATCTGCTTAATGCAGAGTAGACACACAGTTTATTTTAAATGTGCGTCCTTAATTTTGTTGAAGGCTGGTTAGTGCTGATGTTTAGTATTAGTTAGGCCTATACCGTTATAACTTGTTGAATTAGCTTTTATTTGAGTTGTTTCAGTTTTTATTTTAAATGTAGTTTAATTAATAAAATGAGTTTTTTATTATTATTTTTTTCATTTTTCAGTATTTTTCTTAAGTTATATTTTTATTTTAGTCTTAAGCTAATTTCCATATAATGTTTTTAAATTTATATTTGTTTTACTTCATTTCAGCTTTATTTGTTGAAATGCAGTCAACTAAAAAAAACTGACAGAATTGTCAGATGTAGAAATTTGTAGAATATATTTAATGTGACTTTTCCTTTACTGCTTTGTCACCTTGAGCTCTTTTGCTGTTTTTTTCCTGTATAGTGTAGTTCTTGTCCCCATAAATATTGTCAGTATACTTTATCATTATTGCTAACTGTTTTTGTAATGGTAGCTTGAATGCATTTAAGCTAAAAACGGTGAATGGCATGTTTCACTGTGTTGTAGCCGTCCAAACGTTTGATACAACATTCCCACTGTACACCGAAGTTTCACACTTCACGGAAGACCCACCGATGCTGCCAATGCAAACACTGAATTCCAGCGCCCTGCCGAGGTTTAGACATGCGTGGGCTGTTGTATTTGGATTATTAGATTGATATGATGAATCTGTGAGAAATGTGGTAACCTTTCAGGCTGTAAACAAGTCGGGCGTTATATATATTTGATTCCTTCCAATCATGACGTTTTGTTGGTGATGCAAGGAAATGAGCTGGCAGTGAGCCTGGGTTTTTTAGGTGAAGTGGTGTTGTTTTCCAGCCCTTGTTTCGGTAAAAAAAAAAAAAAAATTCAATATCTGTTTTCCTGTTCTTTGCCCCCTGGCAGTTCTAGCCGGTGGAGGATTAAAGAGATCTGTCAGCAAGACCATTGTGAGCTCTCTAACAAAACCACAAACAAGGTCTCCAAACACACACGTGATGGTCTGTTTTACCGTTAAGCGCACGGCTCCCTGATCTGATATTAAGTCAATATAGAGAATCCTGTTCACAAAGGATGTTTGTTATTTGAAAACGTGTTTTTTTTTTTTTTTTTTTGTTTTTTTTTTATATGGAAAAAAACTCCACCTTTTGTTCCCTTGAAATCGAGTTGATAGGTTGTTGATAGAATGTCTGTTTCTAAGTTTTACAGCGCAAACTATACATGATTAAAATGCATCAAAACAATTTAGTCAACCTTACTATTTGATTAGTCTGTTTTTCTTCGCAAACAAGATTTTGTGGAGTGGTGCTTATATGTGCAAACGATGCTGAGTGTTCTGGGTTGCTGCGTTCATGGTGTCCTGTAATACTCTGGTAGATACGCATTTGGTCTATTGTTTGGTATAGTACTGGATTGCTAACAAGCTGAAGATGAATTCCCTGGGTTTACGTTTGCTTACATTTTAGCTCAGAGTTTGAGCAAAAGTGATGACGTTTGCTAAAGCAAGAATAACCACTAAATATGTTTATTGGTTATTTGTTTTTGTTTTTTTGAATAGCCAAATGTTGCTATTCTTCTAAAAATATTTATTCTTCTTTCTTGGCTTCTAAACAGTTTCTTTTTCTTGCATGCAGGATTTTTTTTCTTAGTTTACTGGAAAAGTGAAATGGCTTCAGTTTCAGTATGAGGTTGTGTTTGGGGATTCGTTTACGGGAGGGACTGTGCTTGGAAGCTTGTTTAAACTTGCATTTGGCATCGGTACCCAAGAGCAGATCTCTCATATGAGCTACGTACAGCTTCACCCTGTGCCTGTTTGCGATCCATTTTGCAAAAGAAAAACTGCTGATTGCTGAATCTGTTGGATTGGTAGGCAGTGGGTCTTGCTAAAACCTGTGGTGTGTAACTCATCCACAGCATTAGTCCTATATTTCCTCAAACGTATGCTGTATTTGCTAAAAGGTCAGAAGACCTTAGACCTCGATTGCACAAAGCCCTGCGAACCACTATTATGTCTAGCATTCTTGTAAAAAAACAAAAACCTCTTATTTAGTTTCTGTTTTCATGCGTTTTTTACTGCCTTGATTTAGCTGTAGGAGCTGCAGCTTTGTGCTAATTTAATCTTTCATAGGAATGTGACGTATTCTGTATTGCGCTCCTGTGAATTTACTTTGGAATGTCCTGCGCTGATAAGATGCTCATGATGTGAGCCGCATTTTCTCTGCGTCAGGCCTCTGTGACTCATCAGAGGATTTATGAACGTGATGCTAACACCAGAAAACATATGAAAGCTCTTATTTGCTTAGATTTGCATTCCTAAATTCAATGAATTTCATATTTATTTGTATACCGCTTCGATAAATCAACTTACAGCGTAAGACTCCTAGCCTTTAATTTGTCAATTCCACTCATTCCTGTTAAATCTCTTTAATCTAGCAACCCACGTGCTGTTGCTGCCTTTTGAAATGCTTTTGCATTTGATTTAATGCAGAATTTAACCAATGGGATCCAATGCAGAGATTAGAACATTAATCATATTTTCTTGACCAAGACTAACTGTGCTGTTTATTGAGAACGCAGGAAAGCCATCGAGTAGTAGGAACAAGGCTGTTTTTGTAGCATTGGAAATTTATCATCCAGAAATGTATATTCTTAACTCATTCTATTAACTTAAATAACGTGGACATTTCATCTTATGTTGATGAAATGTATAGCTAAATATTATCTGACTAACCCCATGTTTTTCTAATAATATTTATAAGGGAATGCTCGGATGTTGAAAATAGCAAAAGGCCTAAGACCGATCCTTGTGTCACTACGTTACTGGCGTTTAGGTAATTCTCTGTTTGATTAGCTGGTTTTCCCAAAATACCAGTATAATTTTACAGAGCATGTCGTAAAAATAAATCTCAGTAACTGTAGGTGTTTTGTGTTCTGGCAGGTGTCTTGTTTTATGGTTGAAATAACAGGTGGGGACCGGAAATTCTGGTTTTTCAGGGAGTAATTGGATAACAGTTGTAGCGGTAAATAAGGTGCAGTAAGCGGTTTGTGAGAAGCACTGTTGATAATTGTGTTATGGTAACTCAAAAATGAGGCAGACTTGGCCTAATAGACAGGGAGTTGGACTTGTAACCCAATGGTTGTGGGTTGGGGATTGTAGGTGTGGAGAGTGGATATCCAGTGCAGTCTCACTGCTGTGTGTGTGCACTTTGGATAGGATAAATGCAGAGCACAAATTACAAGTATGGTCACAAGTCACTTTACTTTCACTTTTACTAAATCAACAACTAAAAAGACGTAGGGCTGTTTTTTCCTACACTCACGATGGAGATAACTGGAGAAAAAACCCAAGCAAACTTGTCCTTGCATGTGAACCACATTTCTGAAACTTCCTCAGTTTAAATGTTTGATTTTGTTAATATTTGTCTTAAAGAAAACCAAGCATAAATTGCCAATTCCTAGTATTAAATGTCATGAATCAAGATTTACTGAGCAGCCTACTATTTTGGAGAGGGGGTTCAAAATGACAGTCTCACCTGAGATTTGTGTGAGAGCTCTGAGAATAGCCTACTTTTTTCTGCACAAATAAAACAAAAATAGCATAATTAGCCTTATGGGTTTGGAACGACATGGGGGTGAATAATTAATGACACAATTTTCATTTTGGGGTGAAGTAACTCTCTTAGACACTTTCCTTATTTTCAAAGGTCTTATCTACCTAGGGGCAAAACGTACAGCTCATTAGCTACTATAGTGGAATAACAAGAATATTAACATGCAGTTATGGTAAAACTGTTTATTCTGATAGTACAGTAAAATAATGTGGTAAACACACATTTGCAATATCAAGCAGCAAAACAAGTTGTTTGGTACAGCTAAAAATAGCTGGACATAGTTGGTACCGGAAACCAGAAACATAAAATTTGGGAACGACCACGCCTGCTCTTACAGGGCAAAATAAGGTGGATGTGTTCAAATCTTAGGTATTAGCTGTTTGCAAAGTGTTTCTCTGCTTACTGCACCTTTATGACATTGTTGCGTATTATGAATGTAATACAGAGAATCTGTACAGCAAAATGTGTTAATGGTCCTTAAACAGGCTTTATTGTCTTTATGCAGTATATTTCTTTGGGTTTTGAAGTGCAATTTGACTCCAGCATGTTTTTGTGAGATACACGCTAAACATTTGTGTCATTCGAAATGAGAAAAATAAGTTGAATCTTTTTATGCAAATTCATTATCACTATTGCAAGCTGTTAGTTTTGGTTTCCAGAGTATATTTAACTCTCCTGAACAAAATGTAAGAATTTTCGTAAAGCTGACGTACTTCTTTAATCTCATGTTTTTGTTGCTGTAGGTGTGAGCTGTGTTCTTCAGATTTGGAGTATTCTGCTTGGACTGTAAGCGGTTCTGGTTCGTTCAGTATGCAGGGCTGGGTGACTCTGGCTCTGTTGCTGAGCCTCGGGGTCAAACGCTCCCTCGGACAGAATGGTGAGTGTCCTCGAGACTGATCAAGACGTTTTTTGAGACTTTTGCTTAGTCACTGCAGGTTTAACTTGGATTATGTGGATTGGATTATGATCTTCTTGTTGGTGTGGTATTTAACACCCACTATTAAATGTGTTCATCCATTAAATTTTGTATTTGGTGAGATAAAAAGTTTTTGAAATAAGTGCAGTTTAAATAATTGGGGTTTTTTTTATGCAAAGCTGAATTTTAAGTATTACTCCAGTCTTCGTAATGTCACATGATCCTTTTTGTTTTGTTTTTATAAGATCATGGATGTATTTCCTGTCACACTTGATCAATTTAATGCTTTTTTTGCTCAAATAAAAAGTGTTATTTATTTTACTGACCCCAAACTTTTGAATAGTGTTAAGGAGCCGTCTCTTCAAACTCATTATTTGCTCTCAAACCTCACTTTGCATCATCTAGCCACCAACAATCGTAGTGGATAGAATAATCCCACATTATAGCAGGTTTGATTCATTAGAAATACGTGTCAGGATTTAACAAATAAAATGAATGCTTTAGTCATGTCTCCTCTCCCTCTTTTTAATGTTACAGGTGTGGGTGAGCCTTCTGTGCCTCGCGGTTTAACCCTAAATCCTGATTTGCGTGCACAGACTCTATCTTTGACATGGCAGAGTGACTCATCGCTTTTTGACCTTGAGATTTTCCACACCGAGCTCATGAATGTGATGCTGAATGTAAGCACTCTTTAATCCTTGCATTTGTCATTTCAGCTGTTAATCTGTTGTTGCAGATTAAAAATGCATTCGAATGTGTGCACTGAACACTAGGAATCCTTTCAGGAACATCCCTTTTGCAAAACGGTTCCACCTTCATTTCAATAACAAGAGATTAACTGCAAACCAGTTTCTCCACTCAATGTTTTCTTGTCTCGTATGAGTCACGCCCAGACATACATATTACGATAACAGGAAAACTTGGTCAATGTTTGTTTTTCCATATTCCAAAATCTTTTTCTATTGGGATGATTTATTACTGCATCTCAACCCTTAAAGGAATTGCCAGGGTTAGATGCAACTCTGCCGACAGCATGTTGATTACCACAGAAAATGATGTCTGCTGGCTTTTTATTGTAATTGCATTACTGTTCGCTTTCAACTGAGGGACGAGTCGAAATGACTTCCTGTGGTAATCGACAACATGCCACAGACTCTTGATAGATCTAAGACGTATTTGATGCAGAATATGCATAAGTCATCACGAAATCAATACGTATTTGTTTACAATTCACAAGTTCATGTTATTCCAAAGCCTAAATTAAAAAGAGATGACTTGCTCCGCTTTTCATCTAGGCTGGCAGGAAGATAATGTGAACCAAAGCCCAAATCAAGCTGTTTAGTCTTAGTTATAAGCTGTTGTTGTAGGTAATGTATAGAAAATAATAGTTTTAAATCAAAATGTGTTTTTTTTTTTTTTTGTAATCTTTTGTAAAATGGCCAGTCAACCGGTGCATCCCTACCTTTTTAAAACATATCTCCAGTAGTTAACACATGCAGTTTTTAATAGCCAATAACAATTGAGAAAAAAATGTTTTGAGATGTTTTAAAGAACGAATATCCACATTCTGGTCAAAAAGCCATCTCAACAATGTAAAGGAGCTGTCACATTCAACTCCAAAAGTTGTGCCTTTCCACTTTTTTTTAGATGCCTGGAAGTATTTAGTACGTATTTATGTAGGCGTCTTAATTTAAAAGTTATAAGCCATGAACCAAACCAATCAGCAATGAGGTAGAAACTTGCATTTGAATGTATTAAATATTTAAAAATGGGACCAAATGACAAAGTACAAAACGCTACACTTGTCACTAAATAATGACATTGAAGTAAATTAGGGTTGCAAATGCTGACATTAAGATCAATTCAGCTGGTTTTCAATACGAAGAACGTGATTCTAGCAACACCAAAGCTGAGAGTTTGATTTCCAGGACATGCAAGAACTGAGCACAATATAAGAATAAAATCATCCGCCAAATGTATGGATGTAAAACGTCTTTTTCATTTGTAGGAGACGGTGGCAGTTAAAGCGGATCCTGTAACAGGACTGCATAGTTGGACCTGGCACTCACCCTTACCCTTGGAGTGCACTTCTCATTCTGTGCAAATCAGAGCACGAAACCAGCAGTCGGTCAGCCAGTGGAGCCCCCTTCAGACCATTCCAGGTATTAAACACTTCAGAAATGGGGCTGGTGCTAAAACTTTCTCAGAACCAGTCCACAAACAAACAGCACTTTCTGTGGTGCTTGTTTTGTGAGCTTATTTTAGCATCCAAAGAATATGTTTTTATCCATCTTTTGGGACGGTAAGAAGTTATTTAAGTTCATACCATGAGTTTTATTTGTTAAATAATTAATAAGCATGATATTTAAACCCCTTTACTTCAGACAGCCCGGGAAACTATAGACGCTGGAGGAGACAAAAATAGTAGCTGGCCTTTAAATGCAGACACATCTATTGATTATAATAGCACTGAACTAATTTCATACCATGTAGTTTTTCAAAACAAGAACTCTAAACATACTGTAAATAGAAACTGTATTTGGGAAGGACATAATCTGTTTCGTTGGATGCACTAGAAAACGCTTTTTAACGTTATTTATACAAGTGCCTCAATCTTTTCTCTCTAGGGTCGGATATTCCTGAGAAGTCGAAGTCTTACATGTTTCCCCAAGATAAAGTGGTTCCTGTGGGCAGTAATATGACCTTCTGCTGCATTGTTAAGGAGAAGGAAGATTTCAGTGAAATGATGTACGGGCCTCGGAAGATGAATGCCACACGACTGAGCAGAAGAACATATGCCATCACAGTAACCAACCAGCCAGCATCGGGCGACACGGGCACCAACGTGGTCTGCTGTTCTCCAAGGTCGATCCTCACTGGAGCTGTGGTGTTTGTAGGCTGTAAGTTTAATTATAGTTCACAGAATATTATAATATAACATTTATTAATTTATAGAAATATTTAAATAATAGATTATATCACATATTTCAAATATCGTACATATATTTTAGATGTTTTGTCACACATCTTTATAATTATATCATACATCATAATAAATTTACATGCGTTACAGTTTAAGGGTATGCGGTCGGCGAGATCTTAATTTCAAATGTTTGCCATGGCTGCATTTATTAGATAAACAAAGTGTTATCTGTTCCTATTGCATATAGTCTCTTATGATCCCCCTATCACTGTAAGATGCAGCTTTGATGCTCAAAATAAACACAAAATCAGTGTTGAACACATTTACACTGCAGTTACTTTAAACTCTTTTATTTGTCAGGATTATTTGAATAAATAAGTTCCATAGAATTTTCAAACAGCGTGTATTTGAAGTGGAAGCAGTTTGTAACATTAGACATAAATGTCTCTTGACCGTTGCTTTTGATTTAAAAATAAAGAATAAATAAATAAATATTCTGCATTAAAATGAATACTTTCGTTCTGCTTTTGTCATCAAAAGTAACAAAATAATATAATAAATTAATATTGTGTATTTTTATAATTGTGCATATGTTTTTTAACATATAATGTTCAAATTAAGCGGTTTGCTAAAGTATTATGATGCATATAAACCATATGAACTTCAATCCAGCTCTGTCAAATGCACGTACAACTTCAGAAAACAGGATAATATGAGTGTTCATTTTTAGCGTAATGACTGGCACTAGATGATTGCTGTGCAGTGTTAAAAAGCAACTTGCATGTGGCTTTGTTGTATGTAATTGCTGTAGATCCGCCGGGTGATGAGGGCTTGGTCTGCGAGACGCGGGACCTAGCATCTGCAGAATGTTCTTGGAAGAAAGGACGAGACACTGGCTTGAAAAAGAAGTCCAGCGTCACTAAATACACCCTTAATGGAAGGCAAGAAACACACCACACAAGAACCACTAACCGCACACGCCATCCCATTGGCTCTGGGTTCCATAATGTCCTCGGTACATAAAAAGATCCCCAAACAGCAAACCACATTAAATGAGATGGAAAAGGATACTTGTGTAATGCAATGTATATTTTTACTGCTAATCCTAGAATTCCATTAATGTTCTAATTAAATTATATCAGTTTTTTTTTTCTTTTTTCATGCGTGTGCGCATGTATGTTTTTGTATAATAGAGATACAGTTATGATTATGGAGAAGTAAATATGAGATATTTAATAATTATTTGTTATTATAATTATTAATTGTAATAAATGTACACATTTCTTGCCAGACCACTATCTTGGAATAATTAAGAGATCTATGTATATGCATAAATGTTTGAAAAAGTTTCTTGGCTCACCAAGGCTTCATTTATTTGATGATTAAAAAATATTGTGAAATATTATTACAGGGTCAAATAACTTATCTATTTGATTATATTTTGAAATGTTATTTATTTCTGTGACACAAAGCTGAATTTTATTTTTACTCCACATGATCTAATATGCTTGATTTGCTGCATATTGAAAGCCATAATGATGTTTAACTTGTAATGTATATGTTTTCTTCTAATCCAGGACTCCAATTGTTTTAATAAAATTGTAACAGCATTTCTGGTCTGAATTCGTGAACGTCTGAATATGATTTTATAAGGCATATTTCTCTCCACAGTGACTGTTTGGAGGCTAATGAAAGGAAGACGAGGTGTAGCTTGAAGGTCTGGGAGGAGAACTTGACTCTGGTGGCTCGTAATCCTCTTGGAACCGTCCAGCTCACAGACTCGGCCCAGCTCACCGACCGCGGTACCACATTTTCAATGAGTGCATCTACATTATAAATAGAGTCTTAATAATCTCATGATTGTGAACTCTTGTGATGGTTTTGTGTCTCTTCCAGTACATCTATTGGCTCCAGAGAATGTGGCAGCGGTTGATGTCGAGGCATGGAGCGCCACACTGCACTGGAGCTGGTCTGTGGCGGCGTATAAAAAGCTGGAGATGGTCTGCCAGCTCCAGCTCTTCGCCCCTGAACTTTCCAGCACAGTATGTATGCTGCTCAGCTTTCAGCTCCCAGAACCATGTTTGTTTTTTGGTGTGGTCTTGGAGTTAAAGGGATAGTTCATCCAAAAATGAAACTTCTAACATCATTTTCTGACATTTAGGTCTACTCAACTAAAATAATAAAAAGCTTTGTAAATCTTAACCATCCACTGAAATGGATAAGATGCCTGCCCCAACTGTGCACATGCATTTGAATAATAATTAATAATGGAACCAATTCTGTCTTTAAATAAACCTATTTATGGGCTTCAGAAAATTGAGCACAAATCTAGAAAAATTAAAACAGAGAATTAGTAATTTAGTATTAAATAAATAAATATAAGAACACATAACATGTATTTTAATATGGCTATGAAGAAGTTATTTTTATTCCGCTTTTTATACGTTTGAAGTTTTATAATTTCAATTTATTAGTTAAGCTTTTTGATTTGCTAAAATTATTTTAACCTTAGGGTCCAGAACAAAATAAATGTATAGGGTTTATTGTTCATGCTTGCTCTCAATATATTTTTCAAAATAGGTTATTTGACTTTTAGTTTCTCCTGGGAAAGCAGTCTATTATCAAAATATTATCAAATATTTTTGAAATATTATCCATTTTTAAAATGTAATTACGGTAATCACAGTCATGGACTGATTAAACATGATGATGTGTTGAAATGAAGAGATGCACAACAAACTAGTATAAGGAAACCGAACTTTTCACACCTCCACCAGGTATGAGACATTATCCTTATCATTCTTTTATCATTATTCTTCTGTTTTTATTCTGCCATTATCAGTCTTTTATACTGGCAATAAAACATTGACAAATCACAGTAAACATTTATTAAGAAATATTTCTAAATAAATACAACACAAATCGCAGCCCATGCCCAGCTCTGTAATTTTACCCTCATCACACAGATAACCTTCCGCTCTGAGATGACGGTCCTTATCAAAAGATTCATTTACGTTAAAACAAAAATTAACATGCACATTTTTTTTGATTAATCGCATGCATTTGATTAAACGCGTTAACTTTGACAGCCCTAATCAAATACATTTTTAAAAAATAATTTAAATAAATGTATTTGTTTGTAAATTAATTACATTTATTAAATGTTTGTTTACAATTAATTTAAATATGACTGTTGGTCAAGCCATTGCAGTTATGGCATTAAAAGATGTGTTAGTTGGCATTAAAAGTTGTTACTATATCCGTTTTATCGCAAAAAAAAAAACCTTGTTTCTTCCTTTCCTCGTTCTTTTTTGGTTTTAGTGTTCTGATGCCCATTTTAAACTCCTCCAGCCATCTTGGCATTGATGTTTTGAAATTTTACCCTTCAAATTGTCATTTATCCTATTACATGTGGGAAAACACTTCGACAGTCGAGGCGATCGACTGATAATTCTCTCTGTCTGTGTCTGTAGCGGAACTACAGTGGTCCAGGTTTATCTTCTGCGGAGCTGGAGGGTTTGTGGCCAGATGTGGACTACACTGTTACTCTGCGCTGTGGCTCTAAGCACAGTTTCTGGAAGTGGGGGGATGAGAGCGCCCCCTACCGGATCCACACTAAAATTGCCCGTGAGTGGTTAGAATAACTCGCAGAAAATTTAACGATAAATCTAAATGAGTCACTCTGCTTTGTCCGTTACTTCACCACATACAACATCTCAGATATTTATAGTTTAACTGAAACTGTGGCCTAGTGGTCAGTGCAAAAACTCTATATTAACATAATATATTACGGTTTATTAATATATTAGCTTTATATAGATCTATAACTAAGGTTATTTTCAGGTCCTGATGCTCCTGATGTCTGGATCTGGATGGACGGCAGTAACAAGGGACGTGTTTTTTGGAAAGTAAGAACAGCTTTACTGACCGTCATCTAAAATGAAAAACCGACTGTTGTAATAAAACTGAGTAATATGTTATTCTTATTAATAAACAAGGTGCCATGTGCCTCTTTTTATTCAGCCTCTGTCTGTGAGAAAAAGTCACGGTGCATTAGTCGGCTACAGCGTTTCTCAGAGATCAGCGGAGGAGCACGAGTGGACAGAGGTTTTTCTTCCTCCTGGGAATTTGAGCTATCCCATCATCCTTAACGACAGCAGTGACATCACCGTTGCCGTGGCAGCACAAAACACAGCTGGTCTCTCTCAGCCTTCCACTGTGACCACACCAGCATACAGAGCAGGTGCAGGGAGCTGGTTCAGTCTTCAGCTGCTAGGCTATTAAATGTTGTTTTGTTTAATGTATTTGATGCGTTATTTATGTTATGTTTTATTATATTAGGTTTAAATTTAATGTAAATGTATTTACATGCTTAAATACATATAACCAGTATAACCATATTTACTATTAATAATTTTTATAATCACACACGTCTATTATTAATAAAATATATTATTAAACTACTTAAAATATGAATATATAAAAAATATTTAATAAAAGTAATTTATATTATAATAAAAATAAGTATATGTTTTTAATTTTGTATTATTATTATTAAAATATAATCTAACTATATAATACTAATTATTATTATTATTATTATTATTATTATTAAGAACCCATTTATTTTAAAAAGTTACTAAAGCTAAAATTTGTCATGAAAATATTTTGTTAGTGGAACTTTTGCTCTAATTGCTATGCATCACACTTAATTGTTTTAATCTGTTGATAGCTGTAATAAACAACAAGACTAGTGTTAAACTCCATGCGTTGTGTATGTGATCTTCCTTCCTGTAGATGCCCAGATGTCTGTGTCTGAGCTGCTCGGCACAAATGGATCAATTGACCTGTCCTGGCAGCCGAATGCCAACGCGAGCAGTGGGTACGCTGTGGAGTGGGTCCCGACCGGCTGCACTGGACTGTGCCCCGTTGACTGGGAGAAAGTGCCACAATCAGACAGCAGCGTCACAGTGAACTTAGGTGAGTCTTTTAAATTAATGCATTAAATAAATTACAAAAAAAATGAGTGAGTACAGTAGAAATACCTAAATAGCATTGGATAGATAATAAAAAACTTAAACATCTGCCCTCAAATGCTGCAGGATCTTTTCTTCACACTAACTTCACTGTTCTTTATCGTCTTTACTCACTGTTTTTGAATCAGCAGGTGCTTTGATTTTTATTTAGTTATTTATTTTTAGTTATTTTTGTGCTAAGCTCTTGTGCTTTCTTTAAAATAAACACCAGCTGTTTTGTTATTTTGTCATCTGATCCGATGGTATTTGACTTACGTGTCCACATACTTTACACCACGCATTTCTTCACGCTTTGTTTACACTACAACTGCATGTTTTCTCTGTGTGTGATCATTCGTTCCGGTTGATTTCAGACTCTCTGGTGGCAGGAGTGAGGTACACCATATCCGTGTACTCTCTCTCAACCGGCGCTCCTACACTGCTGCAGAGATGGCAGGGATACTCACAGGAAATGAGTAAGACAACCTTTTCTGTTCATAAGGCACTTTCACATAGACACACTCACACAGTAGAGCCTTTACTGTGAATTCCACAACATTTCTCGGCCCAGACTTTTTTTAAAAAATTGCTTACCCTGCCTTTAATTAAGGTTTTTTTTTTATGGGGGGGTGGGGAACTACAATTGTGATTTTTAAATAATAATAACAAATAAAATCCAGGTTTTGTGTGCTTGCTTGTAGGACTGCATGATTTGAAACAAATTGTTTATAATTATATAGCAATATAAACAACAGCAATAATAAAAATACTTATTACAATAATGATTGTATAATAATTATTAATAGTAATAACAATGGTTGTTATCATTTATCATTACTAAAATATTAAACAACTATTACAGTTCTTATTAATATTGCTATTATTATTATTATTATTATCATTAATAAAAATATTACTATTATTAAATATTTAGATATTTATAGCTTAGGATAAGGGGTCATTAAATTGTAGACATTTGGACATTTTGTTTTACTCAAATGAGTTTGTACCCTGAGATTGCTTATATTTATACAGCATCTTCAATGTGTATTTTGTCAACTTATAGAAGTACACTCACATATCAATGCCCTCAAAGCGGTCACACAAAGCTACAAAAGTAAATTTGTAAAAATGCAATATTTTGCAGATGACATAAACCACTGCTGTTAATAAGTCTAGATTTTGTCTGTTGTTGGCTGTTTGTATGCGAATCTATTCTTTGCATCTCTCTTTTTTTGTATCTTCTGTAGCGCCTTCACAGCCAGTCGGTGATCTTTCGGCCAATCAGACCGGCTCTGATGTGCTGCTGTCTTGGAAAGCCACTGCAATGGAACAGCAGAGAGGCTTTATACGCGGATACACCATCTATCTGGCCAATGCTGCACATCTGGATCCCATCGGTAAGCACTTGCACACACAACATGCAATGAAATTTTTGCAAGAGAGAAAAAAGCTTTATTAATATATCAATGATGTAAATCTTATTGTTTGTGTATTTAAATAATTGTGTGGTGGTGTTCCTAGCTTACATCTCTGATCCTGAAGTGCAGTCGTACAGGGTGACGGGTTTGTCTCTGAGCTCGAATAAGTTCGTCGTGAAGGCCTTCACCTCAGCCGGGGAAGACGCCGGGTCGACTGTGGCCATTAAAATGGAGATGGACAGTAAGACATTATCAAATTCCTCCACATATTCTGCCTGTAACGGTAGTGACGAGATTAGACTTGCGGATCCAGCAGGTTTTTATTCATAGACATGGTCGGAAAAATACAGACAGGGTCGAGCAACGGCAAACAAGAATGTCACGGGGAAAACACAAGAAAAGTCCAGAGAGCAAGCGAGGATTAGTTGACGTTAAACGTTATCCAGTGGGGCTAGAGTCAAGCGAGCAAGGTGTGCGTGTGTAGTCAGTGCAATGGGTGATGGGATCTGAAGACGGGATTGAAATATAACAGTGTTGTGATGCAAGAGTCAATCCAGGACTGGATTGTGACCTCCTTTGACTGTAGCCTTATTTGATATTAATGTCAGCCTTTGTATGTTGGTGTTTTTATGTTAATGTAGAACAACTGTTAACTTTGCCGTTTTCAGATTACTTTGATATTGCAGATAACATGTAGTTCTTCTAATACTTCTGCTTCTCTGTGTTCATCCAGCTGCTGACATGTTGTTTGTTGGCATTCTTGTGCCGCTGGGAATCATGTTCTGCATTCTCATCCTCGTCAGCATCTGCTGCTACAAGAAGAGAGAGTGGTAGGACTTTATTAATGTGCTTTAATAGCATTTCCATTAGATTAAATCATTTCCAAAACCCACTGAATCTAATCAATGCGACCTAAATGGCTAACAGCATGAGCTACAACAACATACTATTGTTTCTGCCACACTGATCAACAGTCACTGTTATTTTAATAATATATACTAATATATTGATTATTACAGTGTCAATTTGTTTCTGTTAATATACTGTACATTTTAGCTTTTAGTCATTTTCTTGCTTATTTCCCCTCATGTTTAATAGTTTACATTTTTTACATTTGTCAGGAATAAGGAATATTGCCTTGATACTGAAATAACACTGATGTGAAAACATATTTAAAGTAGTGTTCATTCAAACATTTCAAATTATACGTTTTTATTTTTGTTTTGCATTTTTAGTTTTATTTATTTTTTGATGTAGATTTTTTTTTTTTAATTTCATACATATATATTATTTTATTTTTTTTATTTTATTTATTTATTTTATTTTTTTTATTTTTTTGATCAACTTTTGTTTCTGTTTTATTTTAGTAATTGGCAAGAAAACTACATTTGGATAATTACTTTGCAATTTTACATTTTAATATGAGCAGTTTTGTGTATTTAGTTATTCCAGTTTTATTTATTTTAGCACTTCAATTTCACTTTTTACTTTAACCTGACTTTCTTTCAATTGAAACTGAAGTCAATTTTAAGTTGATTCGGTTAATATCTTATTTATTTTAATGTTGATATTAATTTGAATGCATTTTGTTTCAGTTTTAGCAAACACCGTTTTAGTCTTGCCCAACACACACAATGTAACAACACTAATGTAAATCAGTTATTCATGCGTTGCTTTGATAGTTGTGTTTTGTTGATCTTATTACAGGGTAAAGAAAGCTTTCTATCCTGAAATCCCTGGACCTAAAGTAGCCGGAGACTGGTCCTCCCCACGGGTATTAACCTTTCTTGAGTAGTGTTTGCTAAGACAGGAATCAATAATACTTGGTACTAAGAACAGAAATGATTCCTCAAATTGCTTTGCGTTTAGGGTCCTCTGGATGTGAAGCCCTCAACTCACAGTCTGGTCCACATTGTGGAGAGTCCGGAGTGGGATTTCACTAAAGAAGGTCTGTTCCCGGTCCCAGAGGAAGAGGAGGAGTCTGAGAATGACAACGTTGAGGTGGACACTGACTCTGATGAACCGGCCCTGCTGAGATACTACAACCAGGTGGTCGGCGACGGCTCACACAGTAACCACGTCTTAGACTCCTCTGGCTCCTCGACCGCTTCGGTGGGCTCCACGCAGACTGAAATCACCTACGCAGGCATCCAGAGCCCCGCCTCCTCACAAGGGGCGTGCGCTGGCGGAGGTTACAGGCCTCAAATGCAGTCCGACGCGGGACCGGCCGAACCCCAAATCGAATTTGAGGCTGACTTCCAAGACGATGGTTTGAATACAGGCTACAAACCCCAGTGTTCCTGGCAGCTGGATTCTCCAGAGGCGGAAAACTTTAGCGGTTCGCTTGGCAGCCCCACGTCGGTCACATCATCCCAGTTCCTCATCCCAGAATCTTCTGAAGAGAAACCGCAGCCTTCAAACACCTGGTTCCACAATTTTCTCTCTGGGAAATCCTGAGAACGCACTAGCTTTTATTTTTCACGTTGGTTTGTGCCGTTCACCTTTAGGAGGATGTTTTCTGTTTGTTTTAGGGTTTGTGCCCTTACTGGAAATCGCTCCCATTTACGTAATCAACATCACTACTGTTTCTCAAGGACTTGTGATACTGACCAGACAGGTGAAGTACTACTGAAGAGCTGAAGTTGGTGGTCGTATCTTCTCACGCTCACTCGGAGCAGTACGGCGGTTTGCCTTAGGAGCATTGCTTCTGTTCATATGACGGTGTTCTTGCAGTGTTATTGGAGTGCATTTCCATTCTTACAGCATTATATTGTGCGCAACATTTCACTGCTTTGTTTCTGTCCTAATTGTACTAACAGTTTTGTAGCAGTCAGACGCAAGAGATTCTGAAAAGCAGGCTAAGCTGATGGACTCAAGCAGGTTTGCACATTTCTCTGCCAGTAAAACATGTTGATTTACATTTCAAAACTTTAAAAATTGCGCATTTTAAGACTTGCTCCCAAAACTGCACAGCTTTAATGTGATTTTGATCAAAATTATGTGTTAAACAGACACGCGCACGTTGAATAAGCTGACAGAACAAAAGGAAAATAGGAGAAACATGCATCTCTGATTCGTCTATAACTGTTTCCCTGATTGAGGGACAGCTGTTGAAGTGTTTTCATGATAGTCTGTGACTGTTGATCATGCGATGCAAACTACTTGTGTGTATTTTTGATTTGTGGTTGGCGCTCAGTCAGTACCACTTGTAGAAAATTACCTTCTCTGCTAGGGCTGGACGATTTGGGGAATAGAATACAATTTTGGTAGTTTCTTTTCTTTCTTTTTTTTCCCCTCCCTTTAATCGTGCAGCCCTATTCTCTGCAACATTTTTCCAAAAAACAATTCTGCTCTTGGCCTTATAATCCAGGTTTTAGGATATAGGACTCATTTTTATTCTTTTCATTTTTGCTTTCCCAAGGTCAGTGACATTTTATGAATTTGGCATTATCCGTACTACATGTGAAGCACCTTTTACTTTTTATGAATGCATCTTTGTATTTCACACCTGATAAATATGGGACAATAATAACGTGATAATACGCCCAGTATAAACTCAAACATGAATCTAATCATGGATGAATTTGTCCAAAAATATTATATGTCTTGTGTCTAGAGACTGTTATGGGTTTAAAATGACCACAGTGCCTCGGTAGCTTAATTTTTGTTTTTTTTCGCAAAGAACAGCACCTTCTTTCAGAGCAGTTATTTTTTTATTATGGGCCCACATGGACCACAGGGTAAATTACTTTAACTGGCCTTACTGAAGTTAGAAGAACCTGCTATTCCTTTAGACTGGACTTTATCAATCTAGCAAACAGATATAAGAGAGCTATGTATCCAATGTTACTGTGAAGGCCTTTTTTGAGCACTGTGCATATCGCTAGTCCTCCAAAACCTTGTGCAGCAGTCAGAATCAGGACGACATAACGCTTGTCACCAAAGTGGGAATGAATGATGAAAGTCGACATGAAATCAAAAGCAACCCTGTTTCTTTCTTCATGCATGTTGTTGGTGCTGTTGTGATGTTTTATTGCAATTTTAATAAGAAGCTAAACTGCTATATTCCACCATCCGATCTGTGTTTGATGGAAGAAATCAAGCCCCGCCCTACATTTAATTTGTTTTCAGTATCTCGTTTCACTCTGAAACATCGTGATGTGGAAGTAAAATGGGTCGCAATGCAATTTCATGTAGACTTTGAAGAGCATCAGATAGCAGTCATTAAACTCTTAATGTGGTGTGTGATTGAAAGGGCATTACAGCATTGAACATTAAGAGTGAGATTGAGAAGAAATATGAGAGAGGTCAGCATCTACTGTTGCTTAAGCTTTAAACACTACTGTGAAAGATTTTATTTTGTTGAAATAATTAGTTACTAATATGTCTTTTTTTTTCGATTTGTGTGTAGAGATCTTTTTAAAGAAGCCTACTAATGTTTATTTTTTTTATTTGCTTGTTTGAATGTATGATACATGAAAGTCAATGTTTTTGTTTTTTAACTGTTGAAGAATATGCTTTGAAAGCCTTGGAAAAGGATTTGGATTTTATAGCTGAGACTAGCATGTCTTGGTACAGGGGAAAAAAAAGTGGGCCAAATCAGATTTTATATTATTATTATTATTATTATTATTATTATTATTAGATATATATGACACAATTGCCATAATGTCTGAGCAGGGCATTTAATATTTCTAAATCAGATTTGAGGAGCTTCTGTATGCAATTAAGATGAGATGTAGATTACACTACATGTATGAGGCGTTAATGTAAATATGTTAACACTGATGTAAATAAGCTTTTCTCTTAAGCATGAAAACCATCAGATGGGGATATTGCACCCCAGTTAGTAATAAAATAATATTGCCTTTGTATGCATGACAGATTCCACATTCAGCGTTCAGAGAGAGGAAGAGATGAGCTATGAATGAGGATTACAAATAATTCCATATAGCACTATATGAGTGTGTGTGTGTGTGTGTGTAAACACGTGTAGAGAGAAATCAAGATATATGCAGGCATCTGAGCTTCTATTACACTATTGCTAATACACTAACAGAATATCAACCAGTCTGTATTATTAGAGACAATAAATCCTGTCAAATAAAGCCAGTGTGTTTTTGTGTGATTATTTTGCCTTTGGATGTTGCATTGCTTTTGTAAGTGCGTTGAGAAATGTCTATGTGATAAAAGCAAGGAATATTTGCTTTGTCAGTAATCTCCCTGGTAATGTTTTTCTGAACCGCTCAACTCCATTTTACCCTTATTCCAGTCTGAATATGGCAGATTTTGTGCAGAAAGCTTTTGTTTTCTCCAGACAGGATGGCAGCAGTGCTCGTAAAGGAACATCTATGTAGGGCAGTTGTCCTCATTTTCACCTCTATAAACCCACAACAACATTCACCCTTCTCTTGTTATAGTCTATGCTAATGCAACATGTTCCTTCAATTCTCCTATGATTTAAGTGTTTTTATTTTATAAAAAGTGTGGTTTTGGGCGTTTCATATGAAAGTCGTTCTCCTTTACCAATAAAACACATACACAGTTATATAATAATATTTCCCAAAGAGATGCTGGAGTTGTATTGTTTTAATTAAAGTCCGGTTGGTGCAGTTTCAACCACCAGCAATAATAAATAGATGTATTAAACATTGGAATAAGCTTATTAAGAGTTCATAATTTGGATCGGTTGAGTATGAATCATTTTAAGAATACATTTTTGTCGATGAAGCCCTGGAATACAAAAATTAAAAAAAAGCTGTTGGCAAGGTTTATTTCACGAAACTAAAAAGGAATTAATTCCCTTTTTTACTCTGAGAATTGCGCGTTTATTTAAGATGCATTTGTCAAAATGTAAGTGTGTGTGTCTGATTAGCTTATTTTTTATTGCGTTGTGGAAATCAGCTTTGACAATATTAATATTATATAATAATTAAAATGTGTCTGTATGTTTAAATTGTATATATAAACATTAAACGGGGAAAAATTACTTCTTATTTTACAGGAATTATCGACAACGGATATCTTTCGCAAGATTACACAGGCAGGAAATCTAGTTCACGAGGTACATCCAGTCTGCCGCGGATTCTGTTCAGGAAATATTGGTTGGACCTTTGGCCGGTAGTTCGGTTGCTGTGGCAACACCACGCCAAAACGAGACACTCCCCAAAACAATATGAACTAGACAGCTTCCTAGATTATCCTTACGTTTATATGGACATTATTGATTTTACCTGAGCAAATTAAACCTTCAGGATGTCTGACATTATTTGCCAGTGGCTGAATATAGAGCTCCGGCTGTCAAAAGTCATTGGTGAGTGTGTAACGTTACGAATTAGCTTTTAGCAAACGGATTAACGCGTATAATCCATTTAAAAATGTGTATTTTTATACCTGATCTAACAGCTAAACTACAGGTAATAATTGCGGCCGTTTTATTCGTCTTGTGACTGTTATGTTTTGTTTCAGAGCCCTATTCGTTCACCAGGGATTTTGCAAACGGTTATCTGATAGGAGAGATCCTGCACAGACATGAGCTGCAGGACGACTTTCACCTGTTCTCCAAACAAAGGTACCGTTAAGTATAGATAGATTGAGTTTTAAAATAATTTTTTTTGTTGTTGTTGTTGTGGTGATGTTTTTGTGAGATTCGTCCAGATAGACAGACAGAGACTTTATTAGCCTCATTAAAAAATGAATTCAATTTTAATGTTATAGTCAGAAAAAGATACTGTAATGTGTTGAATTGTTATTCCACAGCACGGCAAATGCGAAGCTGAATAACTTCACCCGCATCGAGCCCACCTTGCAGCTGCTGGGCGTGCCCTTTGACCTGGCCACGGCCAAAGCGGTGATGCAGGGCAGGCAGGGGGCGGCCACACACCTGCTCTATCAGCTCTACATACTGCTGCAGAAGAAGAAGAAATTAGGCCTCACTGCCACAGCCATGGAAGTCATGCAGCCTGCAGCCACGGCCCGTCTGCACCGCATAGAGAACAGCATCTATACTGAGGTGATACAGTTGTACAAGGTCAAATAATTCCCTCTGGGCTGGTACAGTGCCCTGGTGGTTATTGTAGTGTATTACACAATTTAAACTCTAACGTCCTAATAATATGTTTTGCTGTGTTGTAGTAATTGTTATATTAGTTGATGTTTCGATTAGCCTTAGGAACACTGCAAGTTGGTACCACAGAAAAGTCTCTCATCCTTAGGCGGTTTGTTTCACAGCGCTTGAAGACTGTGGTAAAGCGTGAGACAGATCTGAAGATGCAGAAGATCGCAATACGCTTTAATAAACGAGGGCAGGACATGTACAACCGCTCGTTCATGACTGAACTCCTGAAGGAGGAGGACCGGCTCAAACGGCAGGAGGAGAGGAGGCTGAGAGACATTGAGAAGGTGTGACTTTCTACAGCTGACCATAGATGCATTTTCATAGCTGTCAATGACTACCTTGAACCTTATTCGTTCAGTGGCTTCAAACAGATTTGGGGGGTATTTACTGTGCATTGACTTGTGATAGTTCTGACTGAGATTGATAGTATGATTTGTTGTTTGTCAGCACCGGCAGGCACGCAGAAAACAGCATGAGATCATGATTCAGATTCAGTCGGCTATTGTGCAGATCCCAAAGCCTCCACACGCTCGCATGTCAAGAGCTTCTGAGAAACAGCTTCAGTTTCGGAAAAAGCAAGAAGCGGAGGTGAACAATGCACATTTTTCTTCTATGTTGCATATTAAGCAGTGTTTTTATTGTTAACTAAAACTTTTCGGTTTTCGGTATTTGAAATAAAATATATGAAGTAAAATATAACATTCATATAATATTAATTAATATTAGAAACGTATTTCAATTATTTGCTAAGACTACGTTTCTATTTACTGAAACTAACACAAAAAATTTAATTAAAAAAATTGTAATGACAACAGCTTAAAACTTAAGGAATAAACTAAAAATATAACAAAATTCGAAATAATAAACACTATGAAAGTGTATCAAGTTAAAAATTAACGCTAAATAATTTAAAATTAAAATGTAAACTGCAAATATAAAGATAAATGCAATTCTAAACGTTATAAAAAATAGTAATAAAATGACGATAAGATAATTTTTTTTAGTTTTCTTCTTGATAATAAGACATGTTCAATCTGGATGGATTGGAATTAAAAAACAATATACAGAAAATAGAAAGTTTTGATTGGACTGTTTGTTTGAGCACTCTTTAAGATGCAGTGTGATTTCCAGTATGTCCATCGTGAGATAGCTCAATTTGAGAAGAAACAGAAGAGGATTTCTCCTGCTGGAGGTGGAGTCTTTCTTTACAGGTGTGTTTGTATTACACTGAAAATCTAGGAGTAAAAACAATAAATGCACAAAAGCTGCTCACAGTTCTCTCACAGACTGTCTTGTCTTATTTCACACAAAACTAGCAGAAACTTTCTTGATTATTTGAGACCTTGGTATGACAAACTGTACCTGCATTTACAGTGGGCGTGTGACCCAGCCAATGACTACAGCTGACAAAGAACAGTGGAACAAGGAGTACATCGAGAACATCCGTCAGCGTCTGGAGGAAGACTCTGCTGCCCGGGAACAAAGAGAGATGCGGAGACGCCGTGCTCTGATGGAACAACTACAAGCCCATGAAGCTCAGCAGGTGAACACAACCTTGTATTAGAGCCCTAGTGTATCATATTTGATACACAACCTAAGTCCACTAATTCAAATTGCATCAAATTGCAAATCTTTGGGATTCTGGATTTTATCCAGAATGACTATTCTCATTATTATTTTATACTGGATGAGCCATAAAAGCCTTATGTGTCAAATATGATAACAAAAATGCACATGCAGACTTTCTGTGAAGTATAATGCATAATGTATGAATGTCAAAAACTGTCAAACTGTTGAGTGGTAGTGTTTGTCTTGATCAAATCTGATTCTTGCATTGATATTTTGCATTCTGCAGGAGGTATTACGGGAAGAGCAGATGGTCAGTCGATTGATGCGTCAGACGCAGCAGGAGAAGAGGATCGCTGTGCAGCTGATGCAAATAAAACAGCAGAAAGAGGTACTGCGACAGAACCGCATCTTCCAGGAGAGACAGTACCAGGAAAGACGCCTTCGAGACTTCCAAGAGGCCTTGGACAGAGAAGCTGTGAGAGATCATAAACACACACAAACAAAACAACCCATAGAGTATCAGAAAAAGTCCTGATTATGTCCCATCATTGCTTTTGTTCAGATGCTTGCCCATCAGGAACGTCTCGAGCGCAGTGAAGAGATCAGGATGGAGCGTGAGCTACACAAACAGCTAGTGGCTGAGCGTGTTCAAGCTCGCTATCGCAAACACTTTGACATCTGCAGAGGAATTCTGGAACAGATAGTTGACCTGGCAACAAAAGCTGGAGAATATCGGCTCCTCACAGCCAAGTATTTATTTCCCTGATCGCTCTATTAGTGGATCTTGAAATAAAAAAAGTCAGATGTGTTATGTACTATAAACTACCTTGACAGGGCATTCAAATTCATTTGATTTATATGGACACTACTGTTATGTAGTAGGTTCACCTTCACTCTTTTTCAGCCTGATACCAGTCAAGCTGATGCAGGAGTGGATGGAGCTGTTTTTCAGTGGTAAGCCGCTGTATGAAGTGGCCAGTGTAGATCCCACCCCTGCTGACCCCACACCAGAGCAGATTATTGAGCTAGAGAAGCTCCAAATACTCAACCATCAAGACTACAACGAGTATGTGGTAAGGAGTTATTGTAGCTTTAACTTTACTGATGCAAAGTATTTGAGATGTTGCCTGTGCCTCTGAATCATGACTCATAAACACATTTCACATTGAAGCACATCAAAGCCTTTGATTTAATTGTTTGTATTTTATTAATTATTTAAATATCATTCATTATTCATTTTTTTAACTCATAAACCCAGTTTCCTTGCAAAACCCTGCTCTACATACTTTTTGTATATCATAATTTATAAATGAAAACCACTTCAACCTATGAAACATTTGAGGGATGGCTTTGTTGTCTTGTCTGTGCTAGTATAATGCACTTGTGTCTTTCTGTCTGTTCGTTTCAGGCCATGAAGGGTGAGTGGGTTTGTCATGAAGACGGCGAGAGTCAAGCCCCTCCAGTAAATGATATTCTGGATCATGTGTTGAGCCGTCTACAGAGCATGATCGTCCCACCGAGTGTCAGCACTCCTCCTCTGTTTCCTCATTTCACCCTCAGGGCGTGCATGCTGGGAAAATCCTACTCGGGCAAAACCACGTGCCTTGCCAAGATCAGCAATGGTAGGAGTTCATGTTTCATCATATTGAAAGAATGTGCTTCATCACAACAGAATATGAACTAATTTCCCCTCTTGCTGTGTGTTCCTCTCTGGGTATCAGCTCTTGGAATCCATGTGCTCTCAGCAAACTCTTTGATCAAGGACGCTCTATCAGCCTATCAGCAGGAAAAACATGCTGCCTGTAAAAGTCCCGAAGAGTCACAGGTCAGGAATATTTGATCCTGCCTGAAGTAAAAAGAAGTTTTTTTGTAGTAGAAAACCAGCAGGCCTGAGAATATTTTTGGATTTGTTTGTGACCGTAATGTTTTCTGTATTTATACTTCACTATTTATATCTTGTATTTGCCATGCTCAGAACAACTTGGAGAGAAATGGTTCTCCAACAGAGCAGCCCCAGAGAGAAGAAGAGGAGGAGAAATCCTCCCCTCTAGAACCAGGTTTGTGAGAATACTAGACAAATTTTAAAAACATTTATAGTACCATTCAAAAGTTGTAGTAACGAGTTTCTATATATATATATATATACATATATATATATATATATATATATTTTTTTTTTTTTTCATGTGGTTTTCCATAAATGCTTTTTAACTAAACCAAAAAGCCAATAAAGACTGATATTACTTACTATGAAAATGCTCCCTCAACTTCTAATAGTCATTGACTCTTCTGTGTATCTCACAACAGGACCTGAGCCACATAAGACATCTGGACTTCTTGGAAAAGAGGACAAAGAAAAAGTAAAGGCAATCACAATGTGAACTCTGTATTTAGCAGCAGAGAGCTCTTTGATATGGTCCGTGATGTACTGTGATCTGTTCTGCAGTGGTCGCTGCGAGCACAGCATGGAGCAGCAGTAGAGCAGGCTCTTAGGACAGGCAAAGCTGTTCCTGATCAACTCCTGGTTGACATCATATTGGATGCTATCAGGTAAAGAGCTTCGTCTCCACACCATACATGTTTTTTTTACTTTACGCTTTTTATCCAAAATATTTAATAGAATCTTCCTTGAGTGCACATCAGTTTTATTAATAGTATCAGTGATATACTATTGCAGTTTGTGTAGTTATTGTAGTTTCCAAATTAGATATTTTATTAGTTTTAGTTAAAGTATTTGTAAATTCTTGTATGTTTTTGAATGTTTTACTAGTTTTGTTTTTTACTACTTAATTATGCCACTATTATTTAATCTCAGGTATTGTTGATTTTATGGTTGTAGTTAACTACATTAAAGCTGGTGCAGATTAAGAACTATGGTTTATTTTGTGCACTTAATAGATATTCTTAAAAATCAGTCTGATTCCCTTTCGCCATGGTCTTCAGGAACATCCCTGCTGACAGTGGCTGGATTCTTGACGGGTTCCCAGTGGACATCAGTCAGGCTCAGATGCTGGAGAAAGCTCTGATCGGGACTGAACCTGATCAGGCTAAGACAAAAACACATAGTAACACAGCCAAAGACAAAAACGCTCCTATAGCTCCACCTCCTCCATCCTCTGCACTGGACCTAGTGGTGCTGTTGGACGTCTCAGATGAGCAGGTTCTGGAGCGAGCCACTCATCAGCCTGGTGAGTTAATATCGCAGTACTTTATCATTAGTTGCTCTTACCAGCATGACAGGCATTGTTGTTTTTAGTATGAAATAATAATAAAGCTGTGTAATCTTCACCTATTAGTAGTAGACGGGGAGAACATAGAGCAGGAGAGAGATGGAAGTGATGCTCCAGATGAAAAGACAAGTATGACAGATGTGGACACACAAGATTTAGCATCCTTGTCTGATGAAAAAAGCCTGAGGAGGAAACAGATACAGCACAGGTGTGTGAAAACATGCAGCGGGTTTGTAACTTGTCCAATATATACAGTATAGACCGTTTCAATGACAACAACATAAACAAACGTTACTCCACATGCGTGCTTTTGTGGCCCTAACTTCTGGCAGACATCCCAACAGCATCAATAACAACAGCAAAATAAGTTTGCTGCTTAAAACAGACGGGTTTGTTAAAAATGTTTTAAGCATGTGAAATGGAGGTTTCCCGGTAACCGCTGCAGACAAAGCAATCTAGGCTTACAAACGCTTACATACAGGATGAAATGAAAATGTATTTTCTAAAGACAGACTTCCTCCAGAAATACAGTAACTTACAGTTTGATTTTTAAACGTGCATTAAGTCAACAAAGCCTTTGGGTCTGTGAAACTGGGAGTATGTGATTTATGCACTAAATCCAGCAGAAACTCCAACATGATTGTAAATGACAGAGGACTTCACTTCACAGCAATAGACTACCACCCAGTGGAGAATTTCTCCACTCTGGACACTCTCGACTGCTCTCAACGCTTTCTCCAGTCCACTGTCAAACCCACAATTCCCTGTGAGAGTGTGCCCCCATATAGATAAATTAAAAATCCCCAATCTGTTACCAACATGAATACAGCAAAACAAGCAGAAAAGTGCAATGTTAAAGAAAAAGGGAAAAGATAATCAAAGCAACATCAAAAACCTGCTTTTAGAGTACAAGAAGTATTAATCTTATAAAACACATTCTACAGATATTTATAATTTTTAATAAGCTAAACCATTTAAAGGCTGTCTTTTTTAATGTTTCAAAAGCAAAGCATTGTTATTTTGGGTTTGGGTTAAATATGTTATCATTTTTTAACAGAATTAGTGGTTTTCATGACACATGGCCAAAACTGGAGAAATGGTTTGGTGACCAGCAGAATATTCTTATGAAAGTCACAGCAGATGTAGACGAGGACACTGTCTTCAGTAATGTGAAGATAGTTCTGATGGACACCATGGACTCAGTTGAAAAAGGTAGATTCATTTAACCCTATAACTATAACCCTATAACCCTGTTTTATAGACTTAAAAATTTCCCATTATTTATTTGCTGCCTTTCAAGCATTAATATTTCCTTTTGTAAATGTATGTCTAGTGAAATGTGCTCTCTGTTCTCCCCACAGGAGTAGCTCTGCGTCAGTCCTCCTCAGCTGAACACACCCGTCCAGAAAGTGCCTGCTCTGCTAAGTCTAAAGCATCTAACCCCAAATCTGCTGGACGCCGTTACGTGGAAGAACCTTTACCGAAGGCACATACACACACAAAACACACAGTCTCTCAGAAGACTGGCAGATTCTGATTAAAAATAAAAAGTGACATTAAAAAAGTCTGTTTGATTTGGAATATCAGATGGAAACCCCTTACACTCATCTGTCTAGTTTAACGTTACTCAGATTGAGGTGTGATCAGGTGGTATGAGCATAAATTTGCTTACAGCAAATGGGATTTCTATGCAGTCTGCTAACTTAGCTTGCGGGTCAGATGAGATCAGTTTTATACGCCAATTACTCCATTAAATGGATGGTAGGAATAAGATTGATGTGCTCTGAAAACCATCAAGGCAAATTCACTGCGCTAAAAACCAGTATTGCCACTTTCAGAACTCAAAACTTCCTCCTCATTTAGAGAATTAGTTGTAATTATGATAAAAGAAATGACACAGATTTTCTAAAATATCTAAAAGATGTACTCTACCTCTTGAGATCTTTTGGGTTTCAGGAGGTACTAAAAAATATTTTGAAAAATCTCTTTTACGCACCAATTCTTGGATAATTAGAAAGTTCAAAACAACAGAACATTTATTTAAAATATAAAAGATTTAATATTAGTGTATAAAGTGTATAAAGGGCTCAAAATGGTTTGTTGGCACAAAAAATGTATGTATGATGTTATGTTGGTCACTTTTGCAGGAGATCCCAGAGTATCTTGTGCCGTACTGGGAGAACGTCTGTAATTCATATGTGACTAACGTCAAGACAGTGATGCAGAACCTCCGTGGTGAACGTGAGCTCATCATTCACCACCTCTACAACATCCGGTGAGAGAACAGTGCTTGTGTGTGTGTGACATGAGACCTGTGTATGTGCTTGGAATTGTATAACATGTGTGTTTGTATGTTTTAGGGAGAACTTCCGGCAGTACCTACAGAAGCCGGATCTGAAGCAGGAGTTTGTAAGCGCCTGGCAGCGTGATTATAACAGCGTTCCCGACAACATCAGAGAGGACGAGGAGACCAAAGGAGAACTCCATCAAAGACTGGATGTGAGACAACCTCCTAAACTAGGAAAAAAAAAAAGTTTTCTATAGCCTTACAGAGCTGTTGCTCTACCGGCATCCAAAGTTCGAAACCTTTCCTGATCCCGTCCCCTTTCTCTCTCCCTCCCAGAAGTTAAATAATCAAAAAGCAAAATTAAGAGAAGATTGGGAGGAAGCCTTAAAATATATTTGCAGAATATTTATTTGCAATAAAGCAAAGAAAATGTTTAATTTGTTCATTTAATGTGTTGTGCTGTGTAATGTTTTTAATCTTTTTTATATTTGTTTTGTAGTGATGTTTGTTGTTTGTAATAAGATTTTGTTGGTGTATGTTGTGTATTTGTGCAGGACTTGCGTGAGCGTCTTTGGGACATCTGTGATAAGCGCAAGGAAGAGGCGGAGCAGGAGAGAGCAGGTGTCATTGATGATGGCTGGCTGGACGATCACACTGCTGTTCTGATCAACCATTATTCTGCGTTAATGCAGGTAAACACACACACACACACACACACTTTCTCTCTAAAACATCACAGAACCGTCTTAAATGAGTTTCAGATCTCATGGTTCTGTTCATGTTCGCGTATGCAGATAGAAGTGGGCCGCTTCCAAGACTCATTGTGTCTTTTGAGAGATTATTACACAGCAATGTGTAAAACTGCATTTCCTGAATCTGCACATGGTTTTACTCGTGTCCCACTGATCGACATCACTGCAGATGACCAGGTTGAGCTAGAGGAACCAAAAAGGTGAGAAGAAACCTTACATACTCTATCATGTTTTATAAACCCGCTATTACAGAGCGTTTGCCAAGCTACTGTAATTATTCATCTGTCTGCCTCATAATATATGTTTTGTATGACCATATTTAGAATAGCATGTACTATTTTTGCAGTATGCATGCAAAATTTGCACCAATTTAATCAAATCTTGTTCTTGTCTGATAGTGTCAGTGAAGTTAAATATTAATATAAATAGTAATTGCATTTTAAACATTATGCAGTAATGTCTACAATATGCAGTCCATACTGAGCAGTAAACAGTGCATTAGCATTCAGTTCTGAACAATATTTTAATATGGGACAATATTTTAGCCCAGCTCCTGTGCCACCAGAGAGACTCGGAAAGAGTGCTGAGGAAAAAGACTCTGATATTGAGGACAAGAGGAAAACTAAATTGTACGTGAGCTTTCATTTTTGTCTTTGGGTTTGTATGAAACTGATATGTGCTAAGCATTTTTGTTGAATAACTGGCTGTGTTTGTGCTGTTAGGTTTCCATTGGTTTCCTGCAGATCTCCCACTTCTGAGCTGCTCAGACAGGTTCTGCACCATCCTGATGAGAAACTACTGCAGGAGTTCTTCCAGACAGCACTCAGCGCCGTCAGGAGCATGGTGCGTGTTTATTCCAGTGTGTCTCATAATGATTTTTCTGCTAAGCTTAAAAATATGGGGCCCTGTTTTGCCAGTAGATGAGAACACTCAAATTAATGCATTGCTTAACTTCAGCTCCATTAAAAATCATTGACTTTAACAATATGAGGTTTTAATGTGTCTTTACTGTAGCAGGAAACAGTGACTGCAGCAGCTCTGTGAGAAAATTCAGCTGTTTGTAAAATCTGTGCATCTGTCTTCATGTGTGTTTGTACTAGGTGTTGGCAGAGACACAGCAGCGAGAAGAAGAGGAGGGTGATGAAGAACAGAAGCTGCTGGAGGCACAGAGAGTGCAAACTTCAAACTCTGCTACGGACAATAGGAAAGCTGGGAAAAAGAAAAGTAAACAAGCCACCGCTCTATCATCACTCAAATATGAGCTTTAGCTGTGTTATGTGTTGACACTAATGAGTATGTTTTGTTTTAGGTGCTCCAACCCCTCCACAGGAGCCCAGTCCTCTGCCCGTAGTGGAGAGGAACCCTGAGGAGGTCAAGAGGAGAGCAGAGAGGAAGAGAATCAAACAGGAGTTCACAGCTGCACTGAAACGTGAAGGTATGCCGTGAGCTAGCCTCAGATTCAGGATGTTGTGTGTTCATGTGATGTATAAACAGTAAGAATGATTTACGTTTGTGTGCAGAGCATGCTGTGAAGCTGCGTCTGGAGCTGATAAGGGCTCATGCGCTGAGAACCGTGAGCAGTTTACAGCAGAGAGCAGAGCAGGCCTTCGGGAACATGGAGGAGTGGCTGGGAACTCGCTTCCTGTCCGAGATGAACAGGTGAGAGGAAAATAGATGAATACATGGATGGGTGACCCTGGATCTGAACACAGTATTGCATCTAATTTAACACCAACACCAATTTAATACTGTACTTCTAAAAGGGGAATTTTAGAATTTACATTTGCTAAATAATTGCAATTATTGCGTTTAAATTAGCATTGAGTTAATAAAATGTGATGTATAAATTCTTAATCAACTTATTTTTGGTATTTGGAATATACTTAAAGTATATTTTTAGGTATATTTTCTTTTGTTTATTAAAATATATTAAAATATGCATATTTTATTTTATTGTATAAATATACGCATGTATTTTTCTGTTCTAAACATAAGAATATTAAATAAAGATCATGTTCCATTAGAATATTTTGTCATTCTCGCCCCATAAATATATTTAAACTTTTTGATTAGTAAAATGCATTGCTAAGAATTTCATTTGGACAACTTTAAAGGCAGTTTTCTCAATATTCAAATTTTTTGCACTCTCAGATTTTTAAATACTTGTATCTTGCTCAAATATTGTCTTATCCTAACAAATAATGAAACATCAATGGAAACCTTATTTATTCTCGAAAAATCTTGAAAAATTTACACTTACGGCCAAAGTTTTGTGACCAAGGGTCACACTTATGTACACACACACAAACCTCATAATCATAGTGTACACATGTTCATAAAACGTATATGTGCATAATATGTTTGTGTATGTTCACCAGTATCGACCAGCTGACAGATTTGGTGCGGCAGCACATTGAGAATGGAGTTCAGATCCAACATGAGCTGCTGCTGCAGAGCGCTGATTTCTGTGTGGATGGAGATACTCTTGTTGTGGCGAATCCACCGCCCGCTCCACGTCAATCCCTGCTGGAGCAGCCCAAAAACAGCACTCTGACTGTTCAACAGCTGCACATCCTCTGTGCTCAGCTGAGCAAGACTGCACCTACTGGTCAGAATCAGCATTGCTCACACTAACAATTGATCAAAAAATATATTAAAAGAGGTATTATTTACCTATTTTTTCACTCTCATGTTGTTCAAACATTGCAATTTTGGGTAAAAATGTCTTGGGTGCAAAACTGAATGAGCAGAATGAGAGCTAAACAGAACCAACAGAATTGAACTGAATGTAACATGTTTCAGAATCAGAATCAGAATCAGAATTACTTTATTGATCCCCAAGGGGAAATTCTCTTTCATTACAGAACAAACTCCT
>JAUYWG010000038.1:25632437-25662860 GCA_034779775.1 Enteromius afrohamiltoni
TCATGAAATCAGCTTTCCCATTTTTATTTTGCGTTTGTTTTCACATTTGAAAACGGAGTGAGGGTGTCGCAATGCGCTATCGCTACTAAATTATAATTTAAATGCTTTCAGCTGAGAGACTTTCCAACAAAAACAATAGCTAATAACATTTAGACACGAAAAACACAAGAATGGATAAACATAGTATGCTTTTTCATGTTTAGAAAAATTAATATACTTTTTGTTTGCTGTTCGGCTGCAGTTGGTTTGAATGGCAAATTTTAAGAGTTTATTCGAAGCTCATAAATAAAGCCCAATTTATATTCACATGTCTTTGCTTTTTGTTTCTTAGGAAACTTATGATAATGGTATTTCAGGTCAAGTTTTTTATTATTGTTTGGATTTTATTTTTACATTTTCAGTTTTAATTAAATGTTTTGTATTTTTGTTATATTTTAATGTATTTCTCTTTGTTTAAATAATTGTTTAGTCCAGGATTAGTTTCAGTTCAGTTTTAGTTTTTATTTATTTCTATTTTTATGTAATTCAAGACAGCTGCCATTATGAATATTTTGAATTAGCTTTTGATATTTTCTTATTTACGTTGCAATTTTGTTATGTGCTTTTGTCATTTTTATATTAACTTAATTTATTTATATGTAAAAATCAAGTCAAAAATATAAGCATGGGAATTGTGTACTCATCATGATGTAATATATTTGTAACATGTTTGATATACAACATAACACATCTTAAATATGATATATTAATGATATATTAAAGATGATATAACAACCAAAATGGCAAAAAAGTAAATAACAGGTAATAAGAATAAAGTAGGCTAATAAGCATATTTAAAATACATATGTTAATCATAGATAATAACGGATTCAGGTATCCTACTTGTTTTCTTTCTTTTTGTTTGTTTGTGTTCTTTGCCTGATGTGTCCACTAGGTGGCGATATTTAAAATATATATATATCCTAATCAATAAAGCTGATTTGATGTCCACTAGATGACGCGTTTAAGCGTTTCTTGTCCCAAATGAAAATGCGCATGTCTATTTGTATTTTAAAATTGATTTGTTTCATGTTCCAACTCTACAATGACTTTGAAAGCCATTTCATTTAGCTGGGTTTTGTCCTTCCCAGGGTTTGATTTCAGGCTCTCTGTGATGAAGGACAAAGAAATCAGACGCCTGAGAAGACCCATAAAGTGCTATTGTTGCAGCCTTTTATATTCTCTCCATTATAAACTGCTATTGTTAATCTTGGCTTATTACATGAAATACGTCAAACCGCATCGTTTAAAAATGAAGGAAGCCTCCATTGCGCTCTTGTTAGAGAAGGAAACCTAAAACATGCAGCACACAAAAGCTGCAGCAAACTGATCCTGATTCTGCCTGGCAGCATCCAGACCGACCACAAAGTCACAGCCACAGAACCACACAACAAGCACTGTGTGTTGCACACATTTAGACCTTATCATGAATGTCTGGTTGTTGTCTGGTGGTTTCTAGTGTGTGCAAATTGTGAAACATGAGTATTTTAAATTAACTGTATTTGTAGCCTATTTTTCATTTTATTTTAGTTAAACGAATGATTCAATGATTTATTCAACAAATCTTTCTTTTGAACCGAATCGGACTGAACTGCTCGCAGCTCAACCAACGCAGAGTTACTCAACCAAAACTCATTTTCGGCTCGAGATGTGCCAAAATAGCAGTTCTTCCAACAATTACTGTTGGAACTGAGGAATCAGTTCCGACTCGGACCGGAGAGCCACCGATATGCGCATGCGTGAACCGAGCACTGAGGCTTGGCAATATTGTGAATCAAGTTCAGTTTCTTAAGACTTTAATAATCCTTTTGTCTTCCTTGTTATGCCTTTCTTTTGCAGCCACTCACATATTAAGGTTAAGCCAAAAATCTACTATTCTGCTCAATAAAAAGTTACCTAGACTTAGGCCTTCATCTTAGATGGCCTGAGGGTGAGTAGATTAACAGCACATTTTAATTTTGGGGTAAACTGCTTATAAAATGTTATTTGCCAAGGCACAATTTGCTATTTTTTTTCGAAATTTGGTTATGTGCTTTTGATTTTTTTTTTTTTGTTTAAATCTTACAATTTAACTCATTTTTTATTTCAGTTCAAGTTTTTACTTTTTTTTAGTTGGTGTGTGTTTTTCAGCTAAATGGTTATTTAGGTAATAATTACTTTTTGTTTTACATAATTTCTTAATAATATTTCAAATTAGCCTTTATTTTTATATCTAAACGTTACATTTTATCTAAGGCAACAATTTAAATAATTTCTTATTAGCCTTTTTATTTATTTTTTAAATTTGTAGTACTTTTTAAAAATCTTATTTAAACTTATTTTTAGTTTACTTTTTATTATTTCTATTACCCCCTCCCTCCCTTTATAATATTTATAATAATTAGGTATTATTATTATTATACTCTCCTTTTTAATATTACTATATAGATTATATTTTATTTCAGCATTATTTGATAATATAACTTTCTTTTTTATAACTTATTTATTTAGTTAGTGTTTTGTATGTGTGTATGTGTTTCTTAATAATATTTTAAATTAGACTTTTTTTATTTTAAATGTTCAGTATGTTTTGTAGCTTTTCTTTTTAAAATATTGCTATTTAATTACATTTTTAGTCAGTTTTAGTTACTTCAAGTTATTAATTTTTGTGTTTGAGCTATTTTCTATGGCAACCATTTTAATAATTTCTTTGTAGTATTTCGAATTAGCCTTTTTATTTTTTAATTTGTAGTAGGCCTAATTTTGGTTGTGTTCATTTTTTTAAAATCTTATTTAAACTTATTTTTAGTTAACTTTTTTTTTTAATTACTTTTTGTTTTTTCTATTATCCCCTTCTTCCTTTTTTGTATTTATTAAACTATTTATTATATTTATACCCTCCTTTTTAACATTACTAAAAAGATTACATTTTATTTCAGCATTATTTCAATGAACAATAATGTGTAATACTACTTTACAAGATATATTACAATACATAGGTTGATGTTGAAAAATAACAAAACATTTGTTGGAAAAAGCAGCCAGAGTGAATAATGTTTAATAAGCAGAATCCCATTTGAAAAAAAATGAAGCTAAATTATTAAGTAAAATTTTATGTTCACAATGTATGTCCCATAATTCTATATGTTTCATTGTTTTGATTATTGTGGTATTCTGAAATGTTGATAATAGTCATTATAATGAGTTGGCCAGATCTTTCAGACTGCACTTGTTTAAACACAAATACATACTGCAGCATAAGAGACAGATATCTGGCAGACATCAAACCAAGCAAACAAATCACAGAGATCGTATCGACGACATATTTCTGACTCGGGATCAGCTGTGCTTGTCTAATTCACGTGGTGTTTCAGCGTGAGCGCCGGTCCACAAGCAGTGTTTTAGTGAGCTGATCTTGCTCGTTCCATTCAGAGCCAATGTACTTAGCCCTCGTTGTCCTGCGAGTGCAGCATAACAACAGTGCAGCAGCATGGGGAGGTTATGTTTGAAGTTTGATCCTGGGAACCCCGGTGCACAATGCCACGGCCGCACAAAGCCGCCCCATAACTCCCTGCGTTCCCACTGTCTCAGTTCTCTGGAGGGTAGAGAGGAGAACGGATCGCATCACCTGCCCCAAATACAGCCTGTCCCCTGGGAAACCACCACCCTGTCTCACCGGTCTGAGATACAGGGCCATAATGCAGCAGAGAGGCAAACGGGTTTTAAAGGTCTTCTTGGAAGGGACGGACAGTAAACGAAAGTGATGTAATGTTCCCTGGGAGTTTAGCCCACGCTGTTTGAGCTACACACATTTCAAGTGGTTCCAAAAAGTGAATCAAAGTTGTCCATTTTGTTATTTCAGAAGTTGACTTTTCTTACGCTCATCAAGGCTGCAATTATTAGATTAAAAATAGAGCTAAAACAGTAATATTGTAATATTATTGCAATTTCGTATTTTTAGTATACTTACAAATATTAGATTATATTCATTTACTAATTTTTTTGTGGAAGCTTTAACATTTTTCTTTGATTCTTTTTAATGAACTAAAAGTTTATTCTAAATAGAAATCTTTCTTTCAATGTAAGTATTTATCACCACATTTTTTAATCAGTTTAACACATCCTTGCTGAATAAAAGTATTCATCTGTAAATAATACAAATAAATAAAATAAACAACACAATAATAAACAAGACTGACCTCAAACGTTTAAATATTATTGTATATTATAACACATGATTCCCATGAATAAACGCTGTTCTTTTGAACTATTTATTTATCAAAGAATCCTGAAAAAAGTATTCACACGCCCCAAAAAATAACTCCAACCTTGATTATAAATCAGCATATGAGAATGATTTCTGCAGGATCATGTGACACTGAGGACTGGAGTGATGATGCTGAAAAACGGGGTTTGCTACATAGGAATCACCAATATTTAAAATGATATTAAAATGGAAAACTGTTACTTAAAATTGCAGTAATATTTCACAAATTACAGTCTTTAATCAAATAAATGCAGCCTTGATAATCATAAGCAATATATTTTTTGTAATTTTATTGCGGTGAGACTGTAATCTGGCTTTCTTTACACATCATGCATCAAAATTAGCTGGCGTCCGCCTGCAGTCATGCGTTCGCAGATAAACACTCGCTCTTCATTGATATCAATGACATCACACTTCCCATACGGCCCTGCCCTAAAACAATCGAGCACGCCTATTAACTTAGTTTAACCTCACTTCATTGATTCGTCACCGGCAAAGAAAACAAACGTGTCATCTGCTGACTCATGCTGTTAAAAAGAGAAAGAAATTTCTGCTAAAAAACTCCTTCTCTTCTGCATTCAGTAACAAAGGCTGAGCAGAAAGCAGACTCAAGCAGATGTTTCCCAGTCTTGCCTGTCGTTCCCAACCAGTGTTTCCATGGAAACCCCAAATCTAAGTTACTCAGCTCCTAATTCAGACATCCCTCTTTTGTCATTTCCCAAAATGCCCCTGACCCGCTGTGCACTTGTATGGGTCCCTCAAACACTTTACAATGGCAAACTCTATCAAAATGACTTCCTAACCCCGCATTCACCCCTCCACCTATAGTAGCCTTTACTTCAGGCTCAGAAATGAGATTTAGCACCATGGAACTGAGTTTGTTTTTTCGTTATTTTGACATACAATCAAATCATTTACTGCGTGTAAGATACTTTATTTGAACAAATTAACTAAAATAATCTGGTTATCTTTTTAATATGTAATGGTAACTTAACACGCAAAAGTATTTGTAAATAATGCACAAGATATTATAACAGTAAACACTACTACAACAAAATCTAAATAACTGGCTTTTGTATTCGTTTATGCAGCTTTATAGCTTTCCACTGATAATCAGGTTTGTAGTTATTTACTTCATATTCAATATCTTTAGAATATATTTTTTAATGCATTTAAATAAAACAAATGTAAATAAAATAAAATGTAAATAATAACAGTAATAATAAATAAATAATAATGAATACGCAATATATTTTTTAATGCTTGCTCGGTATTACATTCTTAGACAAATGAATAAATGAGAATGAAAACTTTTTAATGAAGTACTTAAAATAAAAATATATTTAATGTTTGCGTATACCACTGAATAGAATCTAATCAAATACGTCAAATGTCAACAATAATTGATGCCAAAACAGAAGAAATTCATTACAGAGTAATTATCTAATTATCTAAAGTATGTCATTCATTTCTGCATCACCAAAAATCAAAAATAATCAAAAAATATCCACAAAGCCACTTTCTTTTAGGGAAATTAATCAACAAACCACTTGTCAACCCAGTTCTCTTTGTATATCAGTCTGGGATAGGAGAAAGTATTGTAAATTAGAAAAATGACACACTTAAGGCTTATATTTGACTAAAACTTTTATGTCCATTACAACAAGCATTGCAGAGGCACCTGATACCACCATCACAGTCATCAGGTCAAATAACTGTAATGTCGCTCAGGGTTGCCCAATCTCTTGTAATGAGCCCCTTCAGGGCTTTTAGCAGACAGTGTTATTCTGCTCACCTGAGCTAGTTCCTCTCCAGGTGTGGCAAACGCTGCTGAAAAGGTGTTGAAAGTAGCAGGAGAATACACAGACACACACACATCCTTGTTTTTACTACTTTTGTGGGGTCCCCAGAAAGATAGTAAAAACTGAAATATATTTTAGTTTTAAAGTCAAACTTAGCTTTACTGTCTTTGTGCAGTCCTTTGATCGCTCTCTCTCTCTCTCTCTCACACACACACACACACCAGACAGACAACCACAGTGTTCCAGCAGTCTTTGTTGTGCAGCTTTCTTAAAGCACCTGTCTTGTAATTATTTTGATAATTTTCATTAACCTCTTTGTTCTGCTATGGCTGTCTGTTCTTGGCATAGAGAGTTCCTCTGTGGGTTTTCCTTTTCACCGAACGTATGATGAAACTCTGACTTCCTGGAAAGAAAAGAGAGTCTGTGCAAACGGATCTGCGAATCTTATCTGATCAGCAGCCAGATTTCACTGCAGTCACTTTTGGTGCCAAAAACAAAAGCACACAATGTCATATATCATCCCACTCAACTCGTTTGTGGGTTTCAAATGACATAGGGACTGATGAAGCAGAGCCAAGAAAGTGTTCAGAAACACAATAAAACTTCACAGAAAACACTGATTCTGTTTAAAACTAAATCATATTAGATTCAATTAGCTTTATTGGCATGACTTTTCAATATATTGTATGATTCCTCATGCAAATCACTGCTGAATAAATAAATTCATAGTAAAAAAAAAAAAAAGATAATAAAAAAGTTCTTTTTAGTTCTTTTTATAGTTTGCTCAAACAGCACTTTGACAAAATCACCTCAATTGACCAAAATCATTTGTTTTTCTGCTGATTACCTCGCCTCACCCAAAACTGGAGTAAAGCCGACAAGTTGTTACACGACTTGATAATCATGTTCCAGATTTGAAAACTATCCAAAATAGCATCTCAAAGATGTTCACGTTAGACAATCAAATACATTTTTTGTTGGGGAAAAAGTTTTCCCACTTATTTTGAGTGGTCTCAGGCCATGTGGCTGTAAGTGCATGTGAAAACAAACACATGCTTTTCCCTCCATCTCTTCATCTGAAGTGAGTGTGGCCCCTCCCACAGTCGAGCTGGCAGTTCCTCCCCTCCAGCGAGTGAAAGAGCTTCTCTTTTTCAGCCAGTTCCGCCCCTTCTCATCTTCCTTCACTCTGTTATTGGTTCTTGTCTGTCCTTCTCACTCACACCCTTCACGCTTGCGGACCCTTCCTTGCAAACTCCTACTAATGTCTTTCTAAACACACACTTCTCTCCAGGCTCTCAGCGCGGAGGATCTGCTTCAGAGTAAAGGGTTGGCCCGAATCCCTTTTGATTTTGATGTGAGTAACTGTCTGTTATTGCTCTAAATGTGGGAGTTTTCTCAGACCATGTGAGTCCAAGTGTGTGAGAGGGAGAATAGCATTGTTTGGTCTGGCTGTGTTCCTAGCACATGTGGAAAGATAGCAGTAGTACTCTGTAACTTTATGAGCGAGACGCATATGGCAGGGTTTCAGAGACCTGTGCTGACGTGCTGAAGTCACTTGTAATGAAATCATTTGGACACATGTTTGCAGTGTGACTGTTTGTGGGGAAAATGGTGCAAGAAGTGGGACCGCTCTCACCAAGAGGGACCTTCAGACAAAATAAAATTAGTTGCTAAAGAGAACCTAAATTTAAATTGGATGTGTATAAAAAAACCTACATTCTACAAAACATATGTTCTTTGTTAGCAGGTTTTTAAAGAACTTGTTACTTAAAGGTTATTTGAGGAAACGGTTCTTTTATAGAACTGTTGCAAAAACCCCTTTTGGGACCTTTATTATTTAAGAGCGTACGACTCATTTAATTTAGATTGCATTTTAAAACAGGGTGTAAAAACAATTTTCACTTTTTTTTGTAAATTATACAAATAATTACAGAAAATGAAAAGAAACACATTCAATTGACCTAAAAAAAAGAAATCCAATCTTTTTTTTTTTTTTGAAGTAAAAAAATAATTATAATTTTTATAGTTTATATTTGTTTTAGTTTTAGGCTAGCATCACTGTTATTGTTGATCACACTTCAGGTTAGTGATTTAAACAAACCACTAACTTAATTATTATAATACAGCATGCACTGTTCATGTCTGTTAAGAAGAAGTGTGCTATTACATATCTTGAAGATGTGATTCATGATTTTCACTTTGTAGATAATAAAACAGGGCCTAGACCAATCTAGTTATTTAACCTCTTTTGATTTGCAGACACCTGTTGTGACAAAAAACATTGAAGTAGAAAATCTGAAATAGTATTTTTTTAAATGTATGTAAATAACATATATACAGGTATGACAGAATAATTGTTACTGTGTAGTGATCCTCCATTTTTGGTACAAGAAAATACATAAATAAATAAATAAATAAGTATGTTTTGCAAGAAATTATTTCAGCCTTTTTATTCCTTTTAATATGTAATGTTTACATATTACAACGTTACTTTTGTGTTTTCTGAGTGGTAATTGTTTCGATGTAAATCCTGCACTCACAATTTCGCAAGAACATGTCCAAAATTGAGTTTAATTTAATAATATTATTACTTAGCTGGATATTGCATTGGAGAGGTTACCTGTATGTTGTTCTCTGCAGTTATTGAGTGTTTCCCGTGAATCGTCCAGCGGTGTCTGGTGTGTCCCGTGTGACGCCCCCATCAGGCATGACTCAGAGTAACGGAGAGACGCGTCTGCAGCGCAGCAGAGTACAGCAGCTGCGGGACGGCTTCTCAGAGCGCTCACAGCGAGCACGAAACACCGTACAGAACATCACCACTAATGACGTCAAAGGCTTCTTCAGGCGGAATGCCTTCGTCATCCTCACAGTCGCTGCCGTCATCATTGGTGAGATGATTGTCTGAGATGACCTTCTACTCTGAAAAGCAAAAAAACACACAAATGTAGATGCTATAGGAAATTAATCGGAAATTAATATTGGAATTGAGTCAAAATGCAAATAAATATAAACGTAAAAGATGCATACAAATAAATAAAGGCTAAATTGGAGTAACATTAAATTAACAGAAGAATAAGTTGCCCCCTTCTGAAATCAAGCCATTCTCAAATACATGTCGCTGTGGCGTCACACCGACAGAGGCCACTCCCACAATAGTTGATTGATAGCAGCGTGTCACACAGACAGAACTGGTGTCTAAGCTCAGACCCGCCCTGAGTGAGCTTTCATCAGACCGAGACGCAGAGACAAGCAAGACTCCTTTACCCCCGACATCTGAGTGACTCAAGATGCAGAGGAGTAACGTTACGTTTGGTTCTGAAGGGAAACGAGCCCTTGATCAACCGAAATGCGTTTATGTTGGCGAGAATTATTCATAATCCAGCCTCACCTACAGAAGCAGAGAGTATAGTGTCTTTTAATGAAGCTTTGCAAATCGCCTTTCCTAATGATGTGCTAATTAGAAATATTCACTATGAATATGGCTAAAAAAGATCCTCTGAGAGTGTCTGGAAAAGAGGGGCGTGAAGATTTAAAGGGAAAGCACACGGAACAGAGTGATTTCTAAAGAGCTGTTTTTGACAGGGGAAAATTAGCGTTGAGAAATTTTAAAGCAATCTATATTACAAACTTTCCATTAAGACCCTAAAGAATCATATTAGCTCCTGGAAAATTGCCTTTGTATGACCCCTTTAAATATTAGATTTTATTTCTTTGCATTGGATATTATAAAATAGTGAACATTTAAATATAATTTTTAGGATACTTTGGAACCAATATGATGAACTGGAAATCTTGTTTTTTTATATACAAAATAATATCCTGCTTCTCTTTGTATCTCATAATATGATTAGTTCCAAATGGTGATAGAAATTCCACTAGCATTTCTTTAGGTTAGTTTTGACAAAGACAGTATTGTGTGCTGACTTGAGCGGTGGCACAGCACAACATACTTAACGTATTTCGCAATCATGTCCATCTTCTTTCTGACCATTTTTCTGAGTCAGTATATTAAAAATAACGTTACATAACAGCCCAAACACTCCAGCGAAAAGAAGAAGCTACATGTAAAAGTCTTTTTTACAGATCAGTTAAAGATGCATGTGTGCTTCTCTCGCAGGTATAATTCTGGGATTCGGACTGCGGCCGTATAAAATGTCCTATCGAGAGGTGAAGTACTTCTCCTTTCCTGGAGAGCTGCTGATGAGAATGCTGCAGATGCTGGTGCTCCCCCTGCTGGTGTCCAGTTTAATCACAGGTATGGCACCACCAGGCACTGAGCCTGATATTAACACATGATGCAGGGGAAGGAGACAGGGCATGCACAAATGGGACAGTAGATATTATTGTGTCACACATGCAGCCGAAGCAGTTCATTTTTTTTTCAGCTGTAAATGCATCTGCGAAACCATATACGCTTAACAATAATAGAAGAATTCAATTAGTTTAGAGATTAGTTCAGCATCTAAGTCTGTTTTGTTTCAAAATAAATCCTAAGGAAGGTCAGCATATGGTTCTCTAAGGGTTTTGACCCGTTTAAGGAAGCAGGGGTAGGTGAGAGTGTGTGTGTGAGGTCAGTGCTTTGATGGTCACTTTACAAACAGACACGAGGTCAAAGGTCAAAGTGACCATACAGAGAAATGAACAAAAGCTCCTTTCAGTCTCCTCTCTCTCTCCGTCTCACACACACACACACACACACACACACACTCACACACATTCTCTTTGTATAAATAGCATTAGCTGCTTTCTAAATAAAGCTGCAAACAGTTTCCAGGCAGATTGATGGCTGCTGTGTGGCACAAACACAGCTTATATACAATAAACAAGATAATGCTTCTAGTTTTTGTCCATCTTTGTTAGTTAAACAGCTGCTTATATGCAAAAGAGCCCACGTGAAACGGCATTCAAGAGTCATTTCACTAAAATAAGTGAAACTTGATATTCAACCACTGAAACGATGGCAGGACTTGATTGGATTATGAAAAGTGGCTGTTACATACCAGAAGGGAGCCAGATAGCTGGAGCAAAGGGGTTAAAAAGTAAAAGATATTCATGATTTCCTCAGAAAAGGAAAGAGGTGAAGAAATTAAGACGATAAAGCAAACATTGGTGTCTCTTTGGAATAATGTCGACTTCTTTGGAATGTCAATTACAACGTGACCAGGAACGTGTATTACGTAAATAGAATCGGTTTTGTTTTTATATCGACTAATCGCAACAGATCTCTAAAGATCTTCATCGATGTATGCTGTTTGCTTGTGTCTTGCTCTCACTTGCACAAGGCTGAACATCAATGACACAGTAGAGGTCCATTCATATCAAAAGCTCAAAACATAAACACACAGCACAGCATGTCATCAGGTCAACTAAATCTACAAAAGTCAAAACAAGGAGCGACTTTAGATCGATACGGTTCGAAAGTCTGTGGGAAGCGTTGTTCATTGGCTGCAGGGGAATATAGTTACAGAGCTAAAATGAGTTGATGTAGTGTATTACATCACTATAAATGAAGATTTGTAAATTGGAGCCATGCAGAGAGAGTTGCTATTGCTAATTTGCTATATGCTGCGTGCATTATTACTTGAGGGAAATTAAGAAATCAATGCATTTTCTGAAGAAAGCATGACTATATGGTCTCTGTATGGATTATATGACATTCAACAGTCACCGAAACTCGAGGAGGAAGTCTATCTATTTGGGATCAGTAAGACTTTTAAAGTCTTTGAAGTCCTGTTCATCAAAATACAGTAAAAACAGCAACGTTTTGAAATGTTATTAACATATCTTTCTGGTTGAATCTACTCTGAAATCTATTTTTTCTTGTGGTGAATTTGAATTTCTCGTGAAGCAACAGTACTCCAGTCTTCAGTGTCACATGATCCATCTGAAATCATAATAAGATGCTGAATTATTATCAGTGCTGTTGCTTTTTTTGGAACCTATGATACGTTTTTTTTATATAAAAAGTCAAAAACAACAGCTTTTATTCTAAATAGGAATATTTTATAGCAATACATGCCTTTACTTGCTCAATAAAAGCATTCATTTACCCAAACAGTTTTGTTATGTTGTCACAAAATGTATATTCTGAATAAATGCTGTTATTTTGAACGTTTTATTAATGAAGTATTGCTATATATAATGGCTGTTTATGAGTCAGATCAAGAATATGTGATATTCTGATGGCTTGAATCTATTTTTCTACCCACTGTGTAAAAATCCTGCAGTTTAAGATTTAGGTTTTTGATTAAACAGCTACTTGATGGAACAGACAGACTTAGTTTATCAGCAAATTCTGTCCGTCTGCTGATGGCCACCGAGATTAGATGAGTTTCTTTGTGAGGGTCACACACAATTCGCCTTTGAAGACTGTGTGTGTGTATATATGTGAGGTAATTACTCTGTGGTATAGGAGAATAAGACTTTATAAGACTCTGGCAGGGGAAGTCATCGTTACCATGGAGACGAGAACTAATGAGAGCAGCAGGACGAGAACATGACCTGTGCAGAAGGTTCCCAGGCCACTGTGGGGTGTAAAGCTGAAGGGTTTTATGGGGTTGGGGGCAGTGAGATCACTACTTAGGATCACAGACACACACACACACATGCACCATAAACAATAATGGAAGACATACATAGTTCAATACAATGGCTGTTTCAGTCCTATAGAGAGAAATGCTGAATGGTGGTCAGTGACCTTCAGGAAATATACTGTCTGACTCCTAAATAAGCTATTGTTATTTAGCATCAATGTAGAGCCTTTCTTTATGAATTTCACACTAATTTGAACAGATTTCTTTGGTCTACTTCATTTTTTTGCCCCTTTTAAAACCCTATGGTCTCACATTTTGTGGTCACAAGATTTCTGTTCGTGCTTTAATGACTTAAATGAGTATATTAGTCAGACTGCTTTTATTTCTTTGACAGAAACTAATGCTTAATAATGCTTCATGAGTATTTTATTTATTTATTTATTTTATTATTATTTATATAAGTATTTTATTAATCATGTGACACTGAAGATTGGAGTTATGATGCTGTTAATAAATTAAATTATTAATCAATTATATTTTTAAATATATTACAATAGAAAACATTTATTTTAAATTGTAATCATATTTCACTATTTTTACATTTTAACGTAGTTCTTAATGAGAATAATACATAAAAAAGGACCAGCTCTTATTAACTAGTTTGTATTATCATTACTGGCTTATTGGCTGTATATTAATACAAATATAAAGTTCATATTAATGCCTTTTTCTAGATCTCTTATATTATTTCACATCTCTAAATCTTACCTCATACCTAAACCTAGCAACCACCTTACTAACTATTAATTAGCAGCAAATTAGACGTTTAGGGAGGCAGAATTTATAGTTATTCTTGTTGTGAAATTTGCAACTTAAACTAAAGTGCGACTAAAATAATCTCATCAACCCCTAAACTTTTAAATGTTAGAACGAGACTTTTGACTGCCATTGTATGTTTAGTACACTATATGCTCATGCATGCTCAGAATCATGTGAATATTGCACTCTAATGTCACCTGTGTGCAGGTATGTCCGCCCTGGACAGCCGAGCTTCAGGGAAGATGGGTATGAGAGCCGTAGTTTACTACACCACCACCACCATCATCGCTGTAATCATCGGGATCGTCATGGTGCTCATCATCCACCCGGGAAGAGGCTCTAAAGACGAATTCACCAAACAGGAGAAGATAGAAAATGTCAGTCCAGCAGATGCCTTCCTTGATCTCATCAGGTACGGCGAAGTACATTTTTAAATTTACAATAGTATTATATCTGTTATTTATTCTTACTTTTATTTTTCAACAGGAACATGTTTCCTCCTAATTTAGTGCAAGCTTGTACACAACAGGTAATGTTTTTTCATGCAAATCTAGTTTTGCATACGATGGTAAACAACCAAGCAACCGTTTCTATTCCCTCTGCCTTCCTCAGTTTAAAACACAGTATGCCAAGAAAGTGGTCACAGTTAAGGTTTTAGTGAACGAGACGTTGTTCAGTTTGAGTAACGGCTCGCAGGAACTCAAACGGGAAGAGGTGATACCAGTGCTGGGAACGGTTAACGGGATCAACGCGCTCGGACTCGTGGTCTTCTCCATGTGCTTTGGCTTCATCATCGGGAACATGAAGGAACAGGGTCAACCGCTACGGGATTTCTTTGACTGTCTAAATGAGGCCATCATGAGGCTTGTTGCCATTATCATGTGGTGAGTGATTTGGCGAGGACGTTTTTCAGCTTTGAGCGTGTTATGTAATTGGCTCTCACAAACAGTGGTTTTTCTAATGAATGAAAACCACTGAAAATGGGATAAACCGTGTCATGCCCTGCCAGATTTGTTTTTGTAATTTTACTTTCGAACAGACGTACTGGAACATTAGCAATTAAAACATAATCAAATTAGAGGAAAGAGTTCCAAATATGCCCTCATATAATAAACAAGGTTATAATACATTTCTCTGGTGAGATGCTAATAAGATAAGTGCATATGTTCATTCGTTTCTCAGTTAAGATAGTGTCTAAAATTAAAAGTTAAATGCCAATATTTGATGACACGTTTATGGGTCAGCATTGGAATATTTGACCCATAAATTACAATTTTGTCATCCTTCACTTAGCCTCATGTTGTTCCAAACCTGTATGAGTTTTATTCTTATGCTGAACAAAAAAATGTAAGAAATAAACACTTATTGGTAGCCATTGACTTTTATTATGGGATGAAATACTATAGCAGTAAATGTGGACCATCGACTTTTTGATTACCAGCATTCTACAAAATGTCTTCTTTTATGTTTAACATCTTCAAGAAAGAAACTCCTACAGGTTTGGAATGATATAAGGGTGAGTAAATGATAACAATATTGCAGCAAACTATTCCTTTAATAGCTCAACAGACCTAATTTAGTACGGAGCACAACACAATACAGTCATAGCTGTAAACGTTTGTAGTTAAATAAAGCTTTTGTAGTTATTTTTATTATTTGTTCCAAATTTGATGCATTCAGTCTCTGGTGATTCATGATGATTCACCAAGGGTTACTGTACTTATGAATAAAATAACATCAAAGCACAGTTTACATTTCGAATCCAGTGCATCTAGAAAAATCACATATGGTGCGGTAAGAAATTCAGTTGAGCGATTCGCCGAGACTGTGAATCTGATTCAAAACCTCCTAAGTCATGACTGAGTTTGGATCTGTTTTGTGCATTTTGTAGTGTGTCTCATTGTCCTGAAGCGGTAAAACTATCTAATGTATTTTCCCACCTCAGGTACGCTCCTCTCGGTATAATGTTCCTGATCGCGGGAAAGATAGTTGAGATGGACGATATATCAGAAATGGGAGGCCAGTTGGGCATGTACACCGTCACAGTCATCACTGGCCTACTGATACATGCAGTCATCGTACTGCCTTTACTTTACTTCCTTGTGACGCGTAAAAATCCATTTGTGTTTATCGCTGGACTTCTGCAAGCCCTCGTCACTGCACTCGGTACCTCCTCCAGGTGAGCGTTTCAATTTAACTCATTTTCCATACATTAATACAGTTTAATGCATGATATTTCATTTACCAAAGAGCTTGCATCATTTCCTTATGGATGTCCCCGAAAATAATGATAACTTGTTAGGAATATCACTTCAAATTAATATGAACAGCTGTTCTGAATGATTTAATAAACGCAGATTCATACCTGAGACTTGTTTTTGTAAGCTATTTATTACATCGAACCAGTGTTAATGGGACTGACTAATGTTTAATTGGTTTGGAAATAGCATTACATTAGTGGTACTTTGTTAAATAATAAAAGAACTGCATAATAAGAGAATTGCAAACTTTGTGTTTGAATGGAATTATACTGGTTGCGTATGTGAAAGACTGAATAGAAAGAATAGATAGAATTTTATTTAATCACATTCAACTCTTATTCTTCACAAAAGTAAAATGTGATTTCCATTACGAAAAAAAAAAAAACATGGTAAAGTGCAAAAACCCAGTATTTTCCTACACTAACCATAGTTTCATTGTATTACAATTGGTTATAAATGTTAATCAATCTCGCTCCTTAAAAAAAAGAAAACATGGTTACAGTTTTACTGGAATGAAATTTAGGTTAGTTTTTGTAAGGGATATTTTGCTGTAGCAACATAGCAACGTTTAAAAAGGTTAGTTTACCGAAAAAAAGAAGGATTCATACTTTAGTCACCCACTACGTGTGTTGTTATATGGATTATTTTCATGGTGTTTGTTGGAACTAGACTACATTTTTGAGCTTGGAACATGATGATGACCAGTAAATAATGACTGAATCTGTCTCTCCGTAGCTCTGCCACTCTGCCCATCACCTTTAAGTGTCTAGAGGAAAACAACCATGTGGATAAACGTGTAACCCGTTTCGTTCTGCCTGTTGGAGCCACCATAAACATGGATGGCACCGCTCTGTACGAGGCTCTGGCTGCCATCTTCATCGCACAAGTCAATGACATGGATTTGAACTTTGGACAGATCCTAACCATCAGGTACCGTTATGCCAAATAAAGAACTTTTTCCATGGCAGCGTATTCAGTTAAGGCAAGACACCACAAGCGAAAATGTCCCAGACTAAATTGTTTCAACTGAAAGAAACTTGCACTGGCTGGTTTTAAAACATGGTAAGATACACACCAGTAATGCTGTTTCTAAGGCAAGTTTTTAAAAAAAAAATTGAACTACGGCCTAATCCTGACTGGGACAATGACATTCAGTTTTGTACTACTACGCAAAAAAAAAAGCAAAGTAGGCATTGCATAATTAAAAATGCCCTGCATGCGTTTCCAGACCATAACTTATGAACACTGCATAAACCCAGGATCAAAAGTTTAGTTTTATTTTATTTTTGGCATATTTGACGGTTACACATATTTCACAATGATTTTGTACATCTATTTTAACACTCTATAAATACTGCCAGAAAAATTCTGATTTTGTTGTAGGTTAATGCTACTAAAATAATCTTGAGAACACAGTCAGTAAAACTGTATTTTAATTGAATAAACAAATAATAATAATAATTGATAACAATTTAATAAAACAAACTCTGTATTTTTGCTGTTTTCTTTCCAGTAGTCTGAAAAGTAGAATCCCAAAATCTGTAAATGACAGCACATAAAACAAACGGCTTTGCTTGTCTCGCATTAAAGTAGTTGATCTTTATCAGTAAATGATAAAGTAAAAATACTGACACCATTTCAGTATTTATCTGACTGAAAATGGTTTTTGAATGCATGCTTTGTGTAATTTTAAAGCATCACAGCAACAGCAGCCAGCATCGGTGCAGCTGGAATCCCTCAGGCTGGCCTGGTTACCATGGTGATAGTGCTGACCTCAGTAGGACTGCCCACTGATGACATCACTCTGATTATCGCAGTCGATTGGTTCCTGTAAGTACAATTTTTTTGTGTATTACAAATACTGAATGCTTTTGGTGTGTGAGATCATCAGAAATTTGATTTTTCAGGGAAACCAGTGTGTAACATTTCACTGGGATAGGAGGAAGTATTTGTAGAACTATACTCATCAGCTTTGATAGACATAGATCCCACTGTCAAAAAAAGTTAATAAAAATAATACACATCCAGAAATATTAACGCTCATATTGTGACTTTAAGGTGAATATTATTTATGCAGATAAAGTTGAACAAACTTACAACTTTATATAAAAAGCTGGGCAATAATATTACATTGATTTACCAGAGTGTGCTGTATGTACGTGTATAAAGTTTAATAAAATATACTGGTATCCAACTTTTTATATCCTAGTGTATACAAAAATGTGTGATTAATATAGTTTACAAATATAGATTTGCTGCATAGCACACTGTATCATATTCAACTTTTAATATAATGCTGGGTAATCCTCCAGCTTACATTTTGTCAAAAAATAACTATAATAACAGTTGAGATTTGCTCTATAGTACATGCGTATGTGTCCAGGTTTGGATATACTTATTTTATATTATTTTATTACTTTTTGTTACTAATTCATTAAATTATGAAACCTGTGAGCTTTTGTTCAGTTTATAACAATTTCTAGGCCTTGTGCAAATTACTTTTAATTATTATTTCTTAAAAAGTAATAGAAGATTTTATTAAAATATCGATAAAATATTTTTAATGATGCATTTTAATAAAAATATTTTAATTAATTAATTAATTAATAGAGGTTAAAATAATAAAAGTACATTTTAATTTTATAACATTTAGTTTATTTTATTGTTTGTAATTAAATTCCATTAATAAAAACATATTCAAATTAATAATCTTTAGCTTAATGGCTACATTAGCTAGAAATGGCTCTTTTTGACTGTAACCACTGGCTAACCTCTATATAATTAAAAACAAAATCTATCTATCTATCCATCCATCCATCCATCCATCCATCTATCTATCAGCATTCATAATCCAGAATAACTGGAAAAATCATGGAAATTCATTGATCAAGAGCTGTGTGAACCCTGAACAGGAGAATTTCAACTTGCAATGTTCTAAAGACATCTGAAGGTGCTTTGACATAATATTGCTTCACACACACCCAGGTAAAGCTTGAGGGCCGAGCAGCAAGATATTCTATCTTTAACATTCCATAACCCATAATCCAATTGCATATGGCCATGCAACATCTGCTTCCAATGAGCTTATAGGACCCATTGAACAATACACCCATATCCAATAGCATGTGCTTGTGGCCTTTTCTACCGCAGCAAAATAGCAGTCGTTGAACTCAAGTTCAGTCAGGGAGCTTGTCGTCAGATTAAAGCAGTGTCCTAAACAGAAGAGCCATTGTGAGGCTTAGAGGAGGCCTCAGACTCTGAGGAACGTTCATGCTAGGAAAGATGGGTCAGCAAAAACATCACACAACATGGAAGAACTGTTTTTCTGAAGCTGAAGCTACATGGGGCCCTCTGAGCACAACAAAGGCTCATGTGACATCCAGATGTGTAAATAAACGAAGCCCAGCATATTTCAAGCACGAAAACGAATCTGTTTTGTTCATCTGCCGTTTCAGAGATCGGCTGCGCACCACCACGAATGTTTTGGGCGACTCCATTGGTGCTGGCATTGTGGAGCACCTGTCACGTCACGAGCTGTGCACCAGCGACGCCGAGATCGGAAACTCTGTGGTGGAGGAGAACGAGACTAAGAAGTCATACCAGCTCATCTCCCAAGAGAGCGAGTGCGAGAATGCCAAGATCCCTGACAGCGAGAGCAAAATGTAACTGCCTGTTTCCTGAGGAAAAAACTGATTTTGTACAAACACTAGTGACTTAGTCAGACACTCGTCTGATATTCACCTCAAGTCTTTTTATATGCCTGTCAAAGACATCCAGATGTGTTAAGGTTGAAGCAGAGATGGACATTCTTTGAACTCTTTTATTGTAGATTAAGTGGAATAGATTCGATAGCATTAGACGTATTTTTGGTTGATGTTCTAGATGCGAGTTTGTTTTTGTTAATTCAAGAGAAAAACCCAATGTCATTTTGGAAATCATGCTCACAATGATGCTTCTAGTTGGGCTGGGATAAATGATTTTAAATAAACAAAATGATTTCAGATGATTTAAATAAAGAAATGGCTAAAAAGAAGCATTTTCAAAACTGGCTGTTATGAAACACATGGTACGTTTTGGCAGCTGAAGTTGGAAAATGAGGCTGTGGTTCCAGAAACAACAGTATATTGCGATTTTTCCATGCTACACAACTTCACTTTATCAGTGAAAAAGAGCTGGAATCTGTGGAGTCACTCGGACAGTGTTTTTGCATAGACGCAAACTCCTCACTTTTAGGCGAAATCTCACCTTTTTGAGATCAAAATACCTACGAGATCTGATGTTTTTCAGAATTACAAAACCACAAGTTTATTTACAATCTAAATTTATCAAATGATTTCATGCTTTATTAGTTGTACGTGCTCTGCCAGTACAGTACTAAAATTTGTTATAATAGTGATTTAGAATAAATCCAAAAGAAAGATGTGACACTAGAGAGTGGAAATAGATATTATGGTAATGTCTTTGTTTATTTTTTTCTTCATGTTATCTCCATGAATGCAAAGTGAATTTTTTACGGCACAGCATTTTATTTTTTTATTTTTTGGGCGGTGTCTTTGTCACCTTTTTCCACCTGTGATGAGTTTGCATCCCTGTTTTGAAAAACTACATTAAAACTGAAGTAATCATCAATTATATCAAGACTTTTATAGATGACTGTCAGTTTGAACTAAATAAATAAATAAATAAATAAAGAGCATTTTGGCCAGGACTGTTCACATTAACTGTTGTGTTGTAAGCACGCACCCTGGATAGGTCCGTAAATCTTGTGTTACCTATTTTGAATCCTCAGAATTTCAGTCCAGACAGCTGATAAAAACATCAAATAATCCACATTACTCCAGTCCAGCGGTTAATGTCTTGTGAAGTGAAAAGCTGTGTGTTTATAATAAGCAAATTCCTCATTAACATACTTTAACTTCAAACCACAACTTCCAGCCAAAATCCATCATAACATCTCCTGAACAGTTAGAAGTTTAAAATGTTATGTTACACATTTCACAAGATGTAAATTGATGGAAATGACTGGCGTGGGTTAGTTTATATCAGCCATTTGAACTATCATTTTGAAGGCACCCATTCACACTGAAGTAATACATTTCTCCAAACCTGGGTGGACTGACATTGTTAGCAAGATTTTTGCTGTTCCTTTAAAATAAACTGTTCCTTCTTTTTTTATTGAAACAAATCAATAACACTTTCCAATTACAATATAGGAGTTAAATGTTGTATCTTTAATTTAGCATCCACCCAGGTCTGCAGAATTAGTCATTACCAGCCTTAGACATGTCTCAATCCCTACTCTAATGCACTTATCAAGGACATGGTGTTACCGTCTTGGAAAGAATGTACGATCTAATCTATGCTCATGTCAAGACCTTGTTGACACAATTTTATTATGTTCTTCTTGACCTTTCTTGAGGTGAGTGCGAGTGTAATATTGCATTTCAGAACACATTAAAAATCTCTTTGTTATATCAATACACAGCTAATACACAAAATATAGTTTTTTTCACATACATTCCAAACTTAAAACAATGTATGAATGTCACTGCATGCTTCGCTCTACAAAATGTAGAAAAAGTAAAAGTTGATTTATATAGGCTATTGACATTTTGTATAGAAATTTACACAGACATGCTAAAGAAGGAGTAGAAATAAAACAATCAATCGCCAGGTTTAAAATACAACATTTTCATGTATGCAGATGCTTTCGCACTTTTTCATGGTTTAGACTAGGGCTGTCCGAACTTGGTCCTTGGTGCCGGTAGCTCCAACCCTAATTAAACACCCCAGCTAATCAAGCTCTTACTAGGTACGTTACAAACTTCCATGCAGGAGTGTTGAAGCAAGTTGGAGCTAAACTATACAGGACACCGGCCCTCCAGGACTGAGTTTGAACAGCCTTAGACGGGTTTTTAGTTTGTATTCGAATAGTACTGGAATATATATATATATATATATATATATATATATATACACATCACCACACTTAATGGTTAATGGCTCGTATAGCCTATTTAATGTAGCTAGACAGAATTAATAAACTACAGGTGTGCCTGCTAACCTTATTCCTTATAATGTTAGCAGGCACACCTGTAGTTTATTCCTTATTCCTTATAGTAAGTCGCCATCCTGTGGTGAGAAGTGAAACTACAGAAAGGCTCAAAGGACAGGGCTCTAGGTCACGTTATAACCAAGTTATAACCAAGAGGTTCCTACAAGCACACTAAAGTCTGTTCCGTCCCAAACCCATCAGCAATTTAAGTATATATTGTAGTTTCGTTAACATCCCATAGCATCTTTGAGGCGACCCGACTGTTCAAAAAGATCCCTAAACATTATTTTTAAGGTAATATCTACTTATCATATGTGTAAGGATTCCCATCATATATACACACACAGACACACACACACACATATATATATATATATATATATATATATATAAAGAGAGAAAATTATTATATATTAATAATATAATACACATTATATTAATATGCTTTTACAAAGTCTGTGTATTATTATATATCTAAATCAATAAATATAATGTAATGGCGTTATTTACAATGCACTTTACAACTATTACTCATCATGCTTTAAGTATTCAGTAAAAAAAAAGTATGTATATGTTTTTAATACACACAAAAAAAACTAAAAGAGGATTATACATTAATATATTATATATATGCATACATGCGTATGCAAAGTATATCAATAATAAAATATATTGTGAACACTATTAAATGATTATTACACTATTAGCTACATGATATGTAATGATGGGGATGTCAGTCTAGAGTGGAAAAAGATATTTTGAATAAAAATAAATAAATAAAAACAGCGATCTTGTACGTGTTATTCGCACCTGATGGAAAACGGATGAAAATCGTCAGCAGTGTCTGCGGGAAAATAATCACGTTATTAGTTTTTGTATTTCCGGTCAAGCTACAATTCTCTCTGACTAGCGACAAAGCATCAGTTGTGGGGCTTTTTTGTTGGGAAACAAAGGCGTAAGCAAATGTGTTTACGGGCATTGACGCGATGAGTTCATAAGGAGCGGAATTAAACACGGCTCCGTTATGAAATGCATTTAAAGTGTGATGAGAGAAAGCCTGACCTCCCCCACCCCAGATAAAGATAGAGTTGGCTTGTTGTTAGCTGGCTCGGCTAAACAAACCCCGCTAGCCCGCGCTGATCTTTTTATAGCAGAGAGGGGGAGCCAGAGACTTACAGCAGACCGACAACCAACCTCTCATCCCAACAACAGTCCCCTTATTTTTTCTTCTTTGAAGTTACCCCAAGCTAAGGTAAATATCAAACCCTGTCACAATTTCTCCTAAGGCCGTCTTCGCGGTCCCTTACCACATTTCGACACATTTCCATTTGTTTTTTTCTCGACGGAACGGCTCCGAGGAGACGAACGTCGCAACGGCTCGGCTAGTCGTTCTCCTCCGGCGCGCCCCCCTGCGTAGAGTCCGAGGCTTCTACGAAGCTCGCAGAGGCCTTGCGACACAAACATTGGCGAGCGTTTTTGTGTGGGAGCTCAAACGGATTACATGCAGATATCCCACGCTCCTTGTGATGACCGAAAACGTTTCGTCGTGTCGCGTACAGTGTGAGGGAGGGAATGGAGGACAGCGAAAAGTGTTTTTATTGTTCGCGAGCGGAGATAGAAAGATGTGCGTAGCCGTACTAGCTTTCGCCAGCGTTTAGCATAGCGGCGGCTATCGTTTGGTAGACTAATCGACTGAACTATTCACAGAAAATTGCGTAGAAGATCACTAAATGTGTTATTTAAATAAGTAAAAACACGAGCGGCTAGGGTTTCTGGAAGAATTCGCATAGCAGATCAGAGCAATGCTAACTAGCGAGTCTATGCAAGGAATCTATTAAGTCCCGAGCTAACGATTTGCTAATAGTCGAAATAATTTCTAAGCATCTGTCGGTAACCCCCGAACGGCTTGAACGCGTATTATGGTAAATATTTACATTCTGTAGTGTTCATAACATAGCCGTGTTAGCCATGTTTTGAGTCATTACGGCTGAATAAACGTCAGTGAAACGCTTTGAGGATGAATGGTTCCTCTCTGTGGTGATGGACTTGTCAACACTGTGTTTTTGGTCATTTTGTGTTACCCTGTTTCTACATATGTGATGCTTTACTCCACTGTATGACCTGCCATATCCTTCATTAACATCTTGCTTTAACGATTTCGAGAATGATCCTATAAATTGGGCAGAGAATTGCATGCAAAACTTAAGCTTAAACAACTCGCTTGCACCTTGTTTTCGGTAAAAAAAAAAAAAAATAAATAAAAAATTAATAATATATATATGCATGTATATAAAACACACATTATTGCTTGGAGATGTTGAAAACATTCCTGATTGTCGAATTTAAAATTTTTTAATCCACAAAAGGATTTGAATTATGAAATTGCATTATTGAATGTCGCTGCTGAGTTGTTGTCATAAAACCTGCATGCAAGTGATCGCAAAGGATTCATGAATATAAAGTGAAGTATAGGCATTTAAAGGGCCAGTGCAAGAGAAGTACCCTGGTTTGCGTCTGTAATCTGCCCGTCGGAGCTCAGGACTGTTTACCTTTCGAGTACAGTTTCACATGCAAATAGGTCATGAATATTAATGCACTCTAAATAGCCCGGATGCGGAAACGTATGCAGAATTTTCTTTTGATACAGTAGAAGAGGTTTTTATAGTATGAAATGTTGTTTATACAAAAATACACACTGCTTACTTGTCTCCCGAGCACTGATGTAGTGTATTTCTTTAAATGTTTGAAAAATGTGTTCTTGTTTGATTGTGTGAGGTCTGCTGCTTTGCATCTGCTCTTTTGTGCTTACTATGCGCTTACCATCTCCCAGCTGTCATTGGTCTCCTGAGAGAGACAGGGCTGGGCTTGCATATCTAATGAGGGGTGTGTCCAGGGTCCATCCTCTGTCTGTCCGGAGTGGGTGTGTCCGTCAGGCAGTCTGCACTGTATTAGATGTTATCGGACTCACATAATGCTCCTCTACGTGGCAGTTAGTGTACACAGAAATCAATACACCTGTTACAGACAGTATGTCTGAGTGGACTAATTCTGCCAGGAAGCATATGGACTGTCTTGAAATGAGTGTATAATTTATGTTGATCTATGCATGAAATTGTTGAGAGTCTGTAATAAACAAATTAAGCTTGTTAGATCCCAAATCGCAAACACTCAAAAACTAATTTTTTCCTCCCCTTAGGATTAAGTGAGATGTGAGGGATGGTCAGCGTATAAATATCTCTGTGGAACTCTGTGTGCGTAAGACTTCTGTGCCCAGCCGTCAGTATGAATGGGGACATGCCACATGTGCCCATCACAACCCTTGCTGGGATCGCTGGTCTCACTGACTGTAAGTACCCTAATCACACTACTCGTAATTCACATTTTCAGCAGAGTTGAAGTAATGTTCGTTTGTTTCCATTTAGGGTTTTTTAAAAAGCATTATAACTTAAGTTATGGTCTAACCCTACATAATAATAACCTTATAAATCTTTAGTTGGAGCAAAAAATATTGGGAAAATTAGACAAACAAACAAAGGTGCTTAAGACTTAAGGGGAACTACAATCATATGAAACTTTGCAAGTCACTATCAAATTAAAATCAATGGAGAAAATTGCTTATTTAGAGATAATAATTATCTATAGAAACATTGTATTTTTAGATTATTGCAAAATATGCATATATATGCAAATATTGGAGAGTATTAAGGGAGGCTGACTCTTATATTATTTGTGGTGTTTTATGGGCTTCAACAAAAGCATATAGCATCCATTAGCAAGCTTGTAGCTCACTACTGAAAATGAAAAATTCATATGTTGTTTGTAGAGATTGTTCTAGCTTATAGAGAGACCTGTCTGGTAACAGTGATGACTTTGCATAGGTGGTACTATTTTGAAAAATATTCACCTCTTGGCGACGAGGTTAAAGTTGCATTTGTGCGCTCTCTGGGTACTTGTTTGTCCAAAATTATTCTTTTTTTTTTTTTTGTGGAGAGAATGAATCATATTCGTTTTTTCTTCTGAAAGCCTATTGTTTTTTTTTTTTGTAATTTTTTTTTATTACTGTATTGTGGGAAGCAGAGCATTATGCATATGAGGTCATTGTAAGTCTTCTGGATAATTTCCTCTGGAAAACTGTGTAAAGATTCGATGCTTTTTTCAGTAGGCATGATAAATAAGTTCATTATGTACTGTATTATTGAACTCTCAGGTATGCGTATATCTTCTGTTTAAAAGTGTAAAATTGAAAGTGTAAATGATCTTGAATGTGTTATTTCTTTAAAGGTCTTCATCATGTTGTTGTTTTTTTTTTTATATTTAAACTACCATTCAATAGTTTGGTGTTGTGGGATTAAGCCACTTCTACATATCAAGGATGCATTTATTTAATCAAAATAAACCACAAATAGTCATATTGTGAAATATTACTACACTAGTCAACATTTGCAGTGGATCTAAATCTTTCACCAAAGTTGTCCTAAAACCTAACACCAAAAATCCTTCTTGTTTTAGGGCAACCTTTTTGATCCATAATGTTAACTACTGTATTTATAACTGTATTTGTGTAACCCCCCCACCCCCCCTTGTAATGCAAATCTCGATTTGAATCATTCTAAACGCTGATTTACAACGTTAAATGTTTAGAATAATCATGCTGCCTATTTTTATTTTTTTTGCAGATTTTGCAAAACTGCAGATTAAGATTGAAGAACAGCAAGTGTTAGCATTTTAACATTTGATTTGTCACTTGATCCATTATGTCATCCTTGCTGAATTAAAGTGTTCCATTTTTCCAATCTCAAATGTTTGTGAGGTGGTTTACATTAGATAATCTGCTTCTGGATTATCGTCAGGTTTAGCTGATAAGACACTGCTTTCTTGGACTCTTGATTCATGTAGAGGGTGTTTTAGATCAGCTGCATCAGAACATCTGACTGCACTTTAGGTGGCTGTTAGATTTATACCCTGGGAGTTCTTGTAATAAAGAACGCTTTGCCTTATCACACTCTGTTTCTGTGTACAGTGTTGAACCAGCTGCCCCTGCCCTCCCCTTTACCGGGCACCACCACTAAGAGCCTGCTGTACAGCGGGCGTGTAACTGAGGAAGTGGGGCGTCTGATGGGCTGCAGGGATGAAACTCTGGTCTCTCAGCTCGCCAGCGGCCTCAGCCAAGTCTCCACGGAGCACATGTGAGTTTCTGCTTGCATTTGCCCAATACATACAACACTTCTCTAGATGCTTGCTCTGTCTAAATCAAACTTTCTGCTTCTTTTTTCCCAAATTGCATGCATTCAATTTTCTTCTTTCTGGGTTCTGTTTTAATGGTTTAATGAAATTTGATGATTTAAAACAGACGTCTAATCAGTCGAAAACTTTAATTACTTGATAAAAATGTTTTCACAAAAATAGGGGCTGTGAAATATTTTTTTTTTTTTCAAAATTGTGTTTTTTATCATTTATTAAAAATGAATTTTCAGGAACGGTGCTAATTAATTGGATGTGGAAAACTAATAATGCGCACAACCGTGCTACACAAGACCACAACCGTGCTTTTTATTGTTGTTCCTACTTTGAAAAATGCATTATACTTGTATTGTAGTTATGTATTTCTTCAAGTTTAACCAAATGTTTATTTTGGTGGCCTGTAGTGAAGATCGTCCTTATGAGGCCGCACATGCTAAAATCACCACAAGCATTAGTATATGTAGTAGACAAAACTATGGCACATGCAGACTTGATATCTAAATAGATTTTTGTAGCTCAATGTTCACAGAGACTATTCTACATCACAATTTGATGAAGTGCACAGCCTTTCTTTTAAATTGTTCATTCAGTTGTTTTGCCAAATTGTCTGACAGTCTGGTCTTATAGAGTAAATTCCATATTTATGACCGGATTCTGCAACTTCTGAAATCGTAGGACCCCGTGTATTCCTTCTGTGGTGTGTGAGTTTGTCAACTCTGTCGTTGTTCCGCAGAGAGCTGAAGGACAACCTTGGCAGTGATGAGTTGGAGGGAGATGTACCTGTGCTGCTGCAGCTTCTGCTGTCTAGGAACCCCAACATCTTCAGGAATAAGACGGCACCGAGCACTCCCCAGTATCCGGCCCAGGCGGGTAAGAGTCAATCCGAGCACTACTACAATGCTTAATTATGGGTTGCTAGTTGGCTGTCAGGTTACTTTCACCCAAACAGATAAAAGTAATAAAATATGTGTCTGCCTGCAGAATGTTTCTTTGACTTCCTCTCCCTAGAACATTGTGATTTTTATTTTTTTCCCATCAGAACTACAAAAAGAGCCATTGCTTTTCCTCTGACCTTCAGTTATTTAAAGAAAATAACATTTATGAAACAACAGCGAAGAAACAAAACAAAGCGAATTATTTCCCCATAATGCGTATGTTATGGAGAAATAATTCATTTGATTTTGTTTCTTGTTATGTATGCCTAAACAATCCGTATATAAACTCAAGGAACTTTAACATAGAAAGCATATAAAGTGATATATTTTCCACATGCAATGTTGTCGCCACCGCAGCATTCATCAGCAAAAGCCTCTTGAGAAAGTCTGAGTTACACTAATAGCATTGCAAAACAGTCCAAGCTGGTTTGTGCCAGAACATGTTTAAAAAAAGTTTAGTGCCTAAAATAAATAGAAAGCTTTGTCAACATTTTGACAACATACTTTAACATGCCGTGATGGAAATCAAAAAATGTGTGAAAGGATCATTTAGAAAAGCGGTACTTTTCTTTTTCATTTGATGTAACTTGAAGTATTAAATATTAAAAGTCTGTATTTTCATTGCAATGACTTGATGCCTGAATTATTTAATTCTTTCACTACTTTCACTACTCAAAGATGAAATAATGCCAGTATTTAAGCTTATTGTTATAGTAGCTGTTTTGCCTGTTTGCCTTTTTTTTCTCACTCTTTTGTATTTCACAGGTATAAGTCAGCAGTCAATGGCACCCCCGTATAAAATCACGCATGGCTCCATGCAGGGAAGCCCAGCCTCTGCCAATTACCAGGCCTCTATGTCCCACAGCCCCTCTGGGTGAGCCTGCTTTCTAATTCAGTTTTTATGTGAAGTAACTTGTGCTACTGTTTGTGTCACGTTCTGCTGTTATTTGCAGTTAAAACCATAATGCAGTATGTTTTATAATAAGGTGCATAATTTAATACGTATTTGATTTGGTATTGATCCATTAATGCTGTGCTAAGAAAAAGGCTCATTCATATTTTTGAGTTTGGGTCTCTCGTAGCAAGAGAAGCCTAAAGGGCACTGTGTAGCTATTTAGTAATAACTTTATTATAAATAGCTAGAATTGCTTTAGAATTTATAATAATTGAGATTTAGGGGTATTTGTTATTGATATTAGATTTTAGACAAAATAATTTAATTTATTTATTTCATATATTTATATAATATTTTATCAAATTAAATTGATTAATCAGTGATCAAAATAATCATATGTGGCAGCCCTACTAACCAAAGCTGCTTTTATTGAATTAAAAACATAGTTTTTTTTTTTTTTTTTTTTTCTCTCTCTTTTTTTTTTATATACAAAAATAATTGTTGAATATATATATATATATATATATATATTTTTTTTTTTTTAAGCAAATCAGTGTTGGCAAATAGATACAGTTAAAAACTCTGACCATGTCCGTTTCTGTTCTTCATGATAGGCGATTTGTGGGGCAGTCTGGTTCTGGTGGACGGTTTCTGCCTCAGCAGAACAGCCCAGTGCCCAGCCCTTATGCCCCTCAGAGCCCTGCTACCGGCTACAGACAGTACCCACACCCTCCAGCCTACAGTCAACACCAGCACCTACAGCAAGGTCTGCACGAAGGAGCACACATAGGCAGATCTATACAGAATCTCTACCCTTGATCTAGACCTTTGTCTGTTCTCTGCCTTATTTAAACTTTTGTTTTTCCCAGGTTCAGTAGCAAGCCCGATGATTCCAGGAGGCATGAGAAATGTTCATGAGAATAAGGTATTTAAAAGCCTGTTCTAAATTGAAAGTCAACCACCAGTTGCCGGTATTTCAGTTTGAGTGATGTGTCAGAAGTGGGACAAAAATATAATGTTTAAATACAGAAATAAATTAAATTTTAGCAGGTACTATGCATTTTTACTATTATATATATTAGCTTTATATCACAGATTTATTTGGAAAAAGAAAAAAGTTTTCCATGGCACTGTTGGCATCAAGCCTTTTCTTTTTCTTTTTTTTCCTTTTTTTTAAAATTAAATTTCTTACATTTTAATGCTATATATATATAATATTAGGGATGTCCCGATCAGGTTTTTTTGCCCTCAAGTTCGGGTCCGAGTCATTTGATTTTGAGTATCTGCTGATACCGAGTCCTGATCCGATACTTCTATAATACATAAAGGAGAGCGCAGAAACAGACACAGGATGTTCATAATGTTTTTATCTTGAATGGCTCATTTAAATTCTGCCAAAGGCATTCAGAAGAAAAAGTAAAAGCAATAAAAAAGTAAAGCCCTATTCGGACAGGACTAGTTTTACAGGGGGTCTTTAGAGAATGTTTAGTTTCACAGACGTGCTTGGTGATTTTAATCCCGTCTGAATCTGCCATGTCTGTGTTTTTCTCTCACAACCTCTGTGATAATTCTAGAGTCCGAATGCGATGTCTGTGAT
>JAUYWG010000038.1:25662960-25678290 GCA_034779775.1 Enteromius afrohamiltoni
GTTTTTCTCTCACAACCTCTGTGATAATTCTAGAGTCCGAATGCGATGTCTGTGATATTATTTTTCACAACGTGTTTTGGCCAACGCGATATACCGTAGATGCTCTTACCGCATACACGTTTAATATATTTTGATATATAAAATAAATAAATACTATCAAAGAGCCAGATCATGTAAACTGTTTAGACTGACTATTGTATTATCAGTATGAGGTAAGATTACTTGCGGTCATTTCTGCACTCGGTTACATATGTTTTAATTATCAAAATTAACATGGGTGTACTACAAATAAAAATCCTAATAGTTAAACTAAAGTAACATGGTTTTGCTGTACTAGCCATTCACTTCACCATGGTATTTGTGATTATACTAATCGTAATCAATCTGAATGACTAAAGCAATGCACGCATACAGAGCACGTGACCTCTGACCTCAGGTGAACAAAACAGACCCTCTCACCTCTGTAATAAACATGGAGCTGTTAGTCCCGTCCGAAATAGTACATGAAGATCACTGACGGCAGGTGATAAGAATCAAAGCTCACACACACAGTAGTTTAGAAAACTCATCCCGTCCGAATAGGGCTACAGTGCAATTCAGCTAGATATACATCCGCGCTAAACTATTAAGGTGAAAGTTATCATAGCTTGCATAGAATAGACCCAGCTCCCAACACAACTTTGTGAATAGATTAACGGCGATTTTTTTTATTTTTAAACGCAGCACGTTAATGCCGATAACGGCCCACCATATATTATTTTTGCATTATATTTTACATGTATATTGGCTGTGGGCCATCCTATTCTCTAAGATATTGGCAATTTTGGTCGACCACTTTTCTTTAAAGAAGCTGTTCTTATTGTGCGTTTCTCTGAAAACCATTAGGATCAGATGAGGGCGGGTTTCACGTCTCACATACTGCAGTCATCTCCACCTTACACTCCTCCTTGTGACGGGGCTCAAGAAATGCATCTGGGCTCACCAGACAAGCAGCGTGGCCTGAAGCCCAACGAGGGAGAGCGGGACCCGGCCGATAAGGCTGCGGTGTATGATATTGTGGGCTCGCCAGCAAAAGATCCCACCAAGTTGATCCTGAGGCAGTCAAGGGCTAGGCCAGCAGAGGTGGAGCTTGGGGGAATGTACCCCGGTTCGGACCCAGAAGGAGAGCTTGTTGAGGCTCTTGCTGCAATCGAAAGGATGGAAAGTGAAGCGGCCATGGAAACGGACCGTGGCGCTAAAGAGGTGCAGGATAAAGGTAAGATGCAGGCCGTTGTGAGGCCATTACAACAAATCAGTTTGCTTCATTCAGTGTCACATTTGGAAAATTGACATCCCTAATTCTAATATGCTGATATTTTCCTGTTGCATATAAAATATATTTTATATCTATTCTATGGTATATCAATTGAAAATTCTTAAGAACAGCATTCATTTGAAATATAAATTAGTTATCAAAGCTCCCAATTCCACCCTCCACACTCTCTCTCTCTCTCTCTCCCACTACTAAACTGGCCTATAAATGAATTTAAATGGTAGTTAAATATGCTAATCATAAGTGAATGGACAAATTGTTTTGTTATGCCTTAATGACTCACATTTTGACATTATTTTTATTAATAAAAACCCTTCCCCAATTTTCATGATAAAAATTAAGATCTCTTTCTCTCTGTAGATAAGCCTTTGAAGAAGCGCAAACAGGACTCTCACCCGCAGGAGCCAGGCGCAGCTGGCACAGCTGGTTCAGGCTCTGGGGCTCCAGGTGGAGGAGGAGGGGCTAACGCAGGGCACAGGCTCGCCCCTCAGGAGGCCAGCGCCGCCGGCACTAGCGCCAGCCGCCCAGGCTTGCAAGTGAGCTTGGAGCAAGCGGGCAGAGTGGAGGACGCCTGCATGGGCATGCCCATCCCTGCCAGCGAGGCTCAGCGCTGGCCTCAGGAGCCACAGGAAGGGGTCACTCCGAAGGCCCTTAAACACAAGCACGACCATGCTCCAGAACACCGCCATCAGCCCGATACCCCGCGGCAGAAGCACAGACCTGAGGGTCGGCACAGTGATGTCGGCACACAGCGGGCGGCTCAGTCGGATAGTAAACCAGTAGAGCTTCCTCCGTACATGCTGGGTGAAAACACCAGTTCGGGAGTGCTTAAAAACTTCACCATTCCCAAAATCAGGAAAGATCTCGGAACAGGAGATATTCCAGAAGGCTGGAAGCAGCCGTGTGTGCGTCTGGAGAGACTGGAACCTGAGGTGGACGTGAAGAAGTCTGTCAAGCCTGTGGTCGTTCTGCAGAAACTCTCCATCGATGAGGTGCAGAGGCTCATGAGGGAGAGAGACTCACGCGGCTCCAAGTCTGGCAAGAACAGGCTCTCCTCTGGGAGATCTGGGAAAGGTAGGGGAACTTCTTTTGTCTTTGCTCTTTCCAGTTTAAATGACCATTTCCAGCTCTGAGAACAAGATTTTCCGTTCGAATTGAAGGAACAGCCAGGCAGGGAAATGTATTACTTGGCTGCTTGTAAAAGGGTAGTTATGCGAAATGTTTCTTGACTTTTCCAGCTGGTAAGAGCTGAACTGTTACCAGTTTGGTGGTTTTACTTTTTTTTAAATGGTTCATTGGAATTTTAAGAGGTTGTCATATGGTTTAAAATAGTGTCTCATTTGTAGCCAGATTTGTTCTGTGATGAGTTTAATTATAGAATAAAATGAGGAAGAACAGTAATTATTTACTCAATTTAATTTAGAATTTAAAAATGGTTGTATTAATTTATTTATTATAAAAGTAATGTTAAACAGTTGCTGGTGTGTTATTGATTGGCTTTTTAAAAACAGTTGTTGATATTATTAGCCAGGTTTCCATCCGAGGAGTTTTTGCGGAAAAATATTTAGCGTTTCAAATTGTTTTGCCGATATAGCTGATGGAAATAAAATTTTGTAAATGTCGACACAGTGTTTTTTTTCAGTTGAACTTTAGTGCATATATTCTATATCGATACTTCAAATGTTGCAAAAAATTGTTGCTGAATTGAAGAAAAATGAAGAAAATGGGCTTCAACACAAATAAATGTTGTGTCACATGACAGAATTATCCTTTAAGCAGCATCACAAAAATTAACTGAAACTCTGCATATAAGCTTCTTTCGTATTGCTAATTTATTATTTATTTACCAAAAACAATATGTATTTGGCATGTGAGCCCTTTTGTCTTTTCTAGCTTATGTTTGCACAAGCTCTGCGTGTGATGTGCGTGAATACTCACGTTCTAATGCTTATGCTGCTTTTTACACGTAATTTAGGATAATCTTGTCAGTTAGTAGCTAATAGCTTAACGAACGTCGTTTAGGAGACATAAAATAACCGAAATTAATATTCTATTTCCAATAGAGTCTAAAAGTTAATCCGGGAAAAACAAACAAACAATAATACAACTGCACCTGCTTATGAATAGCCTATTGCTCGATGCTGGAGTATCTAAGTACAAAAACATGGAAACTCATTAAACTTGTTATTTGTATGTAGGCCTATAAAAAGGTTTTTTTTAATTGAATGGATTAAGAACTATTTGCATATGTTTTGCGCAATAGATGAAATTATGTTTGGAAACAGCTTAAGGGCAATGTTTTTTTGCAATACACTAAAACTTGTGCAACAATTACATTTTTTTTAAGGATGACGTCATCACGCACAACATTTTATGGGTAAAAGGCCAGTTGGGTAGAAACAGGCTGGAGACAGCACATTTCGCAAATACTTACTATTAACGCGCATTCTCTTTGTTGATAACAAATCAGTGTAAAACTGGATGGAAACTAGGCTACTGTCATGATCAGTTTCATTGTAGTATTAGGTCTATTTACTATTACAGTATTCATATTTTGAATGAGTTTGTTTATAATTCAGTATTTTTTTTTATTCAGATTTTCCTTTTTTTGGTTTTAATTATTTTATGTGCTTTTGTTTCACTAGTTTTTGTTTTTTTTGTAAATATTTCTACATAACCTATTCCCCCTACACTTATTTAATTTCAGTTAGATGCCAAGGTATCATTACTAACTTGCACATTACATTTTTCTTCTTCCAACATTTCTGTTTTTTCAGATATTCTAAGCCTTTTAAGTTCGTTTATTAAAAACAGCAATGGTCTCTCAAGATATCGCACTATAATGACAAACCAATTTTTTACAGTAAAATTTAACAAGGTTTTGAACTTACTTATTTATTCAGCATTTCTCTAAGATGTTTTTTTATTTATTCCTGAAAAATATTGTACAGTATGTTTCAGGTGTCTGAGAGAAATATTAGTCAAGTAAATATTGAGTAATTGAAAGAATGCAAGCGTAGTTTAATATATAAACTACAAAAAAATATAGATATAGCCTAGATGATTTTATTCTTTCCCAAAATACAAAAACCTCCCAAACATTCATATGTGCATGAGGCTGTTGTCACCTATAACATACTTACAGCCCTTTAAATTTGTCCTTTTCTTCTTCTTGTATATTACTGTCATTTATTGTAATAGGCACGCTCGATATTAGTTTTGTTTTAGTCCCAAATACGGTTGATAATATAAAGGAGAGGATTTCAAACCCTGTGTGTGCTATAGGCAATGAGTTGAGCATGGGTCTCTGTGCACAGGTGGAATAGACCCGTCAGTACTGAAGGATCTTCCTCCTGAGCTGCTGGCAGAGATCGAGTCCACCATGCCTCTGTGTGAGCGGGTAAAGATGAACAAACGCAAACGCAGTACTGTCAATGAGAGGCCTAAATATGCAGAGGACAGCTCAGAGGACGAGGATTTATGTGAGTAGCACCACTGTAATCATAGAAAGAGGAGGATCTTAGCTTAACTAACTGCACGTTGTCTTAAATAAGTTCACACGGTGCATTCCTGGGATGCTTTCTGAACAGTAGTAAGTTCATGTGCATGCTAGACACTTGTTGATTTTCCTTAACTGCGTAATACATCCAAATAAAAAAACGGTAATAGAATTAGTATTTCAACAAAACTGATGCCTCCTTGCCATAGACATAGAAAAGCTGAAACAGTACTGTGAATAAATGTTCTTTAGTAATCCTTGTTTTATTTACTAACTTAACTTGATTTACATTTACATTTCTCCACCAGCATCTCGTAAACGTCAGAAGAAGGAGCGTGATAGAACGTGGGAGTTTGAGGACCGTGACCGAAGGAGTTCAGGAGAGCATCGAAGAGGAAGCTACGATGCGCGCAGAGGCTCAGGCAGCCGATTTGATGACTCTGACCAAGATTCACCTCCCCCCAGCCTTAGTGACGGTTAGCTACAAACTATTGTCTATATGGAATTAATTAAAATGAAGACTGTGATTTACTCACTCTCATGTTATTGCAAAACTATAAGACTTTCTGTCCCTCCATTAAAAGTTCGGGTAATCAAAACATAAAAGATCTCAAAATAATGTTGACATCATTTTTCTTTTTGGATGAACTATCCCTATGAGCATTTAATTAGGAAAGATCAGCTCCTAAACTTATATTTGCTATAGTGTCCTCATATTTGAGATTTGTTGAAATGGTTTATTAGTGGTTGAGTTATAGATTTTTTTTTTTTTTCAGTTGCAAGACGTTTAAAGACGAAAGAGAAGCAGAAGAGGAGGAAAGCGTATGAGCCCAAGTTAACACCAGAAGGTAAATTTCTCAATCTTCTAACCAAGAATTGTCTTCATCAAAACAATACTCATTAAATCCCTGTATTTTCCCTCTTTTTTCTGTAGAAATGATGGACTCTTCCACTTTTAAGCGGTTCTCATTGAGTATTGACAACATCTTGGAGAATCTCGAGGATGTGGACTTTAATGGTCAGAGTAGTGCAATATATCCTTTTTTTTTTTTTTTTTTTTGCAGATTTTATGACTTTTCAGTTTTTGACTCTTCTGTGTTGACTTTTGTTTGTTCTCAGATGACGATGAGATCCCTCAGGAGCTGTTGTTAGGGAAACAGCAGCTAAGTGAATTGGGTAGTGAATCTGCAAAGATAAAAGCCATGGGCATCACCTGCAGGGTAAGAGATACATTGTTGTATACTACTCTAAAAAAAAAAGTTTAAGTGCACTTTAGTTGTTACATATACTATAAATGTTTTCCAATGGTTTTGAAAGAAGTCTTACCAAGCTTACCAAGACTGCATTTATTTGAACAAAAAAAAAACCTGCATATTGTGAAAAATTATTCAATTATTCTATATAAATATAATTTACAATGTGATTTATTCCTGTGATGTAAAGCTGAATTTTCTTTCTAATGACCCTTTAGAGATCATTCGAATGTGCTAATTTGCTGCTGTAGAAACATTAGTTATTAGTATCAGTGTTGTACATAGTTGCTGCTTAATATTTTGGTGGAATATTTTCTTCAGGATTCTTTAAACAGTTTGAAAGCACAGCATTTATTTGAAATACTTTTTTTTATTTTTTATTTTTTTTATTTAATGTCATAAAGGGTTTGTTTGAAGCACAGAAATCTCCAAAAAACAAATCCTCTTTTTTTGTAACATCCACTCTGGCTGTATAGCTCATTCTGTTGTTTTTCTCCTCTAATGCCCAGATTCCCTCTGATAAACTGGTGAAACTGTTGAATATTCTGGAGAAGAACATTCTGGATGGATCCAGTCTGTCTACACTTATGAACCATGTAAGAATCACTTTTTATGTTGGTTTTTCAAGTGACACTTCAAATGATGCCTTTACTTGTAGTTCAGTGCTTTCCCTCAGTCTTCTCTTTCTTGTCTTCATCAGGATAACGATGAGGAGGAGGAGCGTCTCTGGCGGGATCTCATCATGGAGCGTGTGACCAAATCAGCGGATGCGTGTCTGACAGCACTTAACATCATGACATCAACACACATGCCCAAAGCCGTGTACATTGAAGATGTGATAGAGAGAGTTCTGCAGTACACCAAGTTCCACCTGCAAAATACTCTTTACCCACAGTATGATCCGGTCTACAGAGTCGACCCTAAAGGAGGTAAGACACTTCACTTCTGCCGAAGGCCTGTTAAAGGCTAAAATTAAATGTCATCTGTTTGTAAAATGTAGATGAACTACTTCCTAACACCTTGATGTGGTATGAATTGTGTGTGGTTTCAGGTTCCTTGCTGAGCTCCAAAGCAAAGCGAGCCAAGTGCTCCACCGCCAAGCAGAGAGTCATCATCATGCTCTATAACAAAGTGTGTGACGTCGTCAGCAACATCTCGGAGCTGCTGGAAATTCAGCTGTTGACGGATACGACAATATTGCAGGTAGGAACTGATCAATGCTGCGTATTTTGCTCTATTTGCATTATGCATGTTGTATCACACTGTGTTTTTGTTCTTCTGCAGGTCTCTTCGATGGGCATTACTCCTTTCTTTGTGGAGAATGTCAGTGAACTACAGCTGTGTGCCATAAAGCTGGTGACGGCGGTATGTTTTCTTGGATTAGCTCCTCAACCTTGTCTTTTTGGTTTCTAATGCAGTAAAAGCATTTTTTTTAAATGACATCTCACCAGTCATTAAACTACTTTGCATGGCCTCATAAAAAAAGAGTTTTAGAATTAAATAATATATCTAATCAAACTAAATAGTGAATTTAACAAAGCTATTTAGCCATTTTCACCCTTCCTTCTGTCAGGAATGTCTCCCCTTTTTTATTCCTTATTTTATGACACAAATTATGCCATTAATATAATCACATTATTAATGCATAAAATTACAATTATAACAGTAAATAACATTTTTTGCGGGTTTTCTTCCAGAATGAATGAGTCATTGTGATTTTTGACCTAAATACTTATTTTGGCTCAAAATCAGGAATTCCTCTTTGTTTTTGTTCTCTTGCAACCAAATAAAATCTTTTTGGTGTCTTGAAATTATAGGCAATTAGCAAGACCCGACGTCCACAGGTGGGGGTTGTGCTTACAGCCCAACATCGTGCAGGATGTTTGGCCTTTGCCAGAGAACACCAAGTTTCAGCAAATTCGCCACTGGTGCCCTGTGCTCTTCACAAATGACAGCAGACAGCTGAACACTCTCCACGGCGTCTCCAGAGTCTATCACATGTGCTCAGTGTGAACCTGCTTACATCTGTGAACAGCACAGGGCGCCAATGGTGAATTTGCCAATCTTGGTGTTCTGTGGCAAATGGCCAAACGTCCTGCACAGTGCTGTAAGCACAACCCCCACTTGTGGATGTTGGGCCCTCATACCACCCTCATGGAGTCTGTTTCTGACCGTTTGAGCAGACACATTCACATTTGTGGCCTGCTGGAGGTCATCTTGCAGGGCTCTGGCAGTGCTCCTCCTGTTCCTCCTTGCACGAAGGTGGAGGTAGTGGTCCTGCTGCTGGGTTGTTGGCCTCCTCCACATCTCCTGATGTACTGGCCTGTCTCCATGTAGCGCCTCCCTGCTCTGGACACTACGCTGACAGACACAGCCAACCTTCTTGCCACAGCTCGCATTGATGTGCCATCCTGCATGAGCTGCACTACCTGAGCCAATAGTGTGGGTTGTAGACTGCCACTTGAGTGAAAGCACCGCCAGCATTCCAAACATCAGCCAGAAAGCACAGGAACTGAGAAGTGGCCTGTGGTCACCACCTGCAGAAGCACTCCTTTATTGGGGGTGTCTTGCTTATTGCCTATAATTTCCACCTGTTGTCTATTCCATTCACACACCAGCATGTGAACATGATGGTCAATCAGTGTTGCTTCCTAAACGGGCAGTTTGATTTCACTGAAGTGTGATTGACTTGGAGTTACATTGTGGCGTTTAAGTGTTCCCTTTATTTTTTTGAGCTGTGTGTGTGTAATATAAATTAAACTGTCAAAGCATGACACTAATAGAGGCATCTCACTTCTCTTTTGGTCTCAGGTGTTCTCTCGCTACGAGAAGCATAGACAATTAATTCTCGAGGAGATCTTCACCTCTTTGGCCAGACTGCCCACCAGCAAACGCAGCCTCAGGAACTTTAGGTATTGATAAGGCTGCCTAAATTCAGATGGCAGTTTTTCCTAAGCTGTTGATCTGTGATAAACGAGCATTTCCTAATTGACGGTTCTGTCTGTGTGTTTAGGTTGAACAGTAGTGATGCTGAGGGTGAGCCGATATACATTCAAATGGTTAGCGCTCTGGTGCTGCAACTAATTCAGTGCGTGGTCCATCTGCCCTCTGAGAAGGACTCTGAAGACGATCACAAAAAGGTACTAGATACTCACCTGACACCAGTTGAGCTAGTCTTACATTAGTACTATCGCCGTGAATGCTGTTGTCGATTGCAGTCTATATTAACAATGAGGATTAAACCATTTTTCAGGTTGACGATGATGTATTCATCACCAACTCGTATGAAACGGCCAGACGGACGGCTCAGAATTTCCTCTCTGTCTTCCTCAAGAAGTCAGAACATCCCTCCTATTTTTCACTTCTCCTTTATGAAGTATGTGTGTGTTGTACTCACTGTCTGTGTTCTGTATTGTAACTATATCTCAGGTGTGGCAGTAAACAGGGAGAGGAAGACTACAGGCCGCTGTTTGAGAATTTTGTGCAGGATCTGCTGTCTACGGTCAACAAACCTGAGTGGCCTGCATCAGAATTACTGCTAAGCCTGCTGGGAAGATTACTGGTATGAACAAGCCACAGCCTATCACGTTATCTGCAGCGGAGCATTAACTTCCCTGACCGTATCAAACATAAAAACTTCAAACTTTAAGTTGGTTTGCCTTAATTAAAATGGTAACGTTTTTCAAAATTAAACTATGAAATAACAAAAATAACTTATGTAATTATAATAATGTTTTTCACAATTTAAATGCATTTAAACATGATTTATAAATATAATGAATATGGTTTATTTCTGTTTTTTTTGTACAATTATGTATAAGTCTATGGATAGATAGAATACTAAAAGTTACCCATATTTCTTACAAATATGTTCTTGTTGCAAATTAATTTGACTTATCATTTATTTATAATTGTGAGCACCTCTAAACTATATCCCAAACCCATAGTATGTTAATTGATATTTAATTTAATATTTAATTTAGTAATCATTTGTATAGTCACACAGTGACCAAAATATGTAAAAGTAAAATTATTAAAACATGTAGTCAGTTAACAGTATAAATTATTTAGTTTTAATATAAATTGTTTGTGAAACAAGGGTTCAAGCCAACAATGGATAATAAAATAGTTTGGGTTATAAAATAACATGCAGTAAGCGATTGCAGTAACACACATACAGTTGTTGGTTCTTCTTCAGTGACCCTTGACCCTTCAACCTCTGTTCCCAGGTGCACCAGTTCAGTAACAAGCAGACAGAGATGGCACTGCGAGTGGCATCACTGGATTATCTGGGTACCGTAGCAGCCAGATTGAGGAAGGATGCTGTCACCAGCAGGATGGACCAGAAAGCCATCGACCGCATCATCAGAGAGGCACGTGCACATGTTGACTACATCTAATAACATTACACATGTTGAGCTCATAAACACTCAATTTTAAATAGTTTATTTCCCCCTTGCCTTTTCTCTGTGTGTTCAGAGCTCGGAGGGTGACGAGACTCAGCGGCTACAAAAAGCCTTATTGGATTACATGGATGAAAATGCAGAAACAGACCCTGCCCTCGCTGTGAGTCCATCTCAGATGCTCTTCATGTCTTGTGGCCTTTATGTAGAGATGGTGTCAGCTAGGAGTTTTCCTTTTATCAAGTTTCAGAATCTAAGGTTGCCTGTGGTTAATGTAACCACCGTGAATAACGTTTAGACATGCAAGATTCAATTTATTTCCCATTACCCTAAAAAACCTTTAGCACTAAAGGTTTATGTTTAAAATTATTAATACAAGTTGGTGCAGAGAATCCTTTAAATGATAAGTACACCTAAAGAATTTTGGTTTTGTTCCATATTTCTATCTGTGTTATTTTAGAAATTTAAGGACACTTAACCTTTAAAATGATATACCATTAACTGCAGAAAACATTAAAATATTAAATGACAAGTTGTCTTCTGTTTGATAATATATGATGTGTCACTGAATGAATTAATTTATCATTTATAACCGTAATAATAACGGACACGCACAAAATACATTTTACTCATAGCAGATATCAGTAATAGTTGTTTTTGTAATTTTGTTGTTGTTATTATTAATTATGCTTTTTAATAACACTTATTTTTTTAAAATGTGCACAAAATTAGCAGTTTACAAATATGAGATCAGTAATAACAAAAATTGTGACGTTGTTGTAATGTTAATTAGGGTTGGGCGATGTTGATTAGTTGTAACTAAAACACCGAGCCCCGCCCCATGACTGACGAAAATAACAGTGTTCGTGCGAGCAGGTGAGAGAGGATCGAGAGCGCGCGAGGGTTTGAAATGAGCTCGGGGGCCCCGTTTCTTCGCATGTACATCTGTTTTCCTGTTGCGAAAATTTTGGTGCGCTTGCTTATTAATGCCATAGATTTGCTGGCATATATTAAGTGTATTTTTCGCGAGCTGGTTGCTGCTGCTGCTACGGCGGGGCGGAGGATCGTGATGCCGGCTCAGCATCGTGATGTCTATCGGCCACGATGGCATCGTCTATCGACCCAACCCTAATACTAATAACAACTGGTAGTTAATTATGTAAATTATGATTATGATGAGCATTAGCGCTTTACTCAACTGACATAACCTTGTTTCTGTTCTGATCTGATTTTGTATTGTAGTTTGCACGCAAATTTTACATCGCTCAGTGGTTCAGGGACTGCACTACGGAGGCTGAGAAGGCCATGAGGAGTCAGAATCAAAAGGAGGAGGACTCAGAGGGCACGCAGCATGCCAAAGAACTCCAGGCCACCGGAGACATCATGCAACGTGCAGAAACACGCAAGAAATTCCTCCACTCTGTCGTTCAATCAACTCCTAATCAATTTACTACTCTCAGGTATTGCCACACAAATATCTTCTTTAATGATGTAACATCCTCAGTTACATTGCGCTATTAATGGCAAATAAATCATTTGGCAGGATGAACTCAGACACTGTGGACTATGAGGACGCCTGCCTTATCGTACGCTACTTGGCCTCCACCAGGCCCTTCTCTCAGAGCTTTGACATCTACCTGACACAGGTGAGAAGATTAGTCTGAAATATGCACATAATCTATTTCCACCAGGTATTAATGTACCTGACAAATGCTTCTTTTTGTGTTTGCTTTTAGATTCTGAGAGTGTTAGGGGAGAGTGCCATAGCCGTCAGGACCAAAGCCATGAAGTGTCTGTCTGAGGTGGTGGCTGTTGACCCCAGTATACTGGCCAGGGTAAGAAATGCAGCTGAATGAAATCTGCCAGCTGTTGTGAAACTTGTTGTTTATATACATTTAGGGGGCAGTCCCCTGAAATGTAGACAAATCCTTCACAGCACAACACTATAGGTACTTGATTTGATGTTTAATTGGTGTGTTTGTCTACTGTGTAGTCTGATATGCAGCGTGGTGTTCATGGCCGGTTAATGGATAACTCCACCAGTGTGAGGGAAGCAGCGGTCGAGCTGCTGGGACGCTTTGTGTTGAGTCGACCTCAGCTGACGGAGCAGTACTACGACATGCTCATCGAGAGGATACTGGTATGACTGCATTTCAGATCACTGAAGGCTTAAGGAGAAAAATGTAAAGCTTTAATCACGGACACATTGAGCAGTAGATGTACACAAATGAAGAATGCATAAAAAAAATGTAAGGCTTTTTTTTCTTATTGAAAATGTGTCAGCACAACTTTTTGACATCATAACTTTCATAAAGAATTTCTTGGGCAGCAAATCAGCATATTGCAATAGTTTCTGCAGGATCATGTGACCCTGAAAAATAATTAACAGCGTAACAGAACATGGTTGTTTACATTTTTTGTAATATTCCAGTGTTGCTGTTTTTCGATCAGATAAATGTTAAGACACTTATTTTGTTATGCATGCAGCTTTTATACCATCATACGTGTTCATGCATATAGAAGTTTGTGAGGAACGTGATTAAACATTTTAGTTAATGTTAATGTTGACCTTTTAAATATAATAATTTTCCCTGTAGCCCATTGGTCTCAAACTCTTTTCCTGGAAGACCACAGCTCTGCACAGTTTAGCTCCAAGCCTAATCAAACACACCTGATCCAGCTAATCAAGGTCTTTAGGAGCTTTTGAAACTTCCAAGCAGGTGTGATTTGGAGCTAAACTCTGTGGCCCTCCAGGAGTTGAGTTGGAGACCACTGCTGTAGACATTTAACCTTCATGTAGAAAAAACAAAACAAAACGTATTTTGATTATTGTACCCATAATCTGTGTGTAAAGTGATTTTATGTGCTTTCACTCTAGGACACCGGTATCAGCGTGAGAAAGAGGGTGATCAAGATTCTAAGAGACATCTGTTTAGAACAGCCCAACTTCAGTAAGATCACAGAGATGTGTGTGAAGATGATCCGCAGGGTCAATGATGAAGAGGGCATCAAGGTGCAACCACATCCTCTGTTGTCATAGGGGTTTTTTTTCGGTTATTGCTAAATCTGCTAACAATCTTTCTCTCCCCGCAGAAACTGGTGAATGAAACATTCCAGAAGCTGTGGTTCACACCCACAGCCAGCCACGACAAAGAAACAATGAATAGGAAGATTCTCAACATCACTGATGTGGTCAGTTGAGCTGTTATAAGTGTGTATATATATATATATATATAGCTTTTACTATCAAAACAAAAGAACTTCCAGTGGTGTTTGCATCTCTCTGCAGCAGATGGGATGCAAGATATGCAGAAAATGTAAGCTTCTCCCTTAAGGCAGTTTCTGCATCAGCAGTGAGAAATTTAATTGCTGCACTTTTTGCAGGACATTAGTCTTGCTTTCCTGGATTAATTCATATGAATGCATCCTAACCCTTGCAATTAAGGGAACTATTGTATGATTTCTTGCTGCATGCAGAAAATAAAGGTGCTGTATGTACATTTTTTTTTTAGTTGCGCTAAAGCATAAAAATACCATATTACATTTGTAGATATTGAGGAAAAATGCTAGGTTTTTTTTTTTCTCTGAAAATCGAAGCTATAGTCAGTTATTCTGCTTTAAAAGTGTGTTTATTGTCAGAATGACTCCGCCCCCTGCCTGTTTACCCAATAGTATTTTTGGTACCGTGTTCACACTTGGCATCTTTTCTGACAAAAAAAGTTGACATGCTCTTTTAGAAAAATAAATGTTGGCAGCCTCTGTTTAAAATAAAAGAAGAGTAGCCTAGGGCAGTGTGCTGAAGAAATGTCAGTGAAGTCTTTCCGATTTTGAATGCAATATTGCGTAGCTCGTCAGTGATCTACGGCTCTGTGCATCAACTGCTGCTTAGTTTAAAAACTGCTAACTGAGATTTAACCGCAGGACCGGCTTTTCTGGCGAAATGCACATGAATACATCGATGATTAAACCGGCCAGCCCTAGTAAGAGTCTCCCTCCATTGACAATTGTGCCCATCCCTCAATCTGGCAACCCTTTGTATACGAGGAAGTGGGGCAGAAAAAAACAACTCTTCAGTGTTTTGAATTTGGTTGCATTAGCCATTTCAATCGCTAGCCGTCAGTATTACATAACTGCACCTTGGAAAAAGCAGCTTTCACACAAATCGATCAAATCCGATTCATGTCCATACATAAAAAGCTAGTGTGAAAATGTTTTTTCTCTGAAATGGTCCCTCATTCCCTAGCTCATCTCTTTCTTTACTGAACTGCAGGTCGCTGCGTGTAGGGACACCGGCTATGACTGGTTTGAGCAGCTCCTGCAGAATGTAAGTGTTTTCAAGTCAAATCAGTTTGCTGGTCTCTAGTTTGGATGATTGTAGAGCTGTAATTCGCAGCGTTTCATGTTGTTGTTGTTTGTCTTTTTTTAGCTTTTAAAGTCAGAGGAGGACTCATCCTATAAGCCAGCCAGGAAGGCCTGTGTTCAGTTGGTGGACAATCTTGTGGAGTACATCCTCAAATACGAGGAGGCACTTGCAGGTATGCACATGCTACTAGAAATCAGATTCGTTTTACCATCTGCTTAGTTACGTAGTTACTTTTGATTTCTCCACCCCGCTGATTTAAAATACAACAGTAAAATAATTCCTAGGTTTATTTTCATCATTTCTAAGAATTTAGAATTTAGTGCTTCTGTATATTTCCTACTTGCTTACAGTTATGACATTTATTATATTGGGAATATGGGAAGACTCACTTAAATAAGTAATTTTAAATTGATAGCTCTCAATTAGGGCTGCACGATTTGGGAAAAATGTCACATTGCGATTATTAAGGTCGATTGCGATACGATATATAAGTGGTTGGA
>JAUYWG010000038.1:25678390-25704256 GCA_034779775.1 Enteromius afrohamiltoni
TAATTAAAAAAAATATATATATATATATTAATAAATAATTGTATATTAATAAAATATAAAATAATAAAGAAATATAATAAAATTATATATATATATATATATATATATAATTTAAAAGTACAACTGGGGAGTGTTTAATATGCCAAATAAATCATTCTATATTTCTCAACTTTTTTTTTTGTTACAGAATCAATTTACTGATTGATTTCATGCATTGTATCATAGCAATATTTTAATTGCTGGATAATAAAATAAATTGCTAGATGAAAACAAAACAAAAAAAAACAGATTGTCTTTCTCATGTCCTGCAGGGTTCCTGTTCATCATGCACCCGAGTCAGATGTTCGTTCCAGAGGTGAAGTCTCTGTATAACGGGCTTCTGTCTGATAAGCGGTGCTTCATCTCGCTGAAGATCCAGGTGTTAAAAAACCTCCAGATGTATCTCCAGGAGGAGGACTCACGCATGCAGGAGGCTGACAGAGAGTGTAAGTGACCATGACTTTAGTTCACTCAACAGTTTTAAACTCGCTAGTATGATTTGGATATTAATAGCATTCAGTACACACACAAAAAAGACTGTAAAACTCCGTAGGGCTCTGTTAACTCAATATAGCCCTTAAAAAAAAAAAATTGTTGTGTTTTTGTCTTTTCAGGGCAGAAATTGTCAAAACAGGAGGATCTGAAAGAGATGGGTGACATTTCCTCTGGAATGAGCAGTTCTATCATGCAGCTCTATTTGAAGCAGGTTCTGGAGTCTTTCTTCCACACGCAGTCCAGCGTACGACACTTTGCCCTCAATGTCATTGCTCTGACCCTCAGCCAGGGACTCATACACCCTGTACAGGTACACACAACTCTGACATTATAAACCCTGTGCCACTGCACAAAATCATATACTACAGCACGTCTTGACCCTTTGCATGTTGTTTTGTATTGTTTTTTTATATATGTTATGGGTTTGATATCCAGGAAAAACACATTCAAAATACATAATTTTTAACTATAGGAAGTCGTAGTGTTTATTTAACCAGTGAAGCAATATTAATATTAAAATTATAAATTTTTTCAGTTTTCATGCTTTTGAGTAATGCTTTCAGCTACAGTATTCCTTTAATTCCATTGCACACTTCATATTTCAGTCCACACAGAAAATGTTACAAACGGTGTGGTTCTACTCTTCACTGTCACAGACTTGACACTTTCCTTCCTCCCTCCAATCACAGTGTGTGCCATATCTGATTGCTATGGGCACGGACCCAGAGCCCACCATGAGGAACAAAGCTGACCAGCAGCTGGTGGAGATCGATAAGAAATACACTGGATTCATTCATGTGAGCGCCAATCCACACACCATGCCACATGCGTCTCATGCAGCGTCATCATTTTTCATAAATTGTGTAATTCTGGTTCACCATTCCTACTGTACTAAATCCGTCAGTATAAAGCAGGAAACAACATTATGCCATAAAAACATCCAGGTTAACCCAACCCTAATCAACTAGACTGGTCCAGTTGATGTATGCCTGTATAAACGAATGGTAACACTTGTTAACTGTTAAGTACGACTTTTCCCTCAATAAATTCTTGATTTGCTTCTTAATAAAATCATGAATAAAGCATTAATATGTGCTTAATTAAGATAATAAATGATTAATATTCTGGTAATATGCATGCTAATAAACAAATAATAGGTGTAACCGTAAAATTAAGTGTTACCTTATTTATTTACGTTGCTTTTATTTAGTAGTATTCATATGTATGTATACTATATGCATATTATATATATATATTGAACAAATGTGTGTGTGTGTATGCTAGGATTAGGATTATTTTAAGGGTTACTTTTATGTAATATGAACATATGTAAATATGCCAAGATGATTACTATGAATTTATTTCTTGCTTGTTGGATTATGTAAATTACTTAGAAATTTCTAAGAACCTTAAATTCTAGAAATTTAGGTTTCTAAGGTTTAGAAAATTAGAAATTCTAAACCTTAAATTATTCTACAGATGAAGGCTGTAGCTGGGATGAAGATGTCGTACCAAGTGCAGCAGGCCGTCTTGGGATCAGTAGGACCCGTGATCCGTGGTTTCCGTCAGGACGAGTCCAATTCTGCTCAATGCTCCCACCTCTACAGCATGGTTCGCGCAAACAGACAACACCGGCGAGCGTTCCTCATCTCACTGCTCAATCTGTTCGACGACAGCTCGGTTAGCGCTCTTTGTGTGTCTGTCTCTTCCTGTCGTCGGCTCTTTGTTGTGATATTGAGACTGACCTTTTGCATCTGTCTTTCTCTCGGTGTCCGAGCAGAAGATTGAGGTGAACATGCTATTGTTCATCGCTGATAATCTGGCCTACTTCCCCTATCAGTCTCAGGAGGAGCCGCTGTTCATCATGCATCATATAGACATCACACTGTCCGTGTCAGGCAGCAACCTGCTGCAGACATTTAAAGAGGTAAGCGTGCTCAAGTGCTTGTGTCTGACCTCAACGGTGCGAGTTGCACATTTCAGCACTGATTGTTTTGGGAGCCTGTCACGGTGTAATACAGCTTTAGGAAGAATCTGTGGATTGAGTGATTGAACAATGTGAATAACAAAGTACTGTGGATCATTTGCAATGGGAAGAGGATGTTTGGATAGTCCTGTAGGCACCATTTATTTTTAAGTGTCAAAAAGGTCTTGAAAATATGCGTAGTAAATGATTCAAAATAACATGCATTATTTCCTCTTATAATCAAGGACTTTACTGTATATCCACTTATTAATAGTTTTTACAAAAAAAAAATGCATTTTAGTTAACAACACAAAAAGCGTGGTGAGTGTTGTCACGATTATGAAATTCTAACTTTGATCAAATTCAGTTCTGCCACAACAGTTTTAGGATTTGTTTTTATTAAAATAAATAGATACATTTCTCCTATCTTTACTCCGAATAGAAGCATCGAATTAATTTTTCTGTTCTGTAAAATTAAGTTGGTAACACTTAATAAATGACCAATCTGCTGCTTATTGATATCTAGTAATGTAGTTGTTACGGTTAAAAATAATAATAATAATAATCATTATTTTAGGTAACACTTTATTTTATGGTCTCTTAACTAGTTGCCTATTAGCATGCATATTACTAGAATATCAGCCATTTATTAGTACTAATTAAGCTCATGTTAATGAACTGATTCTATATAACCTTATTCTACATCCTTAATCCTGCCCAATACCTAAACTTAACAACTACCTTACTAACAATTATAAAGCAGAGCATTTGGGGGAAAAGTGTTCCCTGTTCGATAGTCTTACCGTAATTACTACCGTACCTTTATATTTATGTATATAAATGTACAATGTTCTCTATTAGATGTGAGCATGGATGGTCATGTTAATGCACTGATCTAAACGAGCCGTCGTTGTACCCAGTCTCTCGTTAAGGTTCCGGGCAGGAAGAGCAGGAAAAGAAGACGACGGCGGCGGCGGCAACACCACCACCACCACCACCACCAACAGCAGCAGAACGGTTCGGAGGAGGAGAGGGGAGAGCAGGATGAGGAAAGAGAAAGGAACAGCGGAGATGAGGAGTACGGCGATGGGGATTATGAAGAGGATGAGGAGGGGCAGCGGGTGAGGAAGCCCAAGCCCGCGGAGGGCCAAGCAGCCAAGCAGTCTGAGTCCGATTCAGAATCTGACCTTGAGGATGCTGATGCTGTCATGGAGCGTCTCCCTGATGACACAACATCTCTCCTGGACTTTGCTAGGGCATCTCAAGGCATACTGTTACTGCTGGTACTCAAACAACACCTCAAGAACCTCTACGGCTTCTCAGACAGGTAACGAACAACCATCATGCGTCTCCGTAATCTTGAAATGAATGCCGTTTTGATGATGTTTCATATTTGCTCTTTATTTTGCTCTCTTCCAATGCAGCAAAATTCAGAAGTACTCTCCCACAGAGTCAGCAAAGGTGTATGACAAAACTGTTAACAGGAAGTCATCTGTTCACTTCAGTCCCCGGCAGACCATTGACTTTCTCCAGAATGATGAGGTTCATGAAGATATGACTTATGAGCTGAAGAGGAAGATTGTCAAACAGTATCTTGATGTGAGCATGTTACTTTCTCTTTTTTACATTTTAATAATAATCGTCATAATATTTGTTATTAATGATGATCGTCAAGAAAGCCACATGCAACAGTGATATGACAAATGTAAAAAATACTTCTTTTTTAATCACACAGTGAATTATGTTTAGTTTAGTCCAGTTTCTGTTCATTCAAATGTGGATCTTTGCGTCAATTTTCAGTTTAAGTTGCTGATGGAGCACCTTGACCCTGACGAAGAAGACGAGGAGGGAGAGACGAGTGCAAACGTGAGGAATAAAGCCATCACTGCACTGCTGGGGGGAGCAGCCACCAGCCCCCGAAACCACCACACTGTTGACTCGGAGGATGAGGACAGTGACGGAGAGGAGAGGACACCAGGGGTGAGAGAACCTGTCAACCTAGAGCGGTGTGCCATGTGTGTAGACTAATATTAGAGTAATATGGGAAATGATATTAGCTGACAAAACACACCTGGAAGAGTGCATGCTCTCAGTACAGACTCCAGAATACAGTATATGGTGGCAGAAATACCCCTGTCACACAAGCAAACATTGCAAATATGATATTGATTGTATACAACAACACGTTATTATTGTGAGGTACGTTTTAGACAAAGTATTGTCTGTTTGTGCTTTTTCAACAATGACACTTGACAGTTTCCAGAGCTCCAAACGAAGCTCTAACCAAAGCAGCAGCAGGGGGAAAAAGGCTGAATTTAGTATTGTTCACAATTTGTTTTGTTTTTTTTGTCAATGTCACCTACCTTTAACAATCCTGTGCAACTTATTCTTTGTAAACAGATTTTTTTATTTAAAACTTTTTTCATACAGTTTTCGATTTTGATGGTCCCTTTAACGTATTCTGTTGATTATCAGTAACATTGCACCTACATATCTACTAACTAGTAGAGTACTAGCAGAGTATTAGTAGACTGGTAGGGTTAGGGTTAGAATAAGTTGATATGTACTTGCAAAGTTATTTATAGTCAGTTAACAGATGTTAATTAGAGAGTGAACTAATATTCTAATGACAGTTAGTTAACATGTAGGTGCAAAGCTACTAATTTTTAACTGATTGTTCAAAAGAGACCACCAAAATAAAGTGTTAGCAGGATTTCTGCCTTCAAATATTCTGAGGAATTCAAATAGCGAGAGGAAATTTCTGTCAGTAGAGCATGAAAACTTGTTTTTGCTTTGAGCCCTTTGGCAGATATTAGTACTTACAATTTTATTTATTAATTTCTTACAATTTTTCTGTTAAATAAATTAAGCTGTTGCTAATACTAATGTGCCCCATTCAATTTATTCCCAAAATTTTCTTTGCAGGGTCTTAAAAAGTCTTTACCTTCAGTAAGCCTGCAGACACCCTGTGTGCTATAAAAGGGCACATTCAAATAAATTAGCACCAGTAGGCAACTTAGAGACTGTGGTTGCTCATGTTTGTTCCCATGTCTCTCTTCGCAGGCGTCTCGACGCGGGAGGCGTGCGGCAGACTCAGCGGACCTGCTGTTGACGAACATGAACGAGTCCGTCAGCGCGCTGGACATCATCGCCATCCACTGCCCCAAATACAGAGACCGGCCGCAGATCGCTCGCGTGATCCAGAGGAACAGCGACGGCTACAGCATCCACTGGATGGCGGGCTCGTACTCCAGCTCCTGGACCGAGGCCAAGCGGCGCGACGGGCGCAAGCTGGTTCCTTGGGTGGACACCATCAGAGAGACGGACATCATCTACAAAAAAATCACACTCACCAGTGGCAACAAGCTCAACCACAAAGTGGCGCAGACTCTACGGTCACTCTACGCTGCCAAGGACAGGAACTCCAGCTAATAATACGTAAACGCACGCACATACCTCCCATCTCGGATCCTCTCAGCCTAATGCAACACACACACACACACACACACACTCTCTCTCCATCTACCAACATGCCTATCAGCCAAACATCTCCTGGGTCAGCCAAACACACACAAACACGAGCGGCTATTCTACACTACAGACTCTTTCTCTCTCTGATGCACTCTGGGTCTGGCGGGTGACCTTTGGCCCTCTGCGCCAGAGTGCATCGTCGTATCGCAGGAATAAAATGTTTGGAGAAACATTGTATGGGTGCTCCTTCGCTGTTGTGCAGCAGATTTCTGGTTGTTTGATTTCTACTCCCAGTGTATCATAGTTTAACATAAAAATATTGTTTATATCTATAAAAGAAATTTAAATATATACTGAATGTTGAAAGAATTAGTTTGTTGATGTTTTTCCATTTTTCTTCCTTTTATTATTATTATTTTCTTTTTTCATTTTCCTTTCAGATTTCTTAGCGTCAGGCGGCTTTCTATAGCTTAGCTCCTTCTTTACTGGCTGATGACGATGATTCTCTCTGTTGAGCTGTTTGTCCATTTTTGTACAATAGCACCGTGTGGCTGTAATTTATTGTGTATAGCATGCAGTGTCTGTGAGGAGGGCTGTGTCGAAGGAGATTTGCGATTACAGGTCGCCCTGCTCAGCGTAAAGGGACCCACATGCCTCTGATGGAACAAATACTGCAATAAATTTTCTACTTCTCTTACTTGCAAGAGTCATCCTGTCCGTTTGCAAATCTTGTTCAGTCATGGTTTTTTTTTTTTTGGTTTATTGCATTTTGTTTTTGCCAAGAACCTTTATTCCAAGAACGGGTAGTGAAGAGAGGACAAGAATTTAATTTACGTGGAGGGTAAAGTTGCCCCAAGTCATTTTTTTTTTCTAGTTTAAGAAACGAATGCTTTTCAAAGACGCACTTTATTTTAATGTGTCTTTGTTGCACAACAAAAAATGTCGTGGGCCTTAGTTTTCAAACAAATGCTAGTTGCTAGTAAAGATCACAAATTATTACCAAAAAAAAAACCACCAGCTTGAAATTTTGCAGAAGAGAGACTTGTAAAATGCACTCCAATAAGCTTTATTTAGAAACGGTTTTGTGTCAGGTGCCCATGATACATAATGCGCTGTTATCACTATACTAAATACATGTTATGTGTAATAATGGCGTATTAAGTTATTGAATTGTTTTATGAAAGCGTTACAGCTGTGCACATGAATAGCACTTTTAACATGTGTTTTGATGTGCACAGGAAAGACCTTTTTAGACGGGCAGTGCCATCCTTGTCCTAATGTTCTCATCACAAATCCAGGTCCAGTGGAGAGACTATTACTGTCAAAGCAGGCGTTTAGGATAAGGTAGGATAAGTAAAAGGCCTTTTAATGGTATAATTGCAGAAATGTCCAGCCTCATCTTGTAGTTCACGTCTTTTTATTTTAAAATCTGTATTGATTTTTTTTAAGTTAACGGAGTTTTATATTGTTAGTCGTATTTAAAAAAAACTGCACTTATTAGACTGAAGCACTGAAATGTGTTGTTATCCATCCAGCATTTTTAAAAGCTATCACGCTACAATGCGACTCATCATTGTACTGCATTGGATTTATTATAGGTTTAGAAACCACAGAACTTTGGTCATTAAATCATCTTACAAGACACGGCATAAAACACTTACTACCATCACTCTTTTTCTATGTTGTGATAAATATCACACTGACTTAATAGATATCACAATTTAATCTTACCTTTTGGCCATATAAAAATCAACTTCACTAAAATATATATGTATATATATTTTCATCAGTTTGTGCCACTAAATATATAAATTACCATCATAATATACAAAACACAAAAGCCGGGTGTATCAAATACTTATAACACTTTAAAAGAAACTTATTTGAACTAATGAAAAAATATTTAAAAATGCCTTAAACACAGAAATGAAATCAAACGCAGAATTGCTTGGCTATCTTTTTAGAATAATCTTTAAGAGAAAATCTAGGATAGCCTTTCAACATAAGTAGCCTGCTGCTCTGTAAAATTGAAAGAAATAATTATACATGCAAGGCATGCATAGAAATGGTAAACACCCCCGGTGAAGTTTCATTGGACCGAAGTATATGTATAAGAATATATCTGGTACATTAAGTTCTTTCTGTAGAACATGAAGTTACTTCATCTGTCAGCAGGTGCCCAGGTGCTGGAAACAGGATAACAGGTGTTTGCTCAATGGAAATGTTTTTTCCTGTACGTCATTTTGGGAGAAGAATGTATGTTATGACTGGCTGAAGCTGATTTCAACTGATAAAAGAATATAGTTCACAGTTCTTCATGAGAATAAGTGAGCATGTAGGTTATTTGTGGATTCAGAATGCATTAATCTAAAATCCTAAAATGAATTTAAAGACTGTAAAGTCAGTTTTGAGAATTAGAAATGCATTGCTGAAACATGTTCCAAAGACACTAAACTATAACACTTCATGGTTTTTCACCATTTTTGTGACCAGGATTTATTGGGCGGGTCTAAATCGGAGCTCGGTGACGTAATGGAGCCACTGAGCGCCACCTGTCGCGGCGAAACTATACAAGCTGTGTTGGACTTGAAGCAGCACAAACACGAAAAAACAACCAATCCATCAGTAACACATTGTAACCTATCTAACTGTAGGTTTTGGCCAAAATACAAATCCATAATAAGTTTTAAGATTTTAATAAAGTAATAAGGTTGTGATGTTTTTATTTGCTGTTTGGACACACATTCTGACGGCACCCATTCACTGCAGAGCATCCACTGGTAAGTGATGTAATACATTTCTCCAAATATGTTCCCATTAAAAAATACATTAATCTACATCTTGAATAAGTACATTTAAGCAAGTTTACATTTTTGGGCGAAGCAGCAGATTTCTCTGTGTTAAACAGACAAAGAGATGTATTATTACTGCTCATGATGGCATGTCTTCTGTTAACACACAATGTGGTGTAATGAGACGCTTCATCACTTCAGCTGAACTCCGTAGTCGTTCTTTCAGATATTGACTTGAAATGCTGCTCTATAATTACAGATAAAGAAGAGGCTGGAGCGTCGAGTCAAGCTGCAGTCTGAACAGAAAGACCAGCCGTGTAAGAAAGCTTTTCAAACCCGGGCTGTGAAGTCTTGAACTTTATATTAATTAAAAAATATACACACTGCTCAAAAACACAAAGGGAAAACTAAAATAACACATCCTAGATCTGAATGGATTAAAATATTCTTATTAAATACTTTGCACAGTGCTGACAACAAAATCACACAAACATCATCAATGGAAATCAAATTTATTAACCCATGGAGGTCTGGAGTTGGAGTCACACTCAAAAATGAAGTGGAGAAACGCACTACAGGCCATCTCCTGGACTGGGGTTGGTGGATGGAGCGAGACATGGTGTCTCAGTTGTGCTCAATTAGATTTAGGTCTGGGGTTTTTTTCACCCCAAATAAATGCTTTGCTTTAGTTATTTTTCTCTCTCATTTAAAAAATAGATTTTTACTCCCGGAACCCAACATTTAAGCTCTATTATTCAGGCTGCTCTCCTTCTCTCTGTCTAGTGATCACATTACAGATTTACAACAGCTAATGACTAATCACTGATGTAACCGTTGACCTGGGTCTTTGTTCGTCATGTTGAGGTTACAGCATTAACAAGCTCATTCCTTGTCGGTCGGTGTATTAACGCCGTCCGGTGTGGTGTGTGATGACAGGTGTGTGCGGCGGCCGAAACGTGAACTCTGAATTAGAGATCGGATCTCCACCACACTCCATATCTCCAGTTTCCTTCTCTTTTCTTTTCCATCACCACTCTCCATTAATGCATCTCTTTTCCACAAACCCAAGCTCTTTATTGTGGTTCCAACCATTACATACAAGTTATACACTCACTGCACATGTTACGGTCTTATTGCATGATATAAGTGAATAGTTATGAAGTGCCATAGCTGTGTGTTTGATGACATACATGTCAACTAAATAGGGTGAATTTGACAAAGTCAGCATGAAATGACATTCTCTCATTTTAATTCCATAATGTGGTTTCAGCTGGATGTGAGTTTTTCAGGAAGCTTTCTGACCGGGATCTGGCGGCTTATATTTCAGTAATAAATGGTAATGCTTGTATTTCACTGCTGCTATTTGGTATTATTTCTGTAGAAGTTATTACATTAACTGCCATTCAGTTATTTAAACTACTGTCAAGATTTAAGGTCTTTGCACACTGACTCTGACGCTGAAATTATCGCATGCATTTTTTGTATTTCCTTTCCTATCAAAACTTTAGCTAAAAATGTAACCGGATCTGATGTTTTTAAAGATGGATGAAAGTTTCAGAAGCAGTGTGTAAAGATGATTAACACAAAGTCAGCTCATATTTATTTTTCAACGTGCGAAAATTACGTTACTCTCGGACCTTTAGACTATGAACAGGTCAATACAAACATAACAGGGTCAGTTTTGATTTCATGTTGACTTTTACACTAATTACAAATATAAAATACCAAAGCATCTGTTCTAGGTTAACAAAATAAAATTATATAAAAATAACTTTTGGTCTGCTAACAGTTTCCTTGCTGTACAAAATACAATGCTGAGAGGTACATTTTAACTGGATATCCAGCTTTGTCAATAATACAGTAAGTTTAAGAGCATCACACGAAACAGTTCAGTTAGTGTCTCATAAATATAAATAAAGATGGGTCAGTTTTGGCATTTTAGCTAAATAAAGAGAAGTTACCGTTTGCTCATTGTCATTCAAAATCGGTATGACATTTTTTGCTAAGGCAACCCAGGATCATTAGAAATATATGATGCATGCATTTTACTGCAGTTTCTAGGTGAACTGAACACTACAGGCAGTAAAAAAGACCAACAGTTTTTTTTTAACATCTCACACGTTCTTCTAAATATGGCTTTTCTGATAAAGTAAGCTTGCTTGATATCTCACCTGGTACAGCACTGAAAAAAAAAAACATAAGTGCAATGGAGAAAAATTATATAGCTTATAGTCCCTCCTGTGTAAGTGCCATCTAAAACATTCAGCAAAATGTACCCGGAGCAACGCATTTCATGTTTTGCAGAAATAAAGGCAGAATCACGTTCCAGTAAGCCTGGGTTGCAACAAGGCCAGATATGAGTACCAATATTTTCCTGCGATGAAACTCAAGTAGCAACAGATCTTTACTTTTGTTTTGTGATGTAAATCAGAACGGGTGGGGACTTTCAGTTGTTGATTGGATGTTGGTATGTGGGCGTGGAGACAAAGAAACATGAAGGGGCGGAGTTTATGCAGACTAAGTGGATGATTCCTGCATATGTCAGGAATGATGCTAGCAGATACAGTAAAGGCATTTTGATTAAATGTTAGGAGGTCAAAAAAAAATGGGCAATTTAAAAATGGGGTGCATTTTCTTTGCATGGCGGCTTAGAAAGAATTTCACTTAATAAAGATATGTTGATCTGTTCATCAAGCTTGAAATATAGTGCATGATTCTTTTGCAATAGATTTTTTAATGTGCTGACACACTATTGGAAAAAGAGCAACGTGAACATTCTGCAAACCATCTTTTGCTCTCTCTCTCTATGAATAGGGATGAATTAATGTAATCCAAACCATTTATTTGGGCTTTGTGTTTAACAATGAACATAAGAATCAGAGAACAATCTCTTTTTTACCCGGGCCTGGAGGTTAAATGTCAAAAAGACACCATAAGCAATGATAAAAACGCACAGCACACAAAGAATCCTGTCTTGCTGTACCTCACTATAGGTTCAATGATGTACACTGTCAGAAAAAGCAGACAAAGCTGTCACTGGGGGCCGTATTTACCATTAATTAGTACTTATTAGTGACCCTGGACCACAAAAGCAGTCATATGTGTCAGTTTTTTGAAACTGAGATCTCTACATATTCTGGAAACCAACAGCCTTTCTACTGATGTATGGTTTGTTAGGATAGAATGTTATTGGGCTGAGAGATACAACTATTTGAAAATCTAGGATCTGAGGGCGCAAAAAAATCTAAATATTAAGAAAATCATCTTTAAATTGTCCAAATGAAGTTAACTAATTAAAAATAAAAGACCTTCATGCTCATGATCTTTTACTTGTATAGTAAATAGAGTTTTGGGAGAAAAAAAAACACTGATTGTATTTTCGACTACTTCTACAAATAATACCTGTGCTGCTTATGGCTGCTTATACAGTCCAGGGTCACATTAGTACCTAAAGTGGACACGTTCACACATTTTAGCTTTTGTATCTTAGGGTTGCAGCTTTTTTTCGGAGAGTGTATTTGTGCCAATTTTTTTACATTTCTTAATACCTTATCCTGCATATTCTTAGAGAAATGCAGTCTTGATGATTCTCTCGCCCGAGCCATTCTCACACATGTAATACAACCTGAAACAGTTTCTATTGATTTTCCCGTCTGGTGTCATTGTCTATCACAGTTGCTTAGACACAGCCACATTTCCGTGCCGAGTGCCTCCTCATGGTGTGGTATATGAGGTTGTCATCCAGAAAAGACAGGTCGTCGTCGTATTCGACAGGTCGGCAGCAGGCGGTGGGAGGAGAGCTGTGCAGAATGTCTCTGCCATTGCCGGCGAGGCCGGTGAGGATTTTGTCATAGTTTGAGAGGGAGTTCATACACACACCGCTGCAGTAACTGAATATCAGCTCCTCCTGACTCCGGTAGCCCAGACCCAGATCAGACACTTTCAGCTGCACTTGTCTCAGTGCACACGCTCTTGCTTTGCCCTTCTCTCTCTCGTCACGACTCGGTCTCTTTCTGTCCATCTTGTTACGAAGGAAACCTCTCCGTTTTGGAGATCTCTTGGGTCTGTGGGTGAAGGCTGAGTGTGGTGTGGGAAAGCTGTCTGGATGACAGAGGAAAGAGATGTTCCTAAATTTGCATTACAGACGCGATCGGATTTTAAGCAATATACTAAAACAAGCTACAAAAGCTACTAAGGGAGTTTTATGTGGAAAGGTCATACTCTTTACATATGCATGCTTTATAAGGGTCATATCATAAGAAACACATTTCCTTCATCTTTTAAATGAAAACGATTAGATCTAATTAAATATGTTTTCCTTCGGTTTTAAAGTGAAAACTTTCACTTCATAAAAAAAAAAAAAAAAGAAAGAAAAGAAAGAAAATATAAATATTAGATGAAAAACTACAACTGAAATAAATTACAGCTTAATAGAGCTTAATATTAAAAACAAGTAAAATTGACAAAGGTGCATAAAGATGCTAAAATGAAATAAAAAATAAGCTAAAATAGAGAAATAGAAAACTAATCACAAAGACAAAAGCACAAAAACTACAACAAAAATTTAAGGCTAAATAGAAATACTGAAAACTGGAAGCAATAATTAAAAAGAATCAATTTGATAAAAGCATGTATAGAGAAAAAAATGAAAATAAATAACAAAATAACACTATAACTAAAACAAAAAAATAAAGCTAAATAGAAATACTAAAAAATGGAAATAATAATTAAAAATAATAAAACTGACAATGGCATGTAACAAAGTTACTAAAAGTGAAATAAAAAAAATGAATCATAGCAAAACAGAGGAGTACATAACGAATAAAACTCAACAAAAATACTAAAACTACATTAAAATATAGAATAAAAGCCTATAGTGTTGAAAAATGTTAAGCAACAAATTGCTTAAAAATAAAAACAGATAAACAGAAAAACAAAAACTAATAAAAATGGAAATCAAAACTCAAATAAAAATACATCTCTCCCTCTCCTTATACACACACACACACACACACACACACGTATACAGATACATATGTTTATAAAAACAGAAACTAAATTTAAGATGACTTAAAACTGCAACTAAAAAGTTTCACTGGCAAAAGAACCCGTTTATTTCTAAGAGTCAGACAGGGTGGTCAGGTAAAACTAAACCATGCTGTTTTTGCTGCAGGAAACCTTGGCTAGCGGAGAACACAGACTGATGATACGACCCTTTCAAGCGCGCTGTACATTGTGTTTTGACAGAATGTAAAGGTGGTAGTGTTTTGATGTGCCTTTATGACAGGACGAGTCGAGTGATCAAAGAGCCATAACATGATATAGTTTGCATTATTCTGACAGCTTTTAGCCACAATACTGCTTTTGTCCACAGACATCAGATATAATAGAGGTTCAAATGGAGCTGTAAGATGGGTTTGTAAGCTGATAGAACTAGAGGAGTGTGTGTGTGTCTAGTGTCTCACCCGGTTACAATGAGTCACCTGAAACTTCTTTACTTAACCATCACAACAGTATCAGGTGTGTCCCGAAATACGCTTTATCACACCTGTGTGTGTATTCATGTGTTTAATAGTAAGAATGGAATGGCTTCTCCTGACCTGAGTGACTTCTTGGCTGCAGATGTTTGCTGGTACGAGCATCGGGCAGGTGTTTGTACGGTCTTCTCTGTAGGTCCTGCGGTCTTTGAGAGCACTGTCCGGCTGGGTTTGGGACGGAGGACACACAGCTCAGTGTGAGAGCACACGCCAGCATCACACCCCAGACCTTCATCTTACTCTCTCAGCTCACAGAGCCTGGGCCACACACACATCACCAACCTTCAGGAGAATCACACGCTTCTCTTAGTCTTTAATTAGGGTTTTACACTACAGCATTTATCTGCTTTTATCTTTTAGATTGAGTTTTGTCTTTCTGTCTCAGAGGTGATTGTCGTAGTCGTTCTTTTATTTAAGCGACTGTGAAAATTTTTTCACACTTTATAAATCTGTAGCAACAACAACAAATATTTAAGTTAATATAGCATTATTATTATTGCTACTACTACTATTATACAGACCTAGAACAGTTTAAAAGTACAACAAAATGTCATAATAATAATGCTTATTGTGAAAAAAACACCTTATACATTACATTTCATGATAATATAATAATAATAATAATAATAATACATATCCAGCTTAATATGGCATTAGTATTGGTATTATTATCATTGCAATTATTATTATTATTTACCCCATAACAATTTTAATTCATGTCTAGCCATTTGCTACTGTGAAAAAGTATCTTGTCATAATAATAATAATATTAACCAACATCATATAGAATTATGGACCTACTATTTTGTTAAAACAAATTGATAAAACAAGTAGTTTTTAAAAAAATCTAATAGCCACTTGCTCCTATAAAATCCTGTTAGTAATAATGATAATAAACCTGCGGAATATAGCGGGTTTTTTTTATTAGTAGTAGAATGGCCTTTAGCCCAAATGCAATTTAAGTTGCAAAAATAAAACTTAAACACGAATAAAAAAAAGAAATTGTAAAAAATATCATTGATCTGTAAAAAAAAAGAAACTGCAGAAGATGATCAACACTCACCTGAGCTCAGCTCTGTGTATTCGGCCATCAGCAGGTTCTTTCTGAAAGCATTTCTCATGTAAAACCGTGCACTTCTCTCCTCCGCTCATGTTCTTCTGACAGGGATCCACGCTCAAACTACATCAGCCTGTTCCTGACGGCAGTGTCACACTCAGAAATATGATCCGAAATGTTGCATTCTTGCAATGCATTCACTTGTAAGATCGGATCGGTGGTTTATGGTTTGTAATTTCAGTGATTGTTTAATTGAGCTCCAGTGTGAGTCCAGCTCATTCCCGCATCAGCTCTGATCTGACGTGAGGAGGTGCGCGTGGACCGTTCGCGCGATTAAAACACGTGACCTCACGACAAACCTGGATTTAAACGTGAAAACCCGCTAAACATTAATTCGCAGTATGTCTTTGAACAACTCATATACTGTAATTCTCACATATAAATTATTTTATTATTTATATTGAAGTACACCATTCGTCTAGTCTAAAATGCAATACCTGTATCCATGATGAAGCAATTGAATTAAAATTCCCATTTGCATAAATGAACAATAATAGTAGTTAAATCATAACCTGTTGCTTGAATGGCGTTACAGCGCTCATTTGAATGACAAACACTCCCTCTGCAGGCCAGTGATCGTCAGTGCAGGAGAAATTTGAGCAGCTTGTTTGATCAATAATTTAAAAAATATGTACAAATATTTGAAAATAGTTTCTTAAAGACTATATCTTTTACATCTGAATTAAAATTTGATCAATCTTAATCAATCTTAGTCTGACTAAAGAAAAAACATTGAAATATAATTTCTGACAAGATGAAGGTCTTGAAACACACACACACACACACACACACACACACACACACACACACACACACACACACACACACACACGTGTATATATAGCCCAGGGAACTTTGTTAATTTTTTCAGATTATGCACTTATTTTTTTATATTTTTTTCTCCAAACTGAGTCTCTATACCATTTCACTATAAGGTAGGCTACATGTGAGAATTTTCAGTGGTGATTTATTTTCGGTGATAAACGGATGTCGTGAAATCAGCACTGTTGGAAATGACTCCCTCTACTGTTCAACAATCTGAAGTGCAGGGCTTCACTTATTTTACATGACTTATTTACTTTTTCTACATTACTATAACTATCTGTTGTTATAATCAATATATATATGCCATTCTGTAACCGTGCAACTTTTCCACTCTTGTGTAATTTTGTTTACATGTTGTTTTATAATAAAATATGATATAATATCATCTCGACAGAGCCGTGGGGTTTCCAGCGGAGTGATGAGTCAATCTCAAGAGTGAGTGTAGGTATATTTTTTCTCTCTCTCTCTCTCTCTCTGTTTGTGTTAGGACACGTCTTGATTTAATTTTGGGAGTTTGCAGCCCATTTGATTACAAATTACTATGAACTGAAATCTATGTAGGCTAATTACGCTGAATGAATGTTTTTTGCACTAATTAGACTGTTAATCATCAAACTTAATTCAGATCTCCTTTGATTAGCCTATTAGTAGAGAAAACAATGTAGATAATGACTTGATTTATTTGATGCAAACATTCTGTTTTTATGAAAGAAAAGATTGCTTTGATTCTGACAGCTTATGAATTCCTCAATTTCCGGCAGAGCTGGAGATTCCTGATATCCTCAAGGAGAATTTAAAGAAGAGAAGACATAAAAAAGAGAGCTGAACACTGTAAAATGGCTGTGATTTTAACAGTAAAAAACTGTACAAATGCAAAAAAAAAACTGTTAAATGGTTAACGGTAAATTCCTGTAAAATTTACGGGGAAAAACATAAACTGACATTGCATTTCAATTTTTTTTTAACTCTGTTTCTTCTTAGTTTTTTTCTTATTAGTTATATGTTTATTAGGGTTGTGTGTCATTAAATGAGTGTGTATTGCATATTTGAGTTTAATGAGTCTCATCATGATGGAGTTTAGTGTTTGTGTGAATGACACCGAGCATCTTCTTTATATGTTCACATTTATAAGCTGCTTGTGATGGGGTTTGGTCCACCATGTGACTTTCTCATCATCACCTGAATTTGGTGCTTATCAGTGTATTTCAAAGATACAAAACAGATTTCAGTACTTTAATAGCTTGGTATATTAGCATTGTGTCAGTTAATGAAATTACGGTATCTAACTGTAAATTTAACTTAAAACCGTAAAACCTAAAACGTCGTTGCCGTATATTTTACAGTCACATCTCTGAAACAGCCTAGTTTTCATTGAAGTGGAAAAAATAATACGGCGCTACCTTAACTAATTATGTCTTAACTTCTGGTTATTCACATTTAATACCCGTGCAGTAGGCATATGCCCATTCATCTCCCTTCTCTACCTCTCAAACTTTCCACCCAATCATCCTGCAGTCTGTGCTGTAGTATTTTATCGACCAGTCTCCCGTGTTACTATATTGGTCAGAGTTACTGAAGCGAGCTCAAGTCCCCATCTGTGTAGATTAGACCATTATCCTCTTAACTCCGAGTGTCTCTGCCTTCCCTCCTCGCCGCTTCGCTCAAAAACGCTCTCAAATAAGAAGAAACTTTCAGTCTGGTGCTGATTCGCGGACTTTGGACAGCTGCCGTGGCGCTCCGTGAGTGCTGAAGCTCTCCAGAGTTGATCTCGGGTGTCTGGGCTCCTGTGGGGCCGCGCTTGAGGAGCGTGTCTGATCTTCAGCAGACAGTAATCGCATCAGACCGGCCTCACCGTGCATACGAAGACCTGCGGCAGTCTTAATCGACAAAAAACGTTTTTTCTTCTCATGGAGTTTAAAATAAGGAGTAACTGCGTTTGAAACTCAGATCGGCAACGCAATCGGGATCTCAGAATCATAACGGATTTAAAAATGCGCCTCCAGAAGAGAGTGATGGTGCTTCTTGCATTGGTGTGGATGTGTGATTTCGCTCTCTGCGCAAGAAAGTCTAGTGCACGCAAGTCAGGTGAGTGCCATTTTCATTGCTCATCTTCTTTTGTTAGAATTTAGTCGTGCTGATTATTTGGGAATACATACAGTGACCACAACACACTGGACACACATGAACATATCATTGCATTTAAAAAAAGCTAACTGAGCAGTACATTTTTTAATCTTCCGAACTTGTGCTCAGTGTGTTCTGATGTTTGGTGTTTTTTGGTTGGGGAGTTCACGCTTTTTTAACTGTTTTTTCATTTGAATATGCCTTTTTTAAGCATGTTTTAGTTTAGAGTTGTGTTTGCCTTATCCTTTAAAATCAGTCATTGTTTATCTAACATACAGGTTGTTTATCTTACATATAAAGCATGCATTCGCTTTCTAAATACTTTTTGAAGCCTCTGTATGTGCATTAGTCCACTTGATGCATGCAGAGTGAATTTTTAGGCTATTGGGATGGATGGATGTACAGGTGATTTGTCACAGCAGAGACATCTGGGGACACAATCATACGGCAGGGTCAGCGCTGTATGGCACAACCATATACCCTCCGGACGATCTCATGCCCAATGCCCATGGCCAACAATTTAGAGTAATGAAAACCATCAGTCATTTCAGATAAACAAGCCCTCCGATAACTGACACCTCAGATGAAATGCTGCAAATTGGTGCTTGTCCCTTTGGTACCCTTGGGTATATGGGAATACTTAACCTTAATGCGCTTTTTAGTGGTTTAGCCAAGGAACTGGGAACTATATTTACTTTGGTGGTCTTGATTTATTGAAAGCCTAACAAATTCAAGCGTATAGTAGTCACATACTCACTTGAATTTGTTAGTATAGACAGGTTTGGGCCCGAGCACACGGTCAGTCGTCAGTTCATGTTAGATCTTGTGCTTACAGACTCTTTCTTTTGTGAAAGTGGCAGGATTGAAAGTACAAAAGCGCTGCTTGCTGGACTATTAGAAGTTGGTCTGGGTTAATGTAATTTCCTTAAGTTTGATGCATCATCTGTTGGAAAAGATATTTGCCTGGAGCCTTTTCGCTTTAGTTTGTATTGACTCGGAGTTGTTAATGAAACTTAGACATTTTTGGTCTGAAGGCTCTTTTAAAAGTTTTCTTACCGTCACACGCACTTAAACATCAATTCCAATTTTGTTACTCAGTTTTCTGTTGCCTAAAAATCCATACTTGAATGATATCTTTCTGGGTTGCACTCAAATTAAAGATGCTGTTAAATCAAATCTGGTGTATTGTGGCTTCAGTGTGTGTCTGTTAGCTTTGGGTCTATCTATATGATTGTACGCAGCTGACAAAACAATATATATATAAAGAACATCATTCCATAGGAGCTACAGTACTTCTGTCATGGGCATTATGTCATGGGCTGTTTAAAAAATGCAGTAAATATTGTATGTATACAGTAAAATATTAAATGAGCTACTGCATTTTCCAAAATTGACTATACAGAAATGCAAATATAGTCAATGCATTTTTAAGTAATTGCAGCTTATCCATCTATTTTACCGCTGTTTTAAATAAACAGACAGCCCTTCAATATTTCCTGCACCGGATTCCTGTGTGGAAGATATAACAAGGAAAGAAGTTTGCATTTGTCATGTTTTCCAAGGAATTTGATATTTTATTGCAAGTATGTATGCCCGTATATATACATTCAAATTTAATAATGCAAATTTTTGAGCTCAATAACATTCTTTGTTTGCATGTTTTCGAATGAGTTTAAATTCAGATTGGATTGTTGGTTTATTTTCAGAAGGCATCATTTTAATTGCGCCACAAAAACACCTGCAGCTTGCGAGATCACTTGGACTGTACATCATCAAAGAGTGTATTAGTCATACTCAGTCAAATTACTTGATATCTCTAATGACTATACAAACCTTTAAAGTAAATGTTTTGAAGCGTGTTTATTTTGAGAGAAAGCAAATGATCTGACGTGAAGAGAGGTGTGTTTGGAATACATGCATCTTTAATGCAAGCTCTATGAAAGTGTTGGGATGAGATGAAGATGGGCTACTGGAATGGATACCAAAGATGTTATATTCCTATGTCTGTGTTGATAGATGAAGCCAAAATAAGAGCAGGTTTTGTCTTTGAACTTTGCTGTAGCAGTGGCTGTATGTTTCGCTGGCCATCATCTTCCTGTGATGAGAGCCGCTGCGACATTCACACACACTCAACTGTCCACCAGCGCTGTAGGCATCAACTTTTTACCCAGAGAGAGAGATTTTAGGAAGGACCTTGTCCACACGCATCATCTGAAAAGCATCTAAAATCTGTCTGTTTTTGTTTGGATGTTTCTTCATTTGGTTCTTTCTTGTCACGACCTAGGAACAGTTCATCCAAAAAGGAAAATAAGTTTAAAATGTATTCAAACTCAGGCCGTAGATGTAGATGAGTTTGTTTCAGATTTGGAGAAATGTAGCATAACATCGCTTGATCCTTGAATGGGTGCCGTCAGAATGTGAGTCCACACCATTCCAGTCCATCAAGTGATGTCTCATAAAGCAAAAAATCCATCCTTAATGCAAACTTTAGACTTTTTAATATCAGTCCATAATCCATAATGTGAAAAGTCCATCTCTCATACTATTTTGGCCTTGATCTGTGCATATTTCTCTCCTGATTCAGATCAGATGACTGTTGCATTGGAGGAAGCAGTATTATGGATAGATGGTTTTGACAGAGCCATGGAAGAACCATTTTAGGCTCAAAAACATGTATGATCCCTAATGTGAAGACGATTTTAATGTGATGGGTGTTAAAGATTCTTCATGTAATCTTATATTCCATTAAAGCACCTTTATTCCTAGGAGGTTACTTTACATATAAACAACTCAGTGGTAAAAATGTTGATTTTGTGTCCTGTTGTTGCTGTCAGAGAGGTTGAGTCCACCGCTGGACATTCAGCTGGAGACGGTCAACTGCACTGCATTCAGTGTCCGGTGGAAAATGCCCCGCAGACACGTCAGCACTATCACTGGCTACAAGGTACATACTCTTCCAACCTTTCAAAATCATTAAATTGTGCTTTAACTATTAAATAAGTAAACGAACAAACCAGTGCCTCTCTGCTAATTGCATAACATATTGTTTCCCTTGCGGCTCACTTATTTAGTCACCCACCAAAATGGGTCCGTTATTAGTGTTCATTTTGGAGTAAAGAGATGTACTTGAGAGGCGAGGAGCTTTGGTTTGAATCCTGTGTAACTACGGTTTGAATAAAAAATGGCTGTCTAATATTAGGTTTGCATTTGTTAACACTGTTGTGTAGGTTTAGGGTCGGATTTGGTGTAGGACATATTTCCAGCATGATAGAGCATTAACTTTTAGCAACAGTCCATGGATATTTCAATTCTAAACCGTTTGCTATACGTACTTAAAGCAATGTAATAAAAACACAACAATACCTGTCAGTGTAGTAAGGTAGATAAAAACGGTCTTGCGCAAAAAGTGCGCAGAGGTACATTTTTTTTGAGACCAGTGACTGTACATATATATATATATATATATATATATCAGTTAACTATAATCAGTAATTCTGATTTTTCTACTCGTATATGAGCCATCATCAGGTCCAGTCATACTGAAGTTCCTGTCTGTGCCACTAGTGGTGCAGAAATGACACCACACTTCTTCTTTAATTACAGGCAGAAGTGTTTACTAATTGACCTACTGTACATGTGTGAAGAGGAGAAGCGCTTTGGGTTTTCCTCCCTTATCCTATTTGTGGAGACAGTTGGAGGTGTCTTCATCTCTGGTTGCTCTTTGTGTTAACATGTTAATGCTGTTATGGTTTCTTCGTCTGTTGCCAGATTGTACTTACAAGCCTTTCAAGGCTTTCCACCTTAGTGCTGTATAGATGTAACTGCAGGAATGATTGGAGAGTGATGGGCCATTTTACATTATGTTTATGTAAATATTTATTTATTTTATTGACCAGGTGTTTTACACGGAGATGAGGAATAATCGTCCGACTAGCAATGCTGTTGCCCTGGAAGTCCCGTTGAGTTTGGAAATGCTCACAACTGTATGTCCCATTGCTTTGGTTTTAATAATAATAATAATGTATTTTGTATTAATAATAGTAATAATAACAATTATTATTATTATTGTATAATTATATTTTATTTATTATAAAAAGGCATTTATATATTTGTAGAATAATTATATAATTATTGTATGATTAATAATAACTAAATACTATTGCATTTATAATAATACAAATAAATACATACATATACTGTATATATTATACTGCAATATATATATATATATATATATATATATATACCGCACACACACATACATGCAGTCCTGTCAAACAATTAATTAGGATTAAATTATATCCAAAATAAAAGTTTTGTTTGCATAATATCTGTGTGTGTACTCTGTATGTTTATTATGTATATATAAATACACATGCACATATATATTTATGAAAAATATGCCATGTTTATAGGTTAAATATATTTATATATAATATAAATGATATTAATATAAATTAATTCATGTTATTCCCACATAAACAAAAAAACTTATTTTGGATGTGAGTAATTATTTGACGGCACTAATATATATATATATATATATATATATATATATGTGTGTGTGTGTGTGTGTGTGATTTTATATATATTAAATATTAATAAATAATACGTAGACTAATACATGAAGAATACAATACAGTGATTGTGAGACTTACGTGTAACTTTACCACAGTTGAAATGAACAATTTGACTTCAGCAGAGTTTTTGTTGTGTCTTTTACAGGGACAGTTTGATGGCCAAGCCAGCTTTGTGAGTGGATATTCAGTATCTGTTTCTCTGGTATTGCCATATGGTGCTGTCTTGCATGCTAAGCTGTTTCCGTGTGTCTGTTAGGATGTGGTGATCGGGAACCTGAAGGTGGCCACGCAGTACCGTGTCAGTGTGGGAGCGTACGGCTGGGCAGGGGAGGGCCGACCCAGCATGCCCCGGGACATCGGCACTGGCTCTCTTGGTGAGCAGACAAATCCCGAATTGCCAATTCTCACACATTTGGTGTGAGACACACGCTTTCAGGCTTTGTCTCACGCTCTCACACTGCCCATGTAAATCTGGCAAACTTTCTTGTGATGTGATACAAAATCTCAGCTTTCAAAGACGTCAGCTTCACTGTACACGTATTTACAGCAACTTTTGGTAAACATTACAGCATAGCATGCATTGATGGCATTTACAGTATGATTTTACTCTGGAGATTTATGGGAAAGACAATGTTCTATATTTTAGTTCTCTCACTCTCTCTCTCTTTCTCTCTATATATACGTATACACATATATAAAACATTTTTTTCTCATTATCTCATTTTCCATTAATGACTACTTAAATTATTTTTTTCTCATATTACTTTTACTTCATTACAATTAGTGTAGTATTTAAGGTTAAAATAGAAAAAAGTGTTTTAAATTCTAATGAAAAGAGCTAAATAAGGGTCATTTTGTAGTTCATTTGTAATGCCATGGTTTACCTGTATGGCTCTTTAATAAATATACCTGTATCTACTAGTTTCTCTAAAAACGTTTCTCTAGTTTCTCTTGCTTTTTTTTTTTGCAATTTAATATATATTTAGATATGATTAAACCTTAGGAAATTAAAAAGTTGCATCCTTTTTTAATTTTTAATGATACTTGTATACGTTCACAAGTGTATATTAATGAATGCAATACTTCATTTAACCCAAGAGAAGTTTAAAATGGTGCTAAAAAGGCAGTGAACTGCATTCAACAAAATATTTGCATCCCCTTATATGTACAGTATATACATATGGATTGCCGTCTGATCGATCTCATCCACTTTCTTAAGTGACAGAAATAATCGATGTACAGGAAATTCAGGAAGTTCTCTTATTTTGCAGAAAAGTGCATGCCTCCCGCACCTCCGACTCAGCCTAAAGTGGTCCCAGTGTCAGACACAGAACTGGCCTTGTCTTGGCAGCATGGAGAGAGTGAAGGAAGCGCACCTGTGCTATACTTCCTTGTGGCGTATATCAGGTACGTGATCAGATAAAACACGGATAGATAGATAGAGAAATATCAAGATTTAAAAATAGCTTTTTAATGTGAGAAACATTTTCAATCGACTTCAGGGACAAAGTCACATTATCTTCATTCATAAACTTCATAAAGTTCTTCAGTGCATTTGTTGGCTTTGACTGATGTGTCTGCGTGTGATCTTTACCCTGTCGAGCCCTGAACGTCCGCATGACTCATGAAGCTAATGCATTTCTGTGGTAGTTACTGTTCTAGAACACAACTAACCCATTCAGACCAGTTCAGCGTGAGTACACACATCAAACTGAGCCACATCACAAAACCCTCTGAATTCTTGCAAAATGACTGATGATTGCTGTTCCTCTTTCTTCATTATTACATTTAAAAATAATAGTAAAATCATGCAAACTGTATGAAATGATAAAAATGGCAGTATGTGAGAATTATATAGTGACCAAAAATATGGGAAACAACTGAAAACGTTAAGTCTAGATTCCAGCTCTAATCACTTGAGATATGAATCCAGCATCTTCATGAAGCGCAACTTGTTATCCTTTTAAAACCATTAGGTTAATATACTGAATGCTTGGCTTTTTCTTGTATGAAATGAAATGAAATTATTTTTGATTATGTATTTATCATATATCTTGGTTTTTCTAAAGGCAAGTTAGTTCATTAATTACGACTGACTGATTAATTGCACCAAAAATGTATATACGAACAGTTATATATTAAATAAAAAAAACAAATATATGAAAATACTCAATATAGTAGCAGTCTTAACAGGTCTGTAAATTTTCAGCACTTACTTAACTGTAATTAAAAATAAAACCATACAAATTATATAAAATAAATGTAAATTAAACTAAGATAACATATCAAATCAATTTAAAAAACTGTTTCAGCTAATTGTCAAGGCAGCATTTCTAATTTCTAATAAAAAATGTATATAAACACATTTTAATAAAACCCCAAAACTAATAAAAGTGCTAAAAATACAGAACAAATTTACTAAAACCTTACCTAAAATTTCAGATAAAAAAAAACTGATTAAAAACCAAAGCTAATATTAAATAAATAAAAAGAATAAAGTTGATCCAGATGTGTATCAGCAGGTATCCTGCTGTACATTAGTGTGTAGTATAGTGAAATTAGCATGTTTGTAATCCTGACTGTTAATTATGCAACATGACTGTCGCACAGTGTCCTCCGACAGATTAGACTCACTCCCCCCAGAGACCGTCTGCTTCTCAGATTAACAACCTTTCACATAATCACCGCAATTTAGTCTCTCTTTAACATGAACTACACAGAACTGCAGATGTGTTTAAAGGCACTATCAATTCTTTAGTGCATTTGCTGCTCGCAGATGACTATGTTTTTATTTTGACATATGGGGGCAGTTTCCCGAACAGGGAAAGGATTTGAGGGTTAAAAACAGGGTTTAAGACTAGTCCTAGATTAAAATAAATGTTAAGCGCTGTCTAAACTGGAAAAGGCTTGCACTGAGATA
>JAUYWG010000038.1:25704356-25733450 GCA_034779775.1 Enteromius afrohamiltoni
ATAAATATATATATATATATATATATATATTTTTTTTTTTTTTTTTACATTTTCAGTTTTCATTTTAATTTTATTTTTGTATTTTGTTTGGGATTTAGTTATTTTTAATAGATATAATTTTGTTTGTTTTTTGTTTAATTTCTAAATATTCTCATTTTTAAGTTTATAGTGTAGGATTTTTATTTAATATTTATATTTTATTTTATTTCAGCTTTACTTTGTTTAAGGAATAAAATCTGCCCTGTCATTTTTACACCTAATTGTAGATTGTTTTAGTCATTTTGTTTGGAATTTTGCAATTATGTTATTGCAATTTTTAAATATATTTCCATGTAGTTTCTTAATAAATAAACAATTAAATGCATATATTGAAAATATATATGTTTTATTTTTAGTTATTATATGCTGTTTAGTGCTATTTCAGCTTTAACTAAAAAAAATGCTGCATTGGCAACAAACTGAAATAAAATGTAGTTGCTATTGTAACTTTTCTCGTTTTTGTGTTAGATTTTCATCCAACATTTTATTTTTTATTAAACTTTATTTCAATCAAGTTGAGGGTTTAAACCTGCTTAACCACAGTGTCTCCTGCCTAACAATAAAACCTGCAAAAAAGTTCCAAGAAATTTGTGAGACCTAGAGTCATAATGTAAACTTGGGCTTGACTCTGGCATCATCACTGCAAATTTGTCAACTGTGTGTGTGTGTGTTGCAGGCCAGAGATGGACACTGAATGGACATACATCAGAGATCCAGTAGAGTCAAACTCTATGGTGCTCAAGGGCCTGATTCCTGAGACAGAGTACCAGTTTGTCATCAGGGCTGTGAACGCACATGGGATCAGTCCTCCCAGTGCCATTAACAACCCTGTACGCACTGTCGGTGAGTTACAGCGCAGTCAGTACAGAACCTCATGAGACCCTGTAACACACTATAACCATTGTGTTACTCTGAATAAAAGGATCTAAATGCCTATACTTAAGTGTGTGTTTTGCATGGTTTATGTTGTGCTTGTTATAGTCTGGATGCTCTTCACAGGTTTGTTTGCATGCATGGTGCCTGGAAAGACCAGACTAATTAAATTAAGCATCTTTAAGCCTGCTCATTTCGAGGAAGATGCTCCTCTTTGTCACACAAACACCACAAGGAGGAAGATTACAGCTAGTTACCCGCCCCCAACCCCTCCAGCAGACAGATTAAGAACAGAGACCCCACAAACAAGAATTTGCTGCTTTAGTTTTGTTGGTCTAGGCATCCAACAAGTTGGATCCAACCAAAAACAACTGGATTTAGACAACCACTGACAACCACTTTAGGTACCAATTTTGGCCAGTTTTGAAAAGTAAAAGTGCATCAGTTGCAACATTTGTTACAATTGAATCCCATGTCATTTAAATTCTAATTTAATACAGAAAACAGAATGCAGAATTGAAATTTGAAATTTAAAGAAGAATTGCAATGTGTTCACAAAAGAAACATACATATATATATATATATATATATAAACATATTCAGAAATGTGGATATTTGCATTTAGTTGGTATATTTCATATTAAAAACTTGTTGGCCAAGGTGCAATTGTGTTATTTTAGTATCATTTATACACTATTATAGCATTTATTAATATTTTAAATAATCTTGCAGTCAGAATCTACTGTATGTTTCTCATATGTTTGTGAAATTTAAAATCAGGTATGTTTGTGCATGAAATCATGATTTTTTCCTGCTTACTTGGCATGATGTCAAATAACTAAAAAATACACTGCTTTATTAAAAAAAAATACCCCACAGGTTCATCAGATATAGGCAGTGGAGATTATGACGTCTACATTTCAAGCTTGGACAGTAAAGATGAGGACGGGTTTGAAATCGATGACTCAGATTATGACGTCTTCATTGACGAGGTGAGCATGTTGTAAAATGAAACCAAAAACTGAAAAAAGGCAAAAGTCACAGAAAGAAAAGAGAAAACTACTACAATACTAAAGATCTTTTTTTTTTTTTTTTTTTTTTTAAAAATAATGTTTAATTGATAATCTATATATATTTGTTGCAGGTAAAGTCATTTCCTAGCAGGAAGAAAAGCGGCAGGCGGTCTCAGCTCCGCTCCCGAGTCGGGACTCCCGGAAATGGAAATGTTATTTATAGGATGCGTACACCTGTTTCCCAAAATATTAGCTCCACTCCGACAGCAGCAACAGCATGGACCACATCAACAACAACTCCTGTAACCACAGCAATGCTCACTAGCTCCGCCTCCAGAGCAACCACCTCACCTGTTATACTGACAGGCTCCGCCCCCACCACGCCTCCTCCCATAGTTTCTTCTCCCAGTTCATCAATGACGCCATGGAAAGGGGAAAGACCCCGAGTCTATGATGCACCATGTGACGAGACGATCTGCCCTCCTGACAGCTTCTGCCTGAACGATTACGACACTGGAGGCTCTCGGTGTCACTGCAACCTCGGCCGACAGGGAGACTTCTGCTCCGAGGGTGAGTTTGTTAACATGAGAGTCAATATTCTAAATGTAAATGCCGTATTTGATGTTTAAATGTTGTTGTTTTTTTTTATTATTCCTCTCCGGTGATTGGTCCATTTTAAAATGAATCATTAATGTTTTACAGGACTTTCGTGATGCAATAGGCTTTTTAATTTTTGGTAGACATGATACAACCAGATGTTTCTTGAAGTTTAGTTTGATTCAATAAGATCTAAAACCTTTCAAATCTACTAAACTCTCAGTCTCTCTCTCAGATGGGTGAAATTTTCTTTTCCTTTTTCATTTCATTTCTTCCTCCGTCTCTCTCTCGGGTCTCTTGGGAGTATGTAATCTTTGAGAGCGGAGGTTTTCATGTGCTGTTGTCTATTCCCCTGGCATTTCTCGCTATGTCTAACCTTTTCAGAGTGAGTACAATAACATTCTAAATCAAGTTGACTCCACAGACAAGATATTACTTTACTGTTGTGAGCCTCACTGTATTGCATATCAGTTTCAATATTTTAAAATGCAATATATGTTGTGCTGAAAATTGCAATTGCATGAAATCATTCTGAGTGTCAAAGCATCAGCTTGGTTGATGGTCAAATAACATACACGTATATGTTATATATTCCTCCAGCCTTTAGGACCCAAACATTTAGCATTTGTTCCAAACCTACCTGATCCTTAAGTTAACTAGGCTAAATTATTATATTTTATCTGTTTCCAAAGAGAAACCATTTGTCTGTCCAGATTTGTTTGAATATTTATATCAGGGCAGCATGTAGTATTGCTTTTTGCAAGATTTCTATCCCAAATAAATGCTGTTCTTTTGAACTTTGAACCACAAAACTGTTTTCAGCATTTCTACCCCTACTAATAATACTTCTAGAGCAGCAAGAAGATATGACGCTAAAGACTGGAATGATGCTGCTGAAAATTCAACTTTGTACATCAGGAATAAATGACATTTTAAAATATTTTACTATAGAAAACATTTATTTAGAATTATAATATTTTTTCCCAGTATTGCAGTTTTTACTGTATTTTTAATTAAATAAATGCAGCTCTGATTAGCAGAAGATACTCTTTTTTCAAACATTAAATCTTACAAACTCCAAACCTTTGTCATAAAAGTCACAGACCTTTAATTTTGGTTTAATTAGGGTTTGGGCTAAAGGTCATATGGATGTGGCTGTACACCAACATGGCAGTGATGAACAATGGGATTTGTGCCCAAGAGATGAAACGGGCTGATGATGATGACGGGCCAGAAAGCTTGTCCAAACAGACAGAAAAAGAAATCATTTTCTCTGACCTTCAGCCATAATGTTTGTATCTATAGAATCTATGGAGACTGAAACACACACAGTATACGGAGCGAGTGTGCATGTACAAATTTAAGATGTAAAAAACGAGCACTTCACAGGAAGTGCTGTAACATCTTAGCTTTGTGTCTTACAGGTCTGACGGTAAATTTCCCAAAGTTTTACGGCTACTCCCACATGACGTTTGAACCTCTTAAAAACTCTTACCAGAGCTTTCAGATCAGCCTGGAGTTTAAGGTAATCACATGTACAGGCAGACTTTGATGCGTTTGAGATTTCTTTGAGATCAGACGCTTATGAATGACTTCTTTGACCTCTCAGGCTGAGGCTGAGGATGGATTGCTGTTGTATTGTGGAGAGAATGAGCACGGTAGAGGAGATTTCACCTCCCTGGCCCTCGTACGGGGAAAGCTACACTATAGGTATCTCTGATTCTGAAACGGTTCTTGCAAACGGTTTAATCTCCATGATTTTGTGCTATTAATTCACCTCATACTGAGGCTTTGTTACTAATTTTCACCTTGGATGTGCTCTGTGTTTTAAAGTAATCCTTACTTAAGGTTTGCGTACAAGATTGTGAATTTTACATATACATATTGATGTTTTCCCACAAGTTTTTTTTTTCTTTGTTTTTTGAATCATGATTGGTTTTTCTATTTGTATTCATGTATCAATTATTATTATTATTTAACGAAAAACTATAGACATATTTTTTTTACACCTGCAACATTTTTTGGCATCACTGTAATCACAGGTATTTTCCAGTTTCACTTATCCTAAAGAGAAATATTGATTAACTTCTGTTTTTTTGGATTTTTTTTTCCTCAGTAAAACTGAATTGATTTTATGATTATTAGTAACTGATCTTGAGTTCTGTGTGCACAGGTTTAACTGTGGTACGGGAGCAGCTCAGATCATGAGTGACAGCTCCATTGTGATTGGACAGTGGCACACGGTCACAATATTTCGAGACGGCATGAATGGCTGGCTGAGATTAGACAATGACACACCGGTGTCAGGCCGTTCTCAGGTATGCATGCTTTCATGTACAAACACAACGTACAATTATAAAATAATAATAAAAAAGTCAGCTGTTGTGGCTGGTTTTGTATCACATGCTTTGCTGACCAATCAGCATCCAGGACTTTTATGAATTTTATTCCGTTTTATGAAATGCATCTTACAGCCTATATTCTTTCTTCTCTATTAGGGTCAGTACACTAAAATAACGTTCCGCACGCCTTTGTTTTTGGGCGGAGCTCCGAATGCCTATTGGCTGGTGAGGGCGGTGGGCACCAATCGTGGCTTCCAGGGCTGCATGCAGAGTCTGACCGTTAACAGTAAAGCCATTGACATCCGGCCCTGGCCTAAAGGAAATGCACTGAGCGGAGCAGACATCGGTTAGTTTGACATACCCCATAACTATGAGTGCCCGAATACATTTTTGAATACATATTGAACAGCTTTTTCTATTGGTGTAGGATTTTCAAGTCTTTTTTTGTCACATGTTGTGCTTAAAGTAGTCCAGTTGGGGTTCAGCAGTTGACGAAGAGCTGCTTATTAAATCATAATGTCATAATTTAACAATTAAGCAAGTCAAAATAAAGCATTACCAAAAAATGTTACTTGTTTACGTGCATGCCATGTGATCATTACCTTACTTCAGAGAACTGTGCAGTCTGGGTCAGATGTTTTTTTGATTTATGAATTAATTTATTCACCAAGGATGCATTAATTAAAACAAGACTTTTTTTAAAATACTAATAGATTCTGATTCTTGAAAATCAAAAAAATGATCCAATATTCAATCTTGATAATAATAACAAATGTTTTTTGAGTAGAAAATATACATATTAGAATGATTTCTGAGAGATCATGCGACACTGAAGACTGAAAATTAAACTTTTCATCACAGTTTTACATTTCAAAATATATTCTTTCAAAAACATTAATTATTACTGCCCTCAAATGTTTGCAGTAATTTAATACATTGATATTCAGATCTTCCAGTCCACATCATGTTGGTATCACTGCGTATGTGTTCAAAGCATCTTCTTGTCTGTGTGTTTCAGGCGAGTGCAGCAACAGTGTGTGTGAGAAGGTCACCTGTGCTAATGGAGGAATCTGCTTCGCCAACCGCGCCGACGGCTTCATCTGCTTGTGTCCTCTGGGCTATAAGGGCTTCCTCTGTGAGGAGAGTGAGTCACACACGCTGGCGTTTCCTGGTGTTTTACAGACACACACACACACATTGGTTACATGTTTTTTGGGGAAATCCCATAGGCATTATGCTTTCTCTTACTGTACAAAAAGTACTTTCTATCCCCTAACCCTATCCCTAAATCTACCCCTCACACAAAACCTTCTGCAGTTTTAGATTTTCAAAATAAATTTGGACACGTCATTGACAATTAACTGCAAAAGTGTTCTCATTTACATTTATATTTAAGAGTCTTTATGAATTTATTTGTTCTGCCGAACACAAAGGAAAATATTTTGAAGAAAGTTTGTAACCAGGCTATTTTGGGTCACCATCGACTTCCATAGTTTTTTTCATTTTCGTTTGTAACGTTTCGGACTTAGTACATGATATAGAAGAGCCTTTTAAACAGTTAAACAGGAAAAATATTGAAGCTCTTTTTTGAGTGTGATGCTATGCTAACGGTCTAATCAGATTCAATGATCTATGCTAAGCTAAGCTAAAAGTGGTACTGCCAGACCCAGAGATTGGCTGAATGGATTAAAAAAATGTAATTTAATTAATTGAATTGAATTAAAACCTCTCGTTTTAGGTTTCCTGTTGTCTCTACCCCAGTTTAACGAGAGCATGTACTCGTACGCCAGCGCCCCCTGGCCTCAGCCCTCCCACAACTACCTGTCTTTCATGGAGTTTGAGATGACCTTCCAGCCGACCAATTCCGACGGCACGCTGCTCTACACCGATGATGCAGCCAGTCGTGACTTCCTGTCAATCTGCCTGGTGGCAGGATATGTGGAGTTTCGCTTCGACTGTGGCTCAGGAGCTACAGTGATCAGGTGGAGTGTGAAGTGAAGTGCTAAACCTTTGGGCTTCTTTCCATTTTGGTAGACGACTTTGAATCAGCTGTTAAATATCCCTTAAAGACCAGAAATAATATCATTGCCTCTGTTGTCAGGAGTGAAGAGGCCGTCTCTATGGACGTGTGGCACGAGCTGCGTGTCTCTCGTACGGCAAAAAATGGCATTTTGCAGGTAGACAACCAGAGACCTGTGGAAGGCATGGCAGAGGTGAACAGTTTCTTATTATTTGAAAACATTTACACTACTGTACAAAAGTTGGGGTCTTTAAATATCGTGGAATATTTTATATTCACCAAGGCTACATTCATTTGACCATAAATGCATAAAAACTGAATGCTGTGAAATATCATTGCAATTTAAAACTATGTTGTTGTTTTTTTATCAGAATATATTTTAAAATGTAATTTATTCCTGTGATCAAAGCTGAATTTTCAGCATCATTACTCCAGTCTTCGGTGTCACATGATCCTTCAGAAATCATTCTAATTTGCTGCTCAGAAACATTTTTATTTAATTATTTACTTTGAGCTTCTTCGTATTTTTGTGGAAACTGTTATTTTTCTCAGATAATAATAGAAAGGTTGAACATTAGTAAATAAAATTAAGAATTAGTTTGCAAAAACAGATAACTCAGTTATGTTTTGTTTATTGTGCATTCCAATTAATCTCAATTAAAAATTAAAAATTAAAAATAGACTTTCCACCTAATATAGGCTTTAGAACATCAGAAATAAATATATAATACAAGGGATCTGTATGCTTTCTTCTTATTAATTTGTATGTATAAAGTGTAACTCTATCATTCTCTCTCAGGGTGCATTTACACAGATAAAGTGTAGTTCTCCTCTTTATATTGGAGGAGTCCCTAATTATGACATTACTAAGACGAGCGCTGGCTTCCTGAGACCCTTCAGTGGAACTGTGCAGAAGGTACTAGATCTGTTGGAACTACAGATCCCCCAGTGCATACTGATAACCGCATAGCAACATTAACAAATAATCACCATTATTAAATACAATATGAGACTGAAGATGCTTCAGTGTTCTTCAGTGCTGCTGTTGAATTTCATGCTGCAACACCCAACAGTGCTCTTTCCTCCTGACCCAGATCACTCTGAATGACCGCACGATAGAGCTGAATCCCGGACAGGCTTTTGGGGTAAACGTGTTGAACGCAGATCACCCGTGTGTGGAGAACCCGTGTGCTAACGGAGGAACGTGCAGGCCGAAGTGGGATGGATACGACTGTGACTGTGCGCTTGGGTATGATGGGAAACACTGTCAGAAAGGTGAGAAAACAAACAGCTCTAAGGCATATGTGCTCCCAAAGATCTGCCATCTATATAGTTCAGCTCCGATTTTAATCACTCAAACCTGAAGCCGGCATCCAGGGATAAGTTTAGAATAGAATCCTTAAATCTATACTTGCCTTACAATCATTGCCAAATACATAATGTACAGTATACGAAAAACAAGCTTTATCCATTAAAAATAGAATATGCGGCACTATACAGCACATGTGCACCATACATAGTATTTAATACCAAAATAATTAAAAAAAAAATGTCCTATATGAATTTATGTTATAAGTGAAATGTTGCCTTTTATTTAACTAAAAGAATTGTTTAAATGAGTAAAACTGAAGCAAAAATAAAAATAATAAATAGAAAATAACACACATATTTGTATAATTAATATTATAATTATTATTTATAAACGTCATTTATTATTTTATGTCATTTAAATGACAAATAAAAAAATAAAAAAATAAAAAAATAAATACATAAAATACCGTATCTCAGAATGCAATGCACAACATTTAATCTTCCATACCTGTTATGACTGATCAGGTTGTGTTTTTAAATACAAAATTCGATTGAAATGCAAATAACAACATGAAAACAATTAGTATTTTGGGTGAAACTACACTCTGCAGGAAGGCAGATCTCCAGGAGCGGTGAAAGTGAAAACTTTTTTGCTTGGTTTTAGACTGAGATGTCGCTCTGATATTCTTTGCAGACTTCTTCCATAACACTTCAAAATCTTTCTTAAGCTTCTTTTATTCTGTTTTGTGCTCTCACTGTGCAGAATGTGGGAATTATTGCTTAAACAGTAAGTACAAGAGGCAAAATTTCATGTCTGCTCTCTAATAAGAATGGCTTTAGTGTATTTATGATGTGTGCTGCCATCTAGTGAATGTAACAGAGCTGTGCACTCTTTGTCTTCTGATGTATCAGCTGTCACTGAATCTATTGAGATCCCTCAGTTCACTGGACGCAGCTATCTGACATACGACAACAGAGATATCCTCAAAAGGTAGAGTACTTTAGCTTGTACACTCTATAACTGTGCTCAGATCAATCGAGTGATTTAGTTCCTGCACACTTTTTCAGAAGCCTTGGTATTTATTCCATTCATTTTTCTCATATGGATTTTCAAAAAGTCTTCGTTTATGCATTATATGCCATGAGCTAAAGCAACCAGCTATGATGTGAGTCAGAACATTACATAAAGTTGGATTTTAAGTATGTAAAAATCAAACAAAAACTAAATAAATAAATACTTAACAGGAAATAACTACAATCCATTGAAGCACCCCAAATGACAATCATGGGAAAGTGGGTTCCCTGTAAACTCTTTATTGTGTAACTCTCTGATTGGTGGAATTTTGCATAGCATCATGGGTAATGTAGCTTTCCCACCTTGGATTCCATTTTTAAATGATGTCATTCTTGATTATCCAAACAGATAGCTTCATCAAAAGTATAAACCACTGATTAACAGCCTTGGTGCTCGGAGTAGGTCTTTATAAGTTAAAAATCTATTAGCCAAAAGAAAAAAATCTTCCAGAACCAGCACACTACGCTTCATATGAAGATTTGGTCTTTTCTGTGTTTATTGTACATGCCAAAATAATGGAGTGTGTCTCTGCAGGGTATCAGGTTCCAGAACGAACATGTTCATGCGTTTTAAGAGCACATCTCAAGACGGTCTTTTACTGTGGCGAGGGGACAGTCCAATGAGAACCAACAGTGACTATCTGTCTCTGGGCCTTCAAGACGGAGCGCTCATTTTCAGGTATACAACGTATCCTCTGCATGCGCCTACATGCCTAAAGACACGAGATTTACATTTCTATGTCAGACAACTGATCCTCCTCTCTCATCTCTTATTCTCTCTACAGTTATAATCTTGGTAGCGGAGCTGCTGCTGTGGTCATTAATGGCACATTTAATGATGGCAAATGGCACAGAGTGAAGGCTGTCAGGTCAGACAGACTCTTTATCAAAGTTTCACATAATTCATGTTTTTTTGTTGAAGTAGTTTAAAAGTAAATCCTGCATCAAATGATCGAATCATTTATAACAGCTGTCATTTTTCCCAGTTTAACTGTGAAAATGTTTTTTTCTCCGTTTAAAGGGATGGACAGTCTGGCAAACTAACGGTTGATGACTACGGATCTAAAACAGGCAGATCTCCTGGAAAGATGAGACAGCTAAACATCAATGGTGACCTTTACATTGGTAAGAACGAACACAAATACTAAGTTAATCGTAATGTGATAAAGATTATGATAATGCCAATAGATGTTAATGCAAAATTGTGTATGAAACAAACTAACCCACTACCATTCAGTGTTTTTTTTTTAAAGAAATTAATTATTTTATTCAGCATTACAAGTGACAAATTTGTTTTGCTTTTGTTTATTTTAAATCTTCTTTTCATTACAGAATTCTGTAATAAATTGATTCAAAAAAATCTAAATTTTATGCAATAGGCATATTTTTCATGAATATTATTGTTCTTGCTGATCCAGTAAATCCAGCTGTGGTGAGCATAAAAAACCCTTTGAATGGCAATGCATGTAGATGTATTTATCTAGTTACAAGGCTGATTTTGACTTCAAACCTCTCCAGGTGGGATGAAGGAGATCGCGTTGCACACTAACAGGCAGTACATGCGAGGTTTAGTGGGATGCATTTCTCATTTCACTCTGGCCACGGACTACCATCTGTCTCTGGTTGATGATGCAGCTGACGGCAAGAACATCAACACCTGCACCAACTGAGCACCTCAAAAACACCAGCTACAGGTCTCGAACAGAACATCAGTATCTGTGATCCAGAACAACATCCTCAAAATAACAACAATATCCAGAACGCCAACATCACTGACCTCAGAGAAGCAACAAAAACATTTTCAGTTGCAGCCAAAAGGAATATGTGTCCCATTCAGCCCTTCAGAATGATCAACAGTAAGCTGTAATGTAATAAAAGACCTAAAGCTACAGCATTCAGATTGGAGCATTGTAAATGTGGTGAGGTGAGGATGAAAGTGTTTCCCATTATACACCAAATTGTTGGCCCAAACACAAGAGTTTTTGTAATAACTAAATGGTTTTCAAACATGTAGTAAATAAACGTTCATCACAGTAAATTAATGTTACAATAAGCCAGCATGCTTATATCTGAAGGCAAGCCCAGCTCAGAGGTTGTTTGTGCATCATGCAACATTTGATCGTTTAAAGCATACTGGATAGTTAAAACTAAGCATACTGTACTTATACGCCAAACTGTATGTTTCCAAATCTACAAGCCCACTTACTGTATGATTCTGCAACCGGTTCTCATCTCTAGTCAGATTTTTCTCTTCAAGGGCAAAGATGAGAGGCAAATTTATTCATATAATTATTGTTTTTTTTTTTAATTTTATGCCATTAATTCTGAATCAGTATTCATAGATACAGATGGTTGTGATGAATAGCTGTCACATAGCGTAGTAAACATCTTTTTCTTCTGAGGTAATGTTTGCACTCTGAGTTTTTTAGGCTGCTAGTGGTGGAAGGACAAAGTGATGTGATTTTTCTTTTTTTGTATCAGAGGTTTCTCTTTAACGTCTCTTTTCCTTCTAGCTACAAACATTTATGAATCCCAAAGACTCTTTTATAGCTACTGTAGCTCTTAATTTATTTTTGTTCGTGTAAGTTAATGGATGTCTGCAAAAAAATGCATCTCTTAATTTTTCTGCCTTGATGTTTTAAAAGCCTATCATTTTGCAATCAAAAATGTGACTTATTGATTTTATTCATTAAATAAAAAGATTGTCAGACACTTAATTTTATGCAGTTGTATTTTACATTTATTTTAAAGCCTTTTTTAAAGACATTTCTCAAAAGCAAGTAGTATACTAAATGGTTGTAATTGTGTGTGTGTGTGTGTGTGTGTGTGTGTATAAATATATATGATTTTGGCTAACGGAAGGAATAGTTCACCCAAAAATGCAATTCTGTCATCATTTTTATTCCACTAGCAGTTCCAAACCTGTATGGATTTCTTTGTTCTGCCGAGCACAAAGGAAGATATTTAGAAAAAAGAACAAAGAAATTCATAGAGGTTTGGAACTGCTTGAGGATGAGTAAATTATATATTTCTTTAAAGTGATAGTTCACCAAAAAAAAAGAGTTTTTACTTTAAAACATCCTAGCTGTATGTAACTTTCTTTTTCGAATCCAATCAGAGTTATAATAAAAATGGTCCAGACCCATTCAAGAGTTTAAATGGGTGCTAGCCGGTGATTACACTCCGGAAGACGTGAAATAACATGCGCGTATTTGTAATAAAACGTCTCTCACAGAAACAAAAATTGTATGCAGTTTGTTGTTTTAAAGTACTTGATCGATGACGTTTCCCTCCACTAATATTGGTACCCTTGGTAAAAAAAAAAAAAAAATTTATTGTTTATCCTTTTGATCTTATGTTCAAAAAATTCACAAAAGACTAAGCTATCATTGACGTAAAACAACAAAATGTGGAGAAAAACTCATGATGAAATAAATTTTTTTCTCCAATACATGTTGGCCACAATTATTGGCACCCAATTATTGCTACGCTTTTCTCAAGATAACAGCTCTGAGTTTTCTCCTGTAATAAGTTTAGAGAACACCGGTTAAGAGAAAAGAGACCATTCCTTCATCCAGAATCCAGCTGTGGTCCTTGAATAGTCTTTAGCCACTCACACTCTACTCCTCGCCATGTATTAGGAGGCTAGAGACACATGTCCTCTTCCAGGAAGTTTCCTAACATTGTATGTTGATTGGAAATACTTAATTATTTCCCTGATTGTGGAGCATGCCAGCTTAAAACATACCTAACCAACATATGCTGCCTTTTTAAACAGGGTTACCGGCTCTTTCGAATTTTAAACACTAGATGTCAGCAAAGATTAAGCCCATTCATGAGTTATTTTTTTGTTATTAGTGATGCCGGGGTCTCAGATCTGCAGTGCTAGAATATGTCTGACTGTATCTTACAGTACTGTATCTCCTATATTTAACCCCACATTTTGAGCTGCAGTTTTGACCTAAACCCAAATGTTGATCTTGGACAGAGGGCATTATTTGGAGCTGATAAATGAGCGTTTTCAAACAAGCAAGCCACAAGAGTGCTGTTGTATTAATATCAGTTTCAGGTAATCAGGACATAACTGTTCTTTGATATTCAGTGTGTCTGTGTTAACGCCATAAATACCCTTTTTTGCTTCTTTTCTCTGGTCAGCTTGACACATTTCACTGCATGACAGAGGATTAGCAAGTAATCAAACTATTCATTCCAGATAAAAACAAATACATGACAATTCATCTTGGCCCAAAATAAGAGTAATCCCAAGACAACAAAAGATTAAGATGTGACATGACTCAGATAGCCAAGTTTAAAGCCTCAGTAAATTACACTGGAGAATAGAACACCAGTCATGTGGAGTCAGATAATTTACGAACTCATCATTTATTTCCATGCAAACCTAATGCTTTCCAAGAATATCTGTCTATCCCTGAAGACCCCCACCCCAAAAAGAATTGCAATTTAATTGTAAATTGATTACGTGAATGTCAACTGAATTCAAGTGAAAGCTTGTTTTTCTAAATAATGTTATTTTTTATTTTGCAACTTAGACACAATATATCTCGTTCCTCTCTCTGCTTCTTTCTATTGCATTGGTTGAAATCCCATTTGAACCTGACATGTTATTGCTGGCACCATTCGCGCACCATTACCGCAAACATTCTCTCGATTAAACAGACATTTCATTTCAACCCATTGTTATATTAATGCACAATGCTACAGAGGGATGATTTGTTCAAGACAGGCTAAAGAAGCTTAAAGAAGCCTTACATGTGCAGCTGTCCTATAGAAATATCAGATGTCAGGATCCCTAAATCTCTCCACTCATCTGAACGAGATTGTCTTATCATTATATTAAGTTGAGAATGTTGTGGGTGGTTGCTATGGTGTTGCTATGCAGTTGCTAAGATGTTCTTTGTGGTTAAAAGGTTCTAATTGCAAGTCTCTCAAGCTTAACCTCAACACACTACCGTTCTTTAACTTTTGGTTCAGTAACTCTTGTGCACCAAGGCTGCATGCATTTACTTGTTCAGAAATACATTAAAAACAGTTACACTGTCCCCAAAAGTTCGAATACGCTCCAGGCAAACGTGTGGTTTTAGATGATATCAGCATAAATCCTTATCATTTTTTGGTGCAAATACCGTACATTAAAGTAACTTGATATTATCACTGAAGACCAGCAATAATCATTTTCATTTTGATTACATAATACTGGCAATATATACTGTACATGTCAAAGTTGATCTACTATTGGAGGAAGTGGACCGTGACGTCTGTAAGAAGTGTCCAACCAGTGTGAATCATCTTTGGGCAATGCACAGATTATGCAGAGCTGTAATAGCTGCTAATGTAGGATATTTTGATGAATTTAAATATTTTCTATGTATAAACTGTTTATGTAATAAAATATGTTTTTGTACTTTGTGTTATGCCTTATCATTGCAAAACTGTCACAAATGCCAATGTTGTCCAAAACCCCACTTTTCTAGAAGTAATATTAAAATGCAAAGCATCATTTTCAGCATCATTACTCCACTCTCCAGTGTCACATGGTCCTTCTGAAATCATTCTAATCTTCGATGAATAAAGAGTTCACAAGAGCAGCGTTTATTAGAAATAGAATTTTTGTTAAACGTTGTAATTGTCTTCACTTTCACCTTTTTATCAGTTGAGTGCATCCTTACAGAATTGAGTATTAATTTATTTTCGAACTGACCCCAAACTTTTGAATGGTGCGCATTCACCTCCTTTAATCAAGAAGCTTTATTTCTAAATGATGTAAATTATGCTCCCGCAGATCTCAGATTAGGAGCCAGAACCTCTTATGGTTCATGGTTAGTTAGATTGATTCCTTGATCTATAATGTAATCTGCTGGAGGCTGGTGTGTTTCTGTGAGCATGCTTGTCATATAGGCTGAATTAGAGTAATGCTGTTATTGTCAGTGAGGTTTTAGCTAAGATGTAGGATTATGGAGAGAGATATAATCCCTCATCTTTCAATCCCACAGCGGCCATTGACTGCCGTGGAGAGAACAGAAGTGATGCCTGGATTACGATGCTAAAGCGATGAGAGAACATGCGGACAGACACACAAGGTCTCTTAGGACGAACCATTAAGCTTTTTTATATACTGGTTACTGTAGGATAAAACAGGGTGGTGACAGTCGAAAGTGTGTTTTTTCCGAAAATGTTATACTAAAGCTTTGTATTTGTTAAATGTGCTACAGCAGAACTCTTGGATGTAGAAGTTACACGGGTACTTCTCTACTTTTTTATGAATTTGATATTCTTTACACATACTGTTTTATGTTATCAAAAAATCAGTTTACTCTCCACCGACAGAAGTTGTGGACCTTCTTTCTTGCTAAACTAAATTATTTTTTGTACAAATGTGACCCTGGAGCACATAACCACTGCATTGCATATTTGTCCAATATAACAGTACATTGCATGGGTCAAAATGATACATTTTTCTTTTACGAATATTAATTAAGATCATGTTCCATGGAGATATTTTGTAGATTTCCTACCGTAAATACAGTCGTGTGAAAAAGGTACGACACCCTTTTGAATTCCACGGTTTTCTGTATCAGGAGATATAAAAAGTTATCTGGTCCTTGGAAAGTGATTTAGAAATAAATCCTCAGATGAACAATATCACATGACATATCACTCTGCACTCAAACAAATTAGTCATTGGATGAACTCAGGATGAAGGCAGGATGTGTAGCCCCAACTCATAAAAAAGAAATGAATGCAATGAAATTTAATTGAGTTGGGTCAGCTCAATTTGATCAAATATAGTTGTAATGAAATTGATACATTTCATGCTGGTTGAACTCAAACTAAAACATTTAACTTAAAAAAATGAATAGGAAGACACTGAAAAAACAAAAACAACCCCCCAACTTTGATTTATGTTAGCAGGTCCGGTCAGGTGTAGAGGCACATTCTCTACACTTTACCACAATGGTAACCCCCCAAAAAACATAATATAACATCTTTTAAATACAAACATAAAAGATACTATTCTTATCCAGCCCTGTGCAAAACATGATGGCAAGGTGAAATCCACTTCCTAGTTACACAAGTTAAATAATTTATGTTGAAAATATTGAGTTGAAGCAAAACAAAACTCTTTCAAGTCAGTTTAACACAATGCAGTTGTTTAAACAGGGAAACAAACATAATGGTGTTAAACAGCTCTCGCCACATGATTTCAGTCACAATGAGATATGTACTATGACTAGACGATTGCAGAACCTTGATTCTTTTCTCTTCAGCCATTCTGTTGGAGAAATTTGCTGGTGTGCTCGGTGTGCCCAAAATCATCATCATCATCATCATGGGGTGTTCGTGCTGATTTACACCAAATGTGCTGCTGTCCATTATGGCCAAACATCTCCACTTTGGTCTGTTCAAAGGGCATTGTTCTATATGACTTATGGTTTGCTAAGATGCAACTTTGCTAAACCTTGCTGCCATGCCTTTATAGATAGAAGACGCTTTCTTTTGGCAAGCCTTCCAAACATACCATACTTGTCTCATATTTTTCTAACTGCATTGTCATGAACATGCTCAGAATTTAACGTGTTAGCTGAGGCCTGTGGAGCCTGTGATAAAGTTGTCTGCCATTTCTCTAAATGTTACAGGGTTTGATCTTAGGATGAATTTTTCCTGGGAGAATTGGTGTCTGATTTTAATATCTTCCACTTGTGTATAATGTTCCTCACTCTAGAACGATGGACTTGTTTGGAAATGTCTGTATTACTCTTCCCAGATTAATGGCAGCAACAACTGCTTCTCAAAGATAATTGTCTTACCTCCTTGGCATTAAAAATAGCACTGGTGGATTGTGTATATACACATGTTCAGGTGACATTTCTGAAGTCTGAAGAAAAATTCCTGGTGATTCCTTGAGCTCAGAGAAGCTTGAATCATTAAGGATGCACAGGTTCAAACACTCACAATCTCTTCCTGACCCTAACATCCATTACAAACCTGATGAATACATCAGCGATGAAAGACGGAAAGCACTGTAATCTATCTGACACATTTCAACTCATCTGTCATCTTGTTTCTTTTAGTCTTGTGTGTTTTCTCTCCTTCTAGTCATGTTCAGAGAGGACAGAATGTGAAAACCCCACCAAATGATAATATTCAGACAAGCAATGGTGCTCATTTCTGATGAGCATGGGATGGCTCTGAAGACACAGAAAAGCTGGGGTGGGACAGAAGCTGGAGCGAGGGCTGGGTCATGTGACATGACAAGTAGGTCGCAGTGTGTCCGTCTGTTGCTGTTACTGATAGTGTTGATAGTCTCTCTACTGATAGTCTCTCTCACTCAGCAGAGACAGGCTGAGAGGAAGCGATGCAGGAAGCAGAAGACAGAGACCATGACTGAGTCTGCGCTCAAGAGCTGTTCTTCGGTGTTTGTAGCTGTATTTTTAGTTTGGTGATGGAGCCTCAACGGCAGATCTACAAAAGACTGGACATCCCCGATCATGTGCATTACATCATCGCCTTCCTCATCCTCATCATTGGCACTTTAGGAGTCACGGGCAACGCTTTGGTCATGTTTGCCTTCTACAGGTATGAATGCTTTGTTGTTTGTTGAGTTGAAGAACTTAAAGCAATCTCTTAGCTCATCTTAGATAGTTTGGTGTTTTATTAGTTACCACTTTAGGATGCAGTTCATTAATTGTCAAACATTAAATAAAGTAATACTATAGATAAGGGAATGTGCATGATTTCTGATTTACATAATTGACCTTTGATTCATACACTTTCATGAAACTGTCCATGGTGAAAGATATAATTAGATTCAAATGTATTGTAAAGTTGTTCAGTTTTAATAACCTTTTGGCTTTACCTGGCTGTACATTCAATCTTGTAAGTGCATTATAATAATGAAGGAATTTATAGTAGATAGTTGATATGTCACAATGCCAACTTTGAAAAAAATATTTAATGTCACTAGTACCTTGAAATGTGGATGTTCATTAAGTATTGATCTGATATGCATTGATAGTATTCATTACTGATATACTGTATTCACATAATTATTACTTATAATTTTGATTCAATTAATTTCATTTAATGATGTAATGTAAAATAAATAAAGATTATATATATATAACATTAAACACATTTTTCAGATAATATTAAATAATGTTTAATGAAATAGTCTTATGAACATTATCCAGCATTATCTCCTTGTTATACCTCGTTGAAATAGTGCATTGTCAGTATGCATTTTGTTATCATTCTAAAAAATGTCAAATGAAGTCTTAAGGAGTTTAGCTGTCTGTTTCTGACAGATCATCTCTCAGCTGTTGGATAATCCGTCCAAGTCTGTGATTGACATTAATTGTTTTAGTAAATTGGGGGCAGTGCTGTAAAACTAGAGCAGGCTGTAAAATACTAGAAAAAAAGAAAAAGCTTTTTGACTACCACCATTTGCTCAGATTAAAGTTACTCACGCAAAACACCCTGCAGGTCAGCCCTAATCCTCATTTTCCATAATTGTTTTTTTCCCCTTTGTATTCAAAATAGGCAATTGTTAAGGCAGGGAAATTGGGAATGCTGTGAATGAGGTATAGCTAAATAACGAGGTTGATTCAATTATTGAAATCATGGGCTTCTGTAGTAGAGCCCTGCAAGGGCCTCAAATTTAGGCCCGAGCCCGGCCCTGGCCCGAGAAGATCAAGGAGCTCGTTTCTCATTGGTTCCCATCTTTTTGGGAACTGAAATGCTCTAAAACGGCAGCTTGGCCAGACTAACTTTGCTCGCAAAAAGAATGTAGCATCACAGGAAGTATGGGCGGGCCCAGGCTAGTATTAAGCAGCCAGTGGCAGACAGTGAGCTGATCATAAAGTATGACTGATCAATTTATCCTTCTCAAATCATCACGACTAAGCATGCTAAAACAGTTCAAACATAACAATAATTAAACTTTAAACAATAAAAGAATAAATGTGCGATTTTGTGCGAATAAAAACAGCGAAGTCACTTCTAGCAGGGGAGCGCAGTCTTGTGTTGTATTCACCGGCGCCGCATGGAAATCTTTTAATCACTAATTGATTTATTTCTAAAATATAAAAATAAGGAGAAGCCTAAAACAGGCCCGATGCCCAGCCCACATCTGAACTATGACGTCAAAATTGGCATGAATCCCGGGCCGAGAGGCGTAAAAAAGTCAGGCTTAAATGCAGGGCTCTAATTCTGTAGAGTGGAATTGACTGCTATACAGGAATGATGGGAATCCCTAGAACTGCAGTGCATCGATGGAAAGAACTGCAATGAGGGCATCTGATCTGTTGGATGTCAGCTTTACCACATAACTCTCATTTACATATCATCTTCTTTATATCTACAATGAAAGGTTTTGGCAGCAAATATATGCTTTTGTCAAAAAGGATAATTATGGAATATTTCCATTAAAAAATGAAAAGTCGGAATTGCATTTTAATTTTGTCTTCTGTGGCGCAATACAAAACAGAAGTATGAAACAAGGCAAAAATTCTGAGAAAAATGTCAGAATTTTTAGAAAAACAGTGATTTGCGATGAAAATTCATCATTACCTTTTTAAAATTTTATTTTATTTTGTGACGGAAACTAAAAAACAGAATTGTGGGATGTAAAAGTCACAGGACAAGTCACTTGTAGGACATTTAAACAAATATGGGAAAATGTGAGGATTGCATGATATAAACCAGCATTAGGCTTTCACAGTTAGCCTAGTCAGATTTACATTTAAAGTGCCCCTATGGGTTAGGGCTGTAGTACTGGAGTCCGGTCTTGAAATGCATTATGGCTCAGACTAAACGATGGATGTCTATGGACCAAACGGCATCGTGACTTAGACTGAAAGGCTTCCGGTCTCAGAAAAAACAACGTCCGGTGTCAGGTCTTGTACAATCAGGCATAGGGTGAAATGGACTTCGATTAAAAGGCATCAGACAAAAAGTTATCAGCCGAAACGGACTCATGTTAAAAGGCATCAGACAAAAAGTTATGAGCATCACACGCATGTGGCCCAAGCAATATGGTGGTGTGGAACTGTTGAGGATGGCAGATGGAGATAAGCTGCTTCTGATATTGTTTATTTTAACAATTTTATTAAATAATAAATGAATACAATTTTATGCATAGGATAACATGCATTTCACAAGTATTTTGTGCATGTTTAATAAGTTAGTAATAGTGCCATCTCACGTCACACATTTTTCTATGGGCTCGGACTTATCTCGGACTCGTTGGTGTTTGCACTCCGACTTGTCTCGGACTTGGTTAGTGGACTCGCCAAATGCTCTCGTTGGTCCCGGCTGAGTCCAACAATATGCTTTTTTCCCCTTTAAAACAAAAAAACGCATGGAAAACACTAGACGCGACGCTTCATATATCCTTGCAGAGAAACTAGTACTGTACTGGCCTGCACTCTATGCTCGCGCTCCCGTGGCGTCTGCCGCAGCTAAACAACCATGACCCGCTCCATGCAGACATGGAAGTTTCAGCAAAAGATAAATGGATTTGCAGCACTAAAGATCCCTTGCAGTAGCTCTAATACTAAATGTATTTTTAAGGCCAGTTGGAATTAAACTTTGTAGGTATTGGCCCTCCAGGATCTAGTTTGGAGGCACATTCTTTTTGATTATTATATAATACTGCAAAATAATTTTCTTAGAATAGGAGATATGCTGTCTTTCACATCAAATACAATATCAATGGTTAAGTATGTGGTCTTAAAGAGGATCCTTTTTTTGTTCTCTTATTTGAACTCGGACTTGACTTGGACTCAAACCTCTTTGGACTCGATCTTGACTCAGTCTCGACTAGTCCTGGTCTTGGACTTGACTACAGCTCTGGTTATTAAGGTTCATATTTTGGTTTTGGGAGTCCCAAACAACAGGTTGACATGTATGCAAGGTTAAAAAATATTACATTTTCTTATAATATACATTGACTCCCAAACGATTCATTTAACAATTAATTTTTTTAATTAATGTGTTTTTTAAATAAATTTGGATTTTCATTCAGACCAATGCGAAAAGACCAACAGCAATATACTAATGTACTATTGGCTTGGGATTCATTTTAAAATGACTCGTTCCAATGATTCAGAATCGACTCTTTCTTTTGAGAGACAATAACTTTACACACGGTGCACTTTCAGATTTAATACTTTGCAGGATGTTTTTATTCACATAGAGCTCTGTTACACACTGCATGAAAGCTCATTAACAAAAATCCATAATAGGGGCCTGAAAATATTTTTTTATTGCTAACAGTTTCAGTTCAAATTGACTCCCATTGTACTTTTTGTCAGTGGGAGTCAATCGGAAAATAAACCGTCTGGTTAGCAATTGTTTGGTTATTTTTCACATAAGTAGAACCAATACCTGAAATGCATTATTCTTTCTATTAAAAATGGAATAAATAAAAATTCATCTTAATTTGTTTTGTGCAGTAATAAAAAGTTGCGGAACCTGCCAAATTATTTCATAGTGAACCTGGCGGTCAGTGATTTCCTCATGGCCGTCACACAGTCTCCAATGTTCTTCATCAACTGCCTGTTTAAGGAGTGGATGTTTGGGGAGCTGGGTAATGTTATCTCTTTACAGACATTTGTAAAATTTTTAAAAACATTAAATAAATAAAAACATACTAAGACTTTTATTATTATTCTATCAAAAATGTCATCCATGCCCTGTCTTAAGTGTATGTTATAGAGACCGTATTCTCTGTATATTTTCTTTGCGCGTTCAGGATGTAAAATTTATGCATTCTGTGGCGCGTTGTTTGGCATCACCTCGATGATAAACCTGCTGGCCATCTCTATTGATCGATACCTGGTCATCACAAAACCGCTGCAGGCTATCCAGTCGAACTCCAAGCGCAGAACCTCTCTGGCCATCCTGTGTATCTGGATCTACTCGCTGACCTGGAGTCTGGCGCCTCTGATTGGCTGGAGTAAGATTTCATTGTTCTTGTTGTAGTCACTCATTGTTAAAGTTTTACGTGGCCACTGGGTGGCACTGTGACAAAGTATAATGGTAACACCGGTGTAAGAGCCACGTGTGCTTGCTGTGTCATCAAGTGTAAACATTTAAATTGGTAAACAAGGTAAACACTCTCAGCAAGTTAACTTGAGACAATCGACAAACTGCATTTTCAATTTCTTGCGAACAGTCCGTTTAAGATGTGACTTGAGCTTGAAATGTGTCCTTAAATGCTCCTGCAGGTTCCTACATCCCTGAAGGTCTGATGACATCCTGCACTTGGGACTATGTCTCGCCGTCTCCCACCAACAAGAGTTACACCATGATGCTGTGCTGTTTCGTCTTCTTCATCCCTCTGGCCATCATCCTCTACTGTTACCTCTTCATGTTCCTTTCAGTACGAAAGGCCAGCAGGTCTGATTTCCTTGAGGATTCTTCAAATTGAAGAGTGTTCATTAAAAAGCTTGATTGCATGAATGTTGCATGTGTGTGTGTTTAGAGATCTAGAGCGGCTGAGCTCTCAGAAGTCCAGCTTTATGAAGCAGCAGTCCATGAGGAGTGAATGGAAACTGGCTAAAATAGCGGCTGTGGTCATAGTGGTGTATGTGCTGTCCTGGTCTCCCTATGCATGCGTCACCCTCATCGCCTGGGCAGGGTAAGTGCTGCGCATATGCACATTTACAGAAATTTGTATTTATAGATGTTCTGAGGACTTCATATTCGCGTGGTCTTTATTTAAATTTTGGAAACATCACTAAACCTATTGCTCATGGGATTATTTCCAACCCCTAGGATGTAGTTTGTGCTGTATGCATGAATGATACTCTACTGTAGTTTGGTCAGAACATTTTTTTAAGAAATTAATGTTTTTATTCAGCAAAATTGCGTTAATTTGATTTAAAGTAACATTTGTATTTCTTCCTATTTTTATAGCTCCGGCCACACATATGTAGCCTTTGCAATCCAGGCAACTATTAGTTCTGTGAAACAAAGCAGAACCAATGTTGCGCATTATACCTAGAAGCCTCATTAACAACTGTGGGCCGCGATACTGAAGCTCTCTGCCATACTGTACTTGATGTCATTCACCAGACGCGTGCGGCACGACAAATCTCCGAAAGAAAAATGCTGTCGTGTTCTATTCATGACACAAGTATAAAAAATGATAATAATGGTCACTTTTGAAAAATTGCTTACCCTGCCTTTAAATGCATGGTTACAAGTAATTAAAACTTTTAAGTGGCAAACATTATTTGATTGGTTCTGTTGACATAAAAATGTTGATCATTACATCATTGTAATATTGAGTGTCATTTAAACTAAACTTTCTACATTGTTGATGTTGCAAAAATTTTGGGAGGAGTGTGTAAGAATCTTCCCTTCCGCATCTCGTCTTTTGTGCATCCCTCCTCCGCCCCTTCTCCACCCCTCCCGCACCTTCCTTCATTGGGGGCATGCCAGGTTCGAGCTGCTCGCCCCAGACAGCATGCCAAACTCGCTTACTAATTTATTACCCCTATTATGAGGAAGCACAAACTCATGAAATAATGAGTGTAATTTAAAAAAAAAAAACATTTAATTGATTTAAATTGAAACTAAAATTTCTGCATTTTTTATTTTCATTGCATTAACTCTATGTTGGGTGTAATTTTAACAGAAATTTCTGAATTAATTGATTAATGAATTACATCAAGTTTACATTGTCCATAATTTAAACTGAAATTTCTGTTTAAATTGATTTTTCTAAATTGATTAAAAAAACAGTTTTGAGAGTGTTGAATGATTTCTAAAGGATGATGTGACACTATAATAATGCTGAAAAATTAGCTTTGAATTGCAGTAATAAATTACATCACAGCATATTACTGTTTTTACAAATAAATGCAGTCTTGTTGAACAAAACATCACATTTCGTGACTACATGCATGATACATAAATATCAGTATTATTGTCACATGCAACCAAATGTGGTTGTAAAATTATGGCCTCGTACTGATTATACAGCCATGTGATGAGAGCCAAACAACAGTTCACTTGTGTAAGCACAGTGTTCACTGTACTGCTCTGTTGTTATCTGTCCTTTAGGAATGACATGGTCTTTCCTCTGAGATTAAAGAGAGGCGTTTGATGAGAAGTACAGTATGTGTCCTAAACACATCCTATTTGTTGTGCTTGCAATTTAAAATATGGATAGTTTTAGTGATGGGGGTATAGGTTCTGTATAACCATATATATTAAGTTACTGATTACAGTTATCAGCTATAGAAAAAAAGTTCATTTGTAGATGTTAACCTTATAACAGGGTGTGTGGGGTAACTTGTCACAATGGGAACTTACTGTTCACGACGCTGATTTTAAAATTGGTTTAAGAGATTGAGATTTTTGCCCTGTGTAGAGTCAAAGATATTTTTTATAAGTTTTGACTGTTTTTAACTGTTATTTTTATTAATAAATCAAAATTCTAGATGACACAAAAAATTTAAATGGTGCATAAAATGTTCGCTCTGTAAATGAAATTATAAAACAATTTTTGATGGAGTTTTTGACTCATAACCAGATCCTGAGATGTAGATAGATATGAGGAAAATCCTCAATATATAATGCATTGAATCAGTAAGCTATATATAGATTAGTGATTAGATTATAGTGTAACAGTGTCTGTAATCTGGCACTTTTCGATGTACATTTGTCTGTGTATGTCAGTGTGTACTGTATGTGTGTTTGTGGATCTCTATAGTAGTTGAGCTCAGCACAGCTGTGAGAAGTATGAAATTATTATAAAACAACATAATCTCTTTTTCTCTCTTCATAACTGCACTTGCGTTTTTTTGAATGACCTACATGCATTTAATAGTAACTGCATTTTTTCCCCGTGTTTCTCAGACATGCAAACATCCTCACACCCTACTCTAAAACGCTGCCGGCGGTCATCGCCAAGTCTTCTGCCATCTACAACCCTTTCATATATGCCATAGTTCACACCAAATACAGGTAAACAGATGAACAAAATGCACAAACATTCATGCAAAAATACATGTTTGTATGTGAAAAAACAAATACAGATGGTTAGGAGAACATTAATGTCAAGAAGTGGCAGCAGTACCCCGTACTTTACCCAAAACTAATTCAAACAATTATAATATAACATACATTTAAACTATTGCAAAAACACCTATTTAAATAATGATAATTAAATTTATGCACAACACGTTTATGCAGCCAAGTGTAAAAAGAAAAGTTTTAACAAACTGGATTGATATTTGAAAAGAGAGATAAAGTGACCATGTAAACAGGCTCTCCACCCTCAAAATAAACGGGCATGAAGCACGTGATGCAACTAACACTTTAAATGAAAGGGGGAAAAAATCATGTGCAGTGATGTAAGTGTTGTAGTTGATGCAAATCTTTTGCGATGTCCTAACAACCAAGATCAGCACACAGTGCGTCCATGTCCCCTAATGATCGACTTGCAGTTTAACGGCTCGTTTGAACCGATTCATTTTACAACAACTCATCGGCCAACACTCAACTCACAATACGTCACTGTCTGAATTGGTGTATATCCATTATAAATATATATTTACTCAGAACACCTCAGATGAGAGACCGTAAGTGTGATTTAGCCTTGATTTACAGTATCCTTCATAATAATGAAAGATTTAGCCTTAGTAATTTCAGGTCAAATGACAGTTCGTAGTACATTATCTATAAAATGATTCAGTTTAGACAAGACTGAGGTGAAACCAGAACAAAGCAAGTTGTTAGCTGTTAGTATTATTCCTACATTTGGTAGAAAAATAGACTATTAGTTAAAATACATCAAATACATTCATCTGTCTCTCTGCAGAGCCACATTAGCTGAGAAGGTCCCAGGTTTGTCCTGCCTGTCTCGTGTTCAGAAGGACTGTCTCACCTCCTCTTCTAATAGTGACATCTCAGTCCAGGACACCAGCGTCAGCAGACAGTCATCAGTCTCCAAGAACAAACTCCACCCAACCACCGTCAACAACTCCAGCACTATGGTACAGTAGAAAGATCCATCTGTAGGCTTGATGAGACTCCTTTCACGTCATAGGCCAGAAACTTGAAATCACATAACTAGCTGAATCTACATCTAACATAATTATTATTAAACACTTTTGGTTGCTGAGCAAGGCCATGCTTGTCCTCATTGTGGATCTGTATTTTAGGGTGTGTGTTTATGTGTGTGAGATTGCAGGTAATGGGAGAGGTGGAGCTGGACTTATTGGAGAGTAGGTCCAAAGAGTCAAAGGTGTTATTTAGAGGCTCGTCTAGACAGCGCATCCTCAAGTGCTCCTCGCTGTTGATAGAGAAGGTAAGGTTTACTTCACGGAAATGGAAACTTTAATAATTCACTGGCTGAAAATGTACTTGCTCTATCTAAAACATAAATGAGTTTGTTTCCTCATGGGAACAGATTTGGAGAAATGTAGCAATGCATCACTTGTTCACCAGTGCATCCTCTGCAGTGAATGGGTGCCGTCAGAGTTATTTCATTTCACAAGATATTAATTGATGGACTGGAGTGGTGTGGGTTGTTTGTGGCTTATTTTGATGTTTTATATCAGCTGTTAACTGTAAGCAAGTAATGTAATGTTAAATTACTTCAAATTTGTTCCCATGGAGAAACATTTTGGATGCCCAAATGAATGTAGCGAGTTGTCTCTCTCTCTCTCTCTCTATATATATATATATATATACATCAATTCAACCGATCCTCAAGTGTGTTTGTGTTCTGTAGCCTCTGGTACAGATGAAAGAGTCGTTCAGTCTATGCGAGCGAGATCTCATCTCTGGTTCCCTCGCCATGGCAACGGCGCCGACCGTTCTCTACTCTAAGAAGAGTGAAAGTGCTGATATGACCTCTGACCTTTCATTTAACCCTAAGAACGACTCTGTGACCCGCAGCTCCTCTGACACTCCCACAATCATCATCAGTCCAGCTTCAGAGAGTGACCTGAGAGAAGATACAGTAGGAGAAGGAACGTCTGGATCTCTCTGTCAGGACCTCACAACCTGCCCTGCAGGGCTGCTGGACACTAAAGAGAGATTTCTCACATGAACCGACCAGCACTGACCTGACACTGTTAAATAAACTCTGATTCTAACTAGATGTGCACTTCATGAAGGTAAAATCGCTGCTTGAGAAATGACCTTTTAGAGGTGTGTGTACCACAATCAAATTGTATCTGTTTTTATTGAAAAATTTTGTCTAAAGAAATTATAAAATTAATACATAATTTAATTATTTTTTCACTTCGCACACATGAATCCTCATGGATCAGTACTGTTTCCTTAAATACAAAGTTACTTATTTGACCAAGAAAGACTTTTACAGGTACGTTTATCAGCCTTTATTGAAAGCTACTAACAAAATATTTTTTTCAAATTGTTGAAAGGTATGTTTGACAAGCAAATACTATTTATTTCTACTTTTAACTTCGAAGTTTAATTAAATGTGTAACTTAATGATATGTTTTAGCAGTTTCTGACCGAAAATCATTTCGCTACCAAACTTCAACTTGTGTGTGTGTGTGTGTGTGTGTGCGTGTGTGTGTGTTCTTTTGGCAATAACTACAAATCAATATTTGCTGCTTAAGTCCTTAGTGATATATTGGTCAGCATGCCGCAAGTCTTTAAACTCTCTATCTCTGTCTCATATTTAAACAAATGATTGGTAATTAACAAAAAAAAAAACTAACAATGAATTTATATAATTTAAATATACTGTTTATTAATGTAAAATACTGAAAAAACTCAGAGCTTCGTTTTCATCCTTCATCCAGCAGAGGACGCTGCATCTCCTGCAATCACAGCCTGTGCAAATAATTCCCAGACTGTCTTTAACGCAGAATTATTAACTTTAAGTTAATAATGTAACCATTGTCTCACCATCAAGCCACTCAGTATCTGTAACACTTTAGCCTGTGCTTCAGAGAGATTTGACCGTATTTAGAGCGCATTGATTTTTAAACAGTCCCCTCATTTGTCTCTGTTGCTTTATGAGTGCATTAGCCCAGAGCATAAAATAAACTCTCAGCGCTTTTTCTAGAAGAGAGTTTTTACTAGAGTACATTATTGATCCCCATTCTTTGTACAGATGCTAATAATAGCTACTTTATGCATTGGCGTGGTCTGTGTTTACACTACATCCTATTTAGCCCCCATTAACATCAATGCGCATGCTTTTAGACGGTCTTTTCAGCTGTTTCTAACATGTCAGACTGTTTAAACGGTCTGAAGTCTCTGTTAAAGCTGTCGTCCTGTGGATGGAGGGGAAGGCCAGACAGTGTCTGTTCGAGTGAGGTGCTATGAAGTGCAGTGATGACTGCTATCTCTCTGTGAATGGGAGGTTTGTTGGGCTCCATCATTAATCAGTGCTTATCTGACTGATTCAGTATAGTATTACTTTTTGTAACTTGTAAAGCCACACCTTTTGAAGCTGCTTTCGCCTGCACCACCAAGTAGACATCGAGATATGTTAATAAATATCATATTCTTGATATTAAGCGGTTTCCGCGAGATCTTAGATCTCATCCCAGTAACATCAAGCGGCCGCTCGGACGCAACAATATTCGAATAAGCCTATATCTGGTGGCCTTCCCTCAATCCCGGTCATTTACAAGTGCACTATATATTATATTTCGACTTTAATTTCGTAGTTTTATTTTTTATTATTTGGGTGGCACTAAAACTATTTGATTAAATTTTTTTAACTTTGCCAGGACATTAGTTAATTTTATACATCTTAATTGTATTCATTTTGCATCAGAACAAAATAGCATGTCAATTATATATA
>JAUYWG010000038.1:25736811-25753753 GCA_034779775.1 Enteromius afrohamiltoni
TCCATCCATCCATCCATCCATCCATCCATCCATCCATCCATCCATCCATCCACCATCTTTCAGCCTCCATCCATCCATCCAACCATCAATCTTCCATCCATCCATACATCCCTCATTTTTAAGTCTCCATCCATCCATTCCTCTATGATCCATCCATCCATCCATAATCTTTTAGTCTCCATCCATCCAATTTTTCAGTCTCCATCCATCTATCATCTTTTAATCTTCCGTCCATTCGTCCATCTATCTTTCAGTATCCATCCATCCATTATCCGTCCATTCATCCATCATCTTTTAGTCTCCATCCATCCATCCATCCATTCCTCTATCATCCAACCATACATCATCTTTCAGTCTCCATCCATCCAATTTTTTCAGTCTCCATCCATCCAATCTCTCAGTCTAAATCCATCCATCCATCCAATTTTTCAGTTTCCATCCATTCCATCTTTTAATCTTCCGTCCATTCGTCCATCTATATTTCAGTGTCCATCTATCCATCCATCCATCCGTTGTCCATCCATTTATCCATCATCCTTCTACCAGTCTATCATCCATCCACCCATATTTTTTATCAAACAGGAATTTGCTATTCAACAGTAGCAGTGCACAATCAACACAGCACAGTACGTCGTAATAGAAACATTACTATAATTTTCCATCATTTGGGTTTGTTTAATGAGAGTAACATTTGTTTTACTGATAGCAGATGAAGAGCACTCTGGATAATGCGTGATGACAGCATGGATCACATGTGAATCTCATCTGTATTCCAGTGTTTAGAGTAGTCTTACTCTTTTCCCATGACAAATTATTGGACAATATGAGCAATAGACAGAGATACTGGCAGGCTAAAGCATTCCCTCTTGAAATGTGCTGATGATGGGACACCCATCTGACCCGTGGAACATTCCAGTGTCTGATCCTGGTGTCTAATCTCAGGACCTTTGTTTTTGGTTCTGGTGGCTTTATGATGGTTCCTCCTTAATATTTGGCAGCACGTCTAGGGTCTGTTCCCAAAATATCAGCATGTAAGTCTAGCACCCCCGTCCCATCCCCCAAAATACACACACACCCTCTGATAGATGGGTATAAATGGACAATCTGCTGTCTGTGTGGATCATTTGGTGTCAGACCTTTCGATCCACATTGCAGAGGAGATTCTGTTTCTTTTTGTCAAGGTTGTTGCTTTCTGAAGGTAAATTTGTTTGAATGACGTATGCACAGTGACTACTTTGCTTTAGGTTTGTTAACTGCATGTTGAATGCATATTTCATTTTTTGACTGTTGTATTACATTCAGAAGCTTGTTTGAATGGTTTTAGCAAGGATGCAATACATTTATCAAAAGTTATAGTCAAGTTTTCTGAAGGATAATGTAACACTGAAGACTGGAGCGATGATGCTGAAAATTCAGATTTGCATCACAGAATTAAATTACATTCAAATAGTAAATCATTTATAAAAAAATTGAATAATATTTCTTAATATTAATGTTTTTTCTGTGTTTTTTTACCAAATTAATGCAGCCATGGTAAGCATCAAAACCTTACCAATGCCAAACTGAGCATGTTTTCTTTTTAATATATGTTGATTATACTGCTTCATTTGCAGTGTTTCACAAGCAAGCATCTCTATTTCTATTGCTTAGAAATTTCGAAGAGGCTTTTGCTAGTAACAACCATCTAAACACTTTAACAACAACAAATACCCTTGGCAACCTCCTAGAATTGAGTTTCCACTCATATTCTATTTAGAAAAGTAAAAAAACCCCCAAAGATCTAAAGCACAAGCTTTTTCAGCTGTGTCTGACCGAACATTTATGCCTCTCTCTCTCTTTCGGTTTTTCCAGGACATTCTGTGAGGAGTTTCTGAGTGTTTGGCAGCCTCTACGGTGTGTTTTATATCAGACAGCTATGAGTGGTAAATACAGTGTGGTGTTACAGGGTCCGGACCCATGGGGCTTCAGACTGCAGGGGGGGAAAGACTTCAACATGCCTCTCTCTATTTCACGGGTGAGTTTAAACACACACTCATTCAAACATGATACACCCCTTCTGACCCCCCAACACCATCTGTACCCTTTAATGATCCCCCCCTTCTTTTTGTCTGTTTTTCTGTTGCTTTTGACCTCATTATGTAAAGGGGAGAGCAGTGTTAGCTGTGTTTTGTTTATAATGCCATTATATTTTTAGAAAACACCCATCATTTACAGCTGCCTGTGATTGAGAGATACACAGGAGAAAATTGTTTTTGCATGTCAAGTGTCAAATTAAATTAAACGCAGGTATTAAAAATAAATACTATTAAATGTTTGGGGTATGCAAATGTTTAATGCTGTGGAAGTCTCTTCTGCTCACCGAGGCTGCATTGATTAAAAATTCAGTAAAAACTGTTACATTGCGATTATTACAATATAAAGTATTTAAAAAATATCTAAAATTTTAAGTTTAACAATTCTTGAGAAATCATTCTGATTTGCTAATTTGTAGATCAACGTTTATTGTTATTATCAATGTCAAAAACGGCTTCATTCTTTTGTGGACTTTTGATTTAACTTCTTATAATCTAACTTCATAAATGTCTATATTTTCATTAATCATCCTCTCTGAAAAATTTTTGAACAGTAGTATTAAATGTTGGTGAGTGCACCTGTATAAAGCCAATAAAATGATTTGATGAAGTTAGAATTTTTCACAGAATTACATCAGTATAGCTGAATGATGTTGGGGTAAATCATGTATGGCAAAAATGCTTTTGCAAATATTCTCTGCTGTCTGGTGCATGCTGCATACAAAGACAGCAGTTTAATTTCCGGAGAGTGCATGAATTAATAAGATGTATAGCTGAAATGCAATGCAATTAACTCTGGATAAAAGCATCTGCCAAATGCTGAATAGTTGTTTACTGTATTCATACATTACAATGATGTGGAATACTTACACATCGTAGACGTATTTCTGTGCCTATATATTTATAGGTGCGTTTTTCTAATGTCACTTGATAGCAAATATTCTAAAATATAAGTGGCACAGCTTACCCATCTCCCCTCTGAATATTAATCTTTTTATCTGTTAAGTGATCTATGTAACCTTTCCTTTCCACCTGTTCATACTTTTTTATTTACTAATGAGTCTTCCACCCTCCCTCTATCTACAGTGTCTCTCTCATACACTCACACACACACACTTGCTCTGATGCACTTATGTCACACACTCGTTTGGGCTGCCAATGCATGACAGCTATTCCCACAATGCCATCTGGCAGAGGAGTGATGTAAATGACCTTCTGATTGATTTTCCTTGCCTCTCTCTATTTCCTTCCCTCCCCCTCTCCAGACTCTTCCTTCTTTTCTTCTGTCCTCCTCTCTCCATCTCACTGCTCATAACTCCTTTTTTATTTTTCATTAATTTTTTATAGGGCTGTTGTGTTTTACAAGCTGTTTTTACATTGTATTTTCATTTTATTTTCAAATAATATTTCTATTTATTATTATTTTACTAATGAATGAATCTAATTTTAAAACAGTTGTTTAAAAGTCAAAAAATAATTTACGAACGTGTAAATAAAAAAATAATAATATTGATATTTACTTGTCTCTGTAATGTCATTAATTTGGGTCTTATTTAGTCTTATTGGATCTCAAAGTGTTACCTACAAGCTCATAGGTCGCAGTAGCAAGGTGATGTGCATACAGGCATGAAAACATATGCATTGGATAGATTCTTCACATTAGAGTTTGTGATGTTTTGGTTGGTCTGATTTGAGGCTTAGAGTGCTTTATATGTGTAACAAATGGGAGTGAGACTTGTGGATCCATTCGCATGGTTTTATTTAGGCAAGGCATAGTCAAACAGGGTCAGGAAACGTTGAACATGAGTAGTGGAGATCAGACAAAGGGTTATCCAGAGACAAGCAGAGTCGATCGATCGATAAACAGAATCCAATGGGGCAAGAACAGAGCAATAATCCAGATCAAGACAATAGTCGGTACATGGGTGAGCAATAAACAAGACTAGACTAGACTAAAGGAAACCGCTTTGTACACGATAAACTCAATACTCCGCAACTAGCTAGCACACACTGGTTATAAAGGGGAGACAACAATTTAACAAGGGGGCGAGACTGATGAATTGTCAAGAAGACCAACAAGGGATGATAGAAACAACAGGAGACAAACGCTACATAATAAGAGTCCTTAACATTCCAATGGAGAAACACAGACAGGGGAAGCACAAACATAACAGCCCCCTGATGGAGGTCGTGGGCACTCCTGCTGACAATCGTGACAATATGGGATACAGTGAAAATATTTTATCAATAGAGCGAGAGCGCTCCCAGATCCCGCTGAGCAACAGACATTGCTCACACTCCATAAAAGATGTTATTTTAACTTCAGATCCTACAGTAGCTGGACACATCATGAATCTATGATTTATAGTCTTGTATTGTTGGTTCGTCAGTATTAGTGATGCTAGTAACTGCATTCGTCAGTATTGGGACAGTAGTTCAGCTGTATACAAAACTAATGCAATCTTTTTGTCTAAATGGTTCCATAAAGAACCTTTGACATCTTCTTTGTGGCGAAAGAAGGTTCTTCAGATTGTAAAGAGGTAAGAAAAATATGATTCTTTAAAGAATAAATGGTTACTAAATGGTTCTTTGAGGAACCGAAAATGGTTCTTCTATGGCATTGCTGTACAAAAACCTTTTGAAGCACCTTTAATTTTAAGAGTACGGTAAACCAAAAACGGTTCTCCTGTGGCATCACTCTGGCATTCGTTTCCCAAGCGTTATTTTTAAGAGTGTAGAGAGCCATGTGCATAGCCTGACTGAAGTTTAACTACTAAAAACAGACCTGCTGGTTTAGGTTTTGTCTTGTGTTTCTCATGACATCATCTCCAGAAGAGTGTGTATGTGTGGGTGATAAACTTTTCGTCGCTGATAAGATAAAACAAGAATGTTCCAGTTCAAGCGATGGTAAAGTTAGCTGCTTTCTCAGAGGTCCTCTGCAAGATTCAGCTGTGAGGATTAAGCTGTAGTTTTCTGGCGGGAACTTTTAGGTTGCAGATGCAGTATTTCTTTGAGCGTTTGTGTTGATTTCAGACAGGATGGGCGCTGTGACAGCTTTAGACTGTAAATTAACGTTTGGGGGGGAGTGTGTTGGGTTTGGACGTGGAGGGGTCTGAGGTTATGAGAGTGTTTTGTTTTTGTGTGTGTGTGTGTGAAAAGCAATGAGACGTTTAGGTTGGTTTGGACCTTTGCTGTACCTCTCGCCAGCTTTGCAGAGATTTAATATTCTGAATTCTGGTTTATGGTGGGATTTAATACAGGGATCTGGTCTAAACTAGGCTTTATAAAACTGTGGTTTGGAGCTGTTGCTACATTCTGGTTAGTGTCAGAACACAGGATCACAGCTGGGTGTGTGTTCTGTTTCTCTCTTCTGTGCTTCTGAAATCATCATGGAGGTACCACTACAGATGTTTTCTCTCTCTAGCTATGAAGGAAATGTGATTGGTGTTTGTCTGCATAAAACCTTCCACAACAAAGCTAGGAGGATGGTGTGGGTGGTTGCTAGGTTGTTTAAAATGTTTTTGTGTTACATTTGTTTTTAACTGTACGCACTTTCTAGAATGTTGTGAGTGGTTGCTAAGGTGTTACTGTGCATTGCTTAGGTGTTTAGAATATTTTTTAACACTAAACAGTTGTTGTGGGTTATGTTGTGGGAATGTTGTGGGTTAAGATGTCTGGTTGCTAAGGTTTAAAGAATGTTGTTTAACAATATACTGTTTCTAAAATGTTATGGGTGGTTGCTAGGGTGTTACTGTCTGGTTGCTAATGTGTTTAGAGTGTTGTTTTAACAATATACTGATTTTAGAATGTTATGGGTGGTTGCTAGGGTGTTACTGTGTGGTTGCTAATGTGTTTAGAGTGTTTTTTTAACAGTATATTGATTTTAAAGTGTTATGGTTGGTTGCTAGGGTGTTACTGTCTGGTTGCTAATGTGTTTAGAGTGTTGTTTTAACAATATACTGATTTTAGAATGTTATGGGTGGTTGCTAGGGTGTTACTGTGTGGTTGCTAATGTGTTTAGAGTGTTTTTTTAACAGTATACTGATTTTAAAGTGTTATGGGTGGTTGCTAGGGTGTTACTGTGTGGTTGCTAATGTGTTTAGAGTGTTGTTTTAACAATATACTGATTTTAGAATGTTGTGGGTGGTTGCTAGGGTGTTACTGTGTGGTTGCTAATGTTTTCAGAATGTTGTTTAATGGGGTACAGTTTTTAGAATGTTATGGGTGGGTGGTTGATATTTTTGTGTGGTGGCTAAGGCGTTCAGGATGTTTTTAATCGTATATGGTTTCAATAATGTTTTGATTGGTTGTTAGGGTGTTACTGTGTGGGGCTAAGGTGTTCAGAATGTTTTTATTAACACTATGTGATTGCTATGGTTCATGGTTTGATGTTGTGTGTGGTTGTTGGGGTGTTGCTAGGGTGCATGGGTAAATTGCTTACTGACCCCCCAGAAAAATTATTTTAGGACTGTATCAGTGTAGTTATTTTTACCTAAAACTGAAACTTCTTGTTGAAAGAAATGAAAGATACAAAGACCGAAACGTACATGTACAGGTATCTGTTTTGCCCATTTAATTCCCCTTGTGAGCAAACATGTAATGAAGATTTCTCTGCTGAAACCTGATAATAATCGTTTGGCTAAATTATTAATCACATGGCGTTCCTCTTCTCCTGATCATGTCAGCAGATTGTGCTTCCAGTCTCACCTATAAATCTGCCCAAAACCACCCGCAAGATTCCACATGTAAATGTGAGATGAGCAGGAAACAAACTCAACCATTCATTCAGCTATTTATGGTGTTTGATCACACAGTGTTCTGGAGTGCTTGATTGATTGGCCATTCAATGGTCAAAACTGTTCAAAGGTTTATAGATGATGCATTTTCTTTTTAAAATGTTAAAAGAAGCCCCTAATGCTCAAAATGCTTATTTTGGTCAAACACACATTAAAATGTAATTTATTCCTGTGATCAAAGAATCTTCAGCATCATTACTCCAGTCTTCAGTGTCACAGGATCCTTCAGAAATCTTTCTAATATGCTGATTTCCTGTTTAAGGAAATATTTATTTTTGAGTTTTAAATACGTTTGTAGAAACCTTGTAGAACTTTCACTTTTGATCAATTTAGTGCATCCTTGCTGAATAAAAGTATTAATTTCTAATTTATTTTATTGAAATTTTAGATAACAATAATTTTTAACAATTTAATAATTTCTCTTTAAAACTAAAACAAATGGTTTAGTATTTCATTTAAAAAAACAACAACAACAACACATCTTCCCATGGTACGGAAAATTCCCCTTAATTGAATAATCCTCCTATATTGTTGTTGCACCAGAAACAACCTTGAGCATTCATTACAATCCAAGACTGAATGAAATGCCCCACTGTCTGACTTTTCGAACACACTGCTTAATTATTTGCCCAGATCTGTTCAGTGTAACGTGATAAAGCAAATGGTATCTATCTCACACACTTCATCTGAATATTACCGTACTCATTCTCTTAGCAGTGATGTTTCTTGACAGTTTTGGCCGGTCTGTATATACAGACAGTGTCCTGCTTGGACTATTGATTGCGACAGCACTTGCACCGTACCTCAGACACACATAAGGCATTTTATGAGAATTCACAGCTAGTTTATGTGTGTTTAGATTAAACTTAATGAACGCACCTAGTTTAGCTGAACGGGTGGCGTGTCTCTGAGGGATGTCTGCGAAGTTGAATAGACCTTCTGTTCACTGTTAACCTAGCTGCCGTGCAACACCTTCAGAAACAGTAAAACCACTGATGCTGGAGTGGCAGACCATCTGTATGCGGTATGTCTTAATGGTTATGCTGTGTAAAATCACCACCTGTTGTATTTCATGTTTACATGCGCTGTGGTGGGACAGAAACCAGATTTTACAGTACATCTACTATTGTATTTCTTTTAAAATACTTCTATGCTGGATGGAAGGAAGCAGTGTCCAATGATAATTTTAAAGGAATAGTTCACCCAAAAATGAAAACTGGATGTGGAATTTGTGTACAGATTTTGCAGTCTTTCACTTGCTCAGCAATGCATCCTCTGCAGTGAATGGGTGCCGTCAGAATAAGTGTCCAAACATTGGATAAAAACATCGCAATAATCCACGAGTAATCCACATCACTCCAGTCCATCATGTTTAGTGAAGTGAAAAGCTGTGTGTTTGTAAGCAACAAATAAATCCATATTTAAGACATGTTTAACTTGATAACTTGATAAGTTCTCGTTCTATAATTAGAATTCCTCCAGTAAAAACATCCCCTGTTTTCCTCACACATAAAAGTTCCACCAACATGTTTGAAACTATGGTGCACTTGCTTGTAAAAAAGTGTTCGATCTGTGCAAAATTATCTCCTGTTTCAACCCGGATGACTTTTACACTGGAGAAACAAATATTGTGAATAGAGTACTTGCACATACAAGCAATGGTGGATGTATTTTTTACAAACGCACAGTTTTTCACTTCACAAGACATTGTGATGTACTAATATATATAGATAGACTAGAGAGGTGTGGATTACTTATGATGTTTTAATCAGCTGTTGGGACTCTCATTCTGACGGCACCCATTCACTGCAGAGGATCCATTGGCAAGCAAGTGATTTACATTTCTCCAAATCTGGTCTGATGAAGAAACAATCTCACCTACACCTCGGATGTTGTGAGGGTGATTACATTTTCAGGAATTTTTTACTTTTATTTTTGAGCTATTTTTGTACTGTTATATAACATTGTTTTCTTCTTTGCAAGCATAGTTTGGCATTAAGTGTCAATTGTCCCTTGAAAACATTTGGCACTTGTGCTCTAACCAGCACTGAAACCAGCAACTCTCTAATTACTGGTGTGGCGTCTTGACTTACCACTGTCACACCACACAAGTAAACAAGTCGTGAAAATATTTAGCACCAGATTCAGGCCCAGCTAAAACAACTAAATATGTGTTCGCACACATACTGCCGGAGCAACCTGTCATTCAAAGCATTTTTACAAAGAGCTCAAAAGAACTAAGCAGGTTTTTAATGTTGTCTTTTTCCACGCAATGAAAGCATTAGGGCGATAGTAGTCTAAAAATCACCAAAAAAAGTTTTTAATTCTGCAAAGAATGCACTAAATGGATCAAAAGTAACAAAATTATAGGCATTTATAATGTAATTTCTATTTGAAATACTGTAAATGCTGTTCCTTTTATTAATGTTTTAAGAGAAATGCCGCATGTAGCACGGCTGTTTTCAACATTAATAATAAGAAGAAATGTTCTTGAGCAGCAGTCAGTTAGAATGATTTCTGAAGGATCGTGTGACACTGAAGACTGGAGTAATGATGCTGAAAATGCATCACAGTTACAAATTGCATTTTTAAATATATTACAATATAACACTGTTATTTAAAATTCTAAGAATATTCACAATTTTACTTTTATTTTTATTAAATACATGCAAAAGTTGACTCCAAACATTGAAGCAGTATTGCGATGTATTGACCAGGAGTTACAGTAAGTTATAGTAGTTCATTTGAATGTTATCAATTTATTACAAAAAGAGAGCACATGTTCTTTCTCAATTGATATCTATTTAATATCTTTATATCTTCCTCTCTGAAAATCTGCAAGTCAGTTTAGAAATACATTTTTATCTCGGTTGCATTTTGTTGTCTTTAAAGACTCAAACCAGACTTTGTCTTTTCCCTACGGCGGAATCAGAACCTCAATGAACATATATACATTTGTATGCAAATTCACACTCGTATACACCCACACACACACACACATGCTTCTTGTTCTTCCATCAGATCTCATATTGGTCCCATTTCCTTTCTTTTGAAACACTCTTCCTGATTTCAGATGTGTTTATTGTGCGTAGTGTCCGCTGTTGTCCTCGAGGGCAGCATGCAACTCAACTCAAACACCAACAGGCCACATGTTCTCAAGCGCATTAATGAGAGAACATAAGAAGCCTTTACAGTCAGGCACGGCGGCTCAAAAACAACCCCAAAACACGTGATTTAAAGAGTTAATTGTTTGTTTCCACCTCCAAATCGGCTTTGCCTTAGCTATCCCGAGATTGTGGTTTTGTGCAAAAACGTTGTCTTTGGGTGCTGTTGTGCTGTAATTGCTCTCAGATGCTCTTTGTGTTGTATTTCTGTTTACTCCTCCAGTGGAAACAGAAGTTATGACGGGAATCAAAGAATGCGGCACGCTTTTGTGTTATTGAGGCATCAAACCAGCGATGCTGCATACTTGTACCACATGTTTTCAACCGGGTTTTTGTCTTTTCGCCGCATAAGTGCACAAGAAAGAGCGCCTCTTTCATGCAGGGTTGTGGCAAAACATTGATGAATGAGATGTGGTCTCAGATGTTTACAGTGTCTCGTATAAAAGGCAGCTGAGCATACATGAACGCATATGTCTGCCATCTGCAGGGTTTGTGTTTATATAAGATAATCTTATTAAAGAGGTGGTCATGTGATAATTGAAGAGCTCTTGCGCGGTTTGAGACTGTGGTCTGCAGTCGCAGGAGCTTCAGCTCTGCTGTAATGTCACGCTTCACTTGTGCATCAGGCTGGGATTTCAGAGTTATCTTTACTTAAATTCTGTTTGAATTGGCCCGACCGCACCGGCCTCAGGTTCGTAAGGACATCTGCTGTGATTTACGCACCACTTGAACTGTTTGGGTTTTTTTTTTTTGCACTAAACGTGAACTTTTGTCTTGAGTTGATTACTGTTAAAAGCTCAGCTGTGATTGAAGTGTATCCCATGTACTGATACTCTCTTATTGTTTCCTAAAGCCTTTACGCTGAAACTTTATTTTAGTTCAAAAGTGCAGATTATATGTCTGTTTTTGGTCACTTTTATTTTAAATTTGATTTGTACGGTACAACAGCGAAACGATCAAAAGTTTGGTGTCCGTAGGATGACTTTCAAAGTAAGGATTACAGCAATATACTGTGAAATATACTCACAGCAATTTACTGTAATTTTATATCTGTGATATTACAATGCATTGTTGTAAAAGCACAACTGTATACTGTAACTCTTATATTGATCAGAAATGACAGTAAAGACATTTATAATGTTAAGAAAGGTTTTTCTTTTTCAAATAAATGCTGTTCTTTTGAAACTTCTTTTCATTAAAGTGCCCCTATTATGCAATTTTAAAGGTTGCTAGTATTGCTTTATGAGTCTCTTAAAGCAGGTTTGTATGCAAGGTCAAAAACAGTTGTTATTTTGTGACGTGTGGCCGTAACAGAAAAAGATTCGAATTGCTGACGACTCGTTTAGGCGAAAGTGAACTGACTCTCTTTTTTTATAGACAATAACTTAATTTATCGTGCACTGTCGGCACTTTGCATGACAGGAATAATTTACATTTGACAATATAACCAAATGCAAAACATTTATTTTAAATTTCACAATATTACTGCATTTTTGGGCAAGACATTTCTTAAAGCATTTTTTTAAATAAGCAGAAGTGTCTATTGAAATTGCATCAACAAGTTCAGGGTCGCCTTACTTCGTAAAAATTAGATTCTAAGTATCATTTGAGGTATTTTGTTATTTATATTTACAAGAGCAACCCAATCAATTTGTGGCATATTTAACAATAAGAAAATATGGCTGTTATCTGTGTGGTTTCAGCTGTTAGACGGAGGAAAGGCTGCCAAAGCAGGAGTGGCTGTGGGAGATCTGGTCCTGTCCATCGACGGCATCAGCACTGACGGCATGAACCATCTCGAGGCTCAGAATAAGATCAAATCCAGCACAAACAAACTCAGCCTCTCCTTACAGAAGTAAGAACATGCACGCACCGCTTTAGCAATGGGCAAAAAGTTATTGATTATGCTCAAAAATGTCAAATACATTTCATACACAGTGATATAGGAAGTACTGTCCAGTATTCAAGTATGTATTCTGAATAGATCAAACATGCAATCTGTTTCTGTAGGATGGATTCTGTGGGCATCATGCAAATTGCCACAGAAATTCTGAATACACAAATAAACTTGGCTTAAATTGCAGTATATAGCAATACATGGAATACTGTATCCCACAATGCAGTGTGCTTGCCTTGACCTTCAGATTGACTAACAGGGAAGTAGTACCCAACACACACACACACATTTATTTATTTAGTTTGAAAGTAGCCATTGACTGTTACTGTACTTGCCTTCACAAAAATTTAAGAAGCCCTGACAAATTAAAATCTAACAATTTTGTTTGTTTGTACAATTAATCGCTTATCTTTGTTTTTTTACTATAATTTGAAAAATAAGGTAACTCTCATAAGTAATGAAGCTGAAACTGGTTCTCTGACTGGTTCTCTGTGTGTTTGAGAGCAGAATAAGTGTGTTTTGTTTGCATGTGTTTCTCTGTTTGGTCCAATAATGGAAAGTTTTGTCTCACTGTTGAGCCATGGGAATCACACACGCTGACATGTAAGACAGAGACTCGGTTTGCTCAGCAGTGACAGAAAAACACTCACGCATTGGTCTGGTGGAAATGAAAACATCAAGAGAGACTGGCACTGACAGACAGATTAATGGAGCCGTGTCAAACACGACAACTATAAGACAAAATATGCTCAAATGTGTTTTTTTTTTATCGAGAGAGAGATGCAAAGAATCCTTTTTTGGAGAGAAGTTTATAAATATATATGCCAGGACCACTGTCGGCAAAATAATAGACAATTAGCATGCAATTTGGTTTGGCAATATGATATTGTTCTGGGCAAAAACTCCCTGCCCATCAATGCGAATCACAAATGAGCAGGGAATTCAATTCAGAATTCAAATATTACTTGAACTGCATATAAAAAACACATGTTCATACGTTGAGGAATTTGTTCACTATTAACAGATTGATACTAATTGATCTTGATTAAATAAATGCATTTTAAAAGTATAATTATTTAATAAACTATGACATCATTTTTGTAAAAATCTTACAATTTTCTTACTTAATACATTAATGGGGCCATAAATCGATGCTAAAAAGAACATTATTTTGTGTATTTGGTGTTATGCAATGTTTATGATGCATATACATTATTTTCCACATACAGTAAATTACTGTTGATCCTCTCTACCCCGCCTTTTTGAAACGTGATGACTTTAAAAAGCTCATCGATCTGAAAAATGCAGAGTGTGCTCTGATTGGCCAGCTGTCCTGTGTGTTGTGATTGGCTGAATACCTCAAGTCTCCCCTTGCCATATTTGGAAACATACTCATATCATATGACCCCTTTAATGAATGACTAACATATGCATTACATAAAGTTTATTAGTTTATGTTACAATTGCGATCTAAATAAATGTAAATGTATTTTTTAGTACTTTATTTTGTATGCAACACATAAATATTACATTTAGATCTATTTCTTGTTTCACTTCTGTTTTGTTCTTTCGTGCAGAGTGTTGTTTTGATATGAAGTGATGGTAAACTAATCACCTTCTCTGTTTTACGGGGGATTAGTATTAATAGACCTACACCAGCATCAGCACCATCTGAAACCAGCAGTGTGTGTGTAAGTTATTGACTGAAGTGTGATATGGTTAATATTTCTCTATGCACATGGGTTAAATCAAGGTCATCAGCTCCATTTTGTGCATTGTGGATTTCTGAAATGTGTTGTCTCTAGGGCACTATATTTGGGGCTATTGGTTAAACCTATAAGAACCATTCGGAAGAAAAAGTCAACTTTTTTTTTATAATTTTCATTTTCAAATATTCTATGCTGGCTGTGCATAGAGACTAAAAAGCAGAGCAATTCTACCTCTGCAAGAACAGTCTGGTGCTTCTGACTGACAACTTTTAAGTAAGTTACGTCTTCTTATAAAAAAATGTAATTACAACAGCTACTTACTATTCGAATGTGAGTTTTGGGCGGTGAAGGGTAGTGCTTGTTTGTCGTTTCTCAGATAACAAATGCAGACACGGTGTTATGCAGGATGACACAGTACGAAGTCATGATAATCAGTAATGCCTGGTTTGTAATGTATTTTATTGTTTTGGTGTCATAGAGCCGGTACACAGCATCACGTTATGGTGAGGGGAGTAACATTTCCATCAGACACGTGTGGTATTCGGCCAATTACAACACACTTGATAGCTGGCCAATCAGAGCACATCTCACTTTTTTTTAGAACAATGAGCTTTGTACAAATTGACCTGCTTCAGGAGGCGGGGCTTAGAAGAGAAGCACAAATGTACAGTATGTGGAAAATAATGTGTTTTTTAAAACTTAAACCACTTAAACTCATTGCATTACACCAAGTACACAAAATAATGTTCTTTTTAGCAACATCATAGTGATGAAAACTAAAACTAAATACTAAAATTGTAGCAATTTTTAATATTTATGATTTATCATTTTTTTAAATGATGTCTATGTAGTTTATATATTCAGTACATATATACATTTTTTAATGATTTTTAATGTTTATTTAATATAATTTATTAAAATTAACCTTAAAACTTTTTCAGTGTTTTGACAGTAGCTGACATGAAAGAGAAAATTTTGTTGAATGAAATGCATTTCAGAATACCGCGATGCATGAAATCTATAGACGTGTTTGAATGTATGTACTTGGAGTAATGCAAGGAGTCGTGTTAATGATCTATCTCCACTGACAGTCATGTTCCACTCACGTTTCAGCCATATAATTTGTTTTGGAAGCAACATATAATTAGCAAATGTTTGATTATATTCTAAATGTCTGGCATGTTTTTTTTCCAACGGCGAAGCAGTGACACTATGCTTCAGTCTGCTTTATCAGTTTATGGCTTATATTTTCAGTGTTATTGTAATTACAGCAGCCTGCAGGTAATGGGTAATTTTATTCATTAAATGCTTTTGTGTGAATCGGAAACTGTCGAGAAACGCTGAGAGACACCCGTTTGTACGTTTGAGTGTGCTGGGTCTAAAGCACTAATGGAGGACGCTGGGGTTTTATTGGAAAGCTGCAGTGGAGATGCCAGACTCTGCTTACGCTGGAGAGATGTGGAGTTTTACAGGCTTTCTGTTGATTCTCATAGATGACAGTAGATTACGCAGAGAGAACGAGAGACTCCATGTTAATTAAAAGCACATGCAGTGAGTTATTTTATTGATTTTTTTTTTCTTTGCGTGTGCTGTTAGAGAGCCAGTGTCACTGCTCTGTACTTCATCTCGCAGAGATGCTCATATCAAGTCTATTTATGAAGCTACTGTAAGTGTTTTCTTTCCTTTAAGTTCATTTATCTATTTGTTTGTTGTTTTGCCTTGATGTCCATGGTCCGTGTATCATCTGATCATTCGTTATTTGAATTAATAGTGATAGTGGGAAAACGGAGCCTTTTTTGTTCGTTCGAAAATAATACAGCTTAAATATTAGATTTCTACATGTGAGCGGGAATTAAACGCCCCTTTTTGCTGATTGGTCAGCCGAAGATAAAACCACGCCGTCATCAGTTCTTCTGCAGGTCCGCACAGCAAAATAGTAGTCCTCTGCTGCTACAGGTGTATGGATTCATAACCCGTTTTATTACAATTACATTTCCTCCTTTACTCATCAAACAAGCAGTATAATAAATAACACTACTCGTACCTGGGCAGAGCTCAGACAGGTTTTTCTAAGACTAGCAGATATGCTTAAAATGCTTAAAATACTAAATGCTTTGAAATGACTGCAGCATATTTCCATCACCTTCACTTTAATACTGGTCTGACTTCGTGTTTGTATGCTTATTGATTTAACCCATCGCAATTTTTTGGAACCGGGCAATTCACCTGTTCTAAAGACTACCTTCTTTCCTCGAAACACACACACAAATATCCTGCTCAAAGTTGCCCATTTAGTTGCAGAGAGTGTTTGTTGTTTGTTTGTTTCTTTTCTTTTTGAAATCCGTGGTAAAATAACTTGGTCTGAGCGTTCTGAGGGTATATGGCTTTGGTGAGCAATAACCAAAATGGCAAGTTTTGTAGTAGAGAGTATGTATTTTAATATCTCTGTTATTCTTGGGTTGACAGTCATTACAGCTTCTTGCGTGAATGTTATAGGTCTAAACCCAAGTCAATGCAGTGTCTCCTTTTTGTATTTCCACAAAAATAGACTATATTATTTTCTTGAACGGAACAGAGGCATGACCGATGATGTCACAGGGTCAGATTTGTTTGTACAATCTGCAAAAAGGGGCATGTCATGACCACCCACACGGTAAAACGCGCTTTTTTTTGGCGCTTTTTTGAAAAAAAATTAAAAAACAAACTATCAGTTGTTACACGGACCATTTCGTTTACTCACTTACTTATTTATTTAGCAAATAAATCAATTAAGGTTTGAAGTTATTGATTGATTGTTTTTTTTTCTATTACTTTTTTATTGATTTATTGATTTTCCATGAAGCCCATTTATTTGTTTGTGGTCTTTGAAATCCATTTACATTTCTTTAATTAATTATGTACATGTTTATTTATTCAAGTCTATCTATTTAGTAAATAAAAAATGACGTCTGTTTATTTATTTATTTTTAATGACGTCATTTATCTGTAATGCTGATTTCTTAAACCAAACATAACAGAACATAACATGCATATGAGCACAGGTGTAATACGTGCTCTAATGACATCAGAGACAATATGCTGTAGGAGGGAAGCCAGGCATCTAGTAATAAAAAGAAATTGGAAAAATCCTTGCTGTTTAATTTATTGCAGACTATGCAAGCATAATTTCTGATGCTATTGTCAGTTTTGCTTGTTTTGATGTATTTGCCAGTTTCTTGTGAAAGACAGTAGGCTACAGCTGTACTTGCCTGTAATTAAGATGGCTGAAGTGTCTTGCCTCGTTGACGCGTGTGTGTGTGTGTGT
>JAUYWG010000038.1:25753853-25768665 GCA_034779775.1 Enteromius afrohamiltoni
GTAGGCTACAGCTGTACTTGCCTGTAATTAAGATGGCTGAAGTGTCTTGCCTCGTTGACGCGTGTGTGTGTGTGTGTTTGGAGGATGTTTATATTGGCCGTTCTGAAACATGGCAGGCTTCTGTTTCTACATTAATGAACTAAAATGAGTTTATATCCACTGAAATAACAGCAAAAGTACTTTAGGGAAAAAGAATTGTGAAATCTCAGTGTTGTTTTTTTTGCCCTTTAACGGCCTCTCTCAGCAGCTTGAATCACGTAAACTAAGCTAAACAACAAATCATGTCAGCTTTTCGAAGACCTGTAATTCTTTATTCCCTTTTTGCGTGTGTGTTCTTGATTGTTCGCATGTGTTGTTTATGCATCTGTCTGTTTTTGTGTTACGGTTCAGGTTTGACGTTTGTTAGGCCACATCCAAACACACAAATGATCCTCGCTGGTTCTGAGCGCTTAAACACACAGACGGCTGCCAGATCCTCATCAGAGCGCAGATTAAACTGACCACACAACTTCCTAAGCACTGAAGACGTCAAACATAGCATCAGATTCAGCCTTTGACAGCAGGGTTGAATGCAGGTTACCTGATTAGATGGGTTTTTCTGACCGACTGGAGGAAATGTTTAGCTTGATTTAATTAAACCAGCTAAACTTCAACGCGAAACCAATTTTGTGTAACCTGAGAATCATAACAACCCTTGACATGAATTCACATCCTCAGAGAGACTTATTATTATTATTTTATGCTTATTATTTATTGTGACTGGCTTTTATTTTATTGTATTTTCTTTTTAAAATCAGCAAAATCTGGATTTTCTGAAAAATATCTCAAAATGAAGTGAGTTGTTTTTGCTTAAAGAACTTCAAGGTGAAAACCTAGAAAAAATAAATCAATCAGCACTCAGAGATTGCTAGTACATTTTAGAAATAATAACACAGAACCAGCATGTAACACATTAAATTAAAGGTAAATAGTATTTTCTTGTATTTCAATAACAATTGCTTTAAGTCTGAAAAGTTCTTCCATTTTATTAGATGAGTAAACATGTTCTGAAAAGGTAAATAAATAGGACAACAATAATACAAATATTTATGCATGTATTTATCTTCATAACAGTCAGCACTGACAGTAATGAATGAATAAAGTTGTAATACCGTACCTTTATTTTAGCATCATTATCAGTATTGTTCAAGTTCCTGCTAAGAGTCGTCTCAGATGAACTTAATTTGGACCCTGAATTTGGACCGTTAACACTCTTTTGTCCCAAATGCCTGAAACATTATTCAGAAAGAAAAACAGTTTGGACATTTGGACTCGGATGCAGAGAGAACACAAATGTTTCTGCGTGATTCATCTATTCTAACTGATATTTCATTAGCTAAATTTGTAAACAATAAGAGACAGAGAGCGACAGAGCCAGCAAAAGATGCCAGAGCTAGAGATCGGCTTGCGTATTTTGAATTGTAGTGCGACTGGTTTTCTGTGTCCACATTCAGAGTGGAATACCAGCTCACTGAAAAAGTGAAACACACGTCAAACAGTTGTATGCTCACATGGACTTAAAATGTGTCACATGACCTACATCTTGTAAATAAAAGATTATATTGCATTTTTAATCCAGTTGTGTGTAAAAAAGTCCTCGAGGAAGTTGAGCAAGGAGATAAATAAACTCACTGAAAATGAAAGGTCAGGTTGAGTACATTGCATTGTGGGATACAGTTTTCTTCATGGCTGTATGCTTTTCTTCCCTTAATTATTTTTGTCTTGTTTTACATGTTTAAATCTACTTAAAGTGAAATGATCTGTATGTATTTGTTTGGATAGGCTGTTTTGGGTCACCATTGACTTCCATAGTATGATGACTTCCAAATGATGACCCAAAGACATCCTGGTTACAAACTTTCTGAAAATATCTTCCTTTGTGTTCATTTTTGGGTAAAACAAAAACACTAGGTCAGAATAAAAGCTTAATTCAAATTAAGAGCCGGATTATTTTTCTTATTTTTGTTCCCTGCTCTTGAAACGTAAACTCACTTTATCTTGATGCAATTTTCAGAAATCAAGTCTTTACCCTCTTCCCTTCACCTAGTACTCCTGGTCCGAAATGACCAACATTGCTTGAACACAGCATGAGGGTTAAGCAAAGTAATTGCATCCTGATTTAAGACGTTTGAGGTATTTGTAATGGAAAACGAGACAAAAATACCAAGTAAAAATCCTGTTTTTGCTCATTTTGGCTAATTCATGTGTATACTGACCTTTCAGCAACCCATGTAGCGACCACTAAACAACAAATCAGACAGATTTACACTTTAGATCGAACTGTATCAGGGTTAAAGGTCTTATTTATGTAGCAGATTTGCACAGACAGAGACAGAGAACAGACAGAGAATGTGAATCAATCAGCTGTTGCAAAACTCTGCTCTGGACTGTGTAGGATGGTCAGTTTGCCCTCACATGAACATGATTTGTGTGCCACGTGTGTTTTTTCTCATGACCGCTCTCAAAACATTTAATTACTCTGTAAAGCTCCTGCACTTTATCTCTAAACTCTCACTCTCTGTGAATTCTAAGCTTTTAACTATCTAAAAGTGTCAGCTGAAGCCTGTTTGGCCAGAACAACACACACCGTATTGCTCTTCAGCACATCCCTGAATGTGTGCGCCGGCTTTCACAGGATATCACAGCTGGATAAAATCCCATTTTCCATTAGCGAGATACAGCAGGATAAAAATCAACATTTGGAAGAGAGTTCAAAGCCTAATGAAATTTCCACCCTCAGATTATTCAGATCAACAGAAATTGTTATATGTCATGGTTTCGAGCTTGAAACGAATACAATAATGACTCTCCTTCATGTGCTGTTGCTCTCTTGATTAATTACTGATATAACAATAGCATCTTAAAGAATTTTTTCACCCAGAAATCAATATTTGCATGCCCTCATGTTGTATTACCTTCTTCTGTGTCTGGAAGGAGATGTAATTGTTTTGCGTATAGGTCCAAATGACAAAATATATAGAAAACAGTGTACATGGTGGAAGAAGATTTATATTTGGTTGAACTGCCACTTTAAAGCCATCTCTGCCATTTCAAATAGGCTTTCTTTAAGAGTGAAGTTAAGGCCTACTGTATACACTCTTAAAAATAATGGCTCTTTATTTACATTAATGGTTCCATTGAACCTTTCCATTTCATTTGTGATTCTATTTTTTGAGTCTAATAATCATGATTAACCATTCCACAGCTTTTGGACTTTCCCTTAAGCACGAACCATGGTTGCCAGGTTGTGAAGATTAAGTAAACCATTGGATAGAAAATGTATAAATTCATGAAAAACTGTCTGAATGGAGGATTTAAACTTGTGGAATCTGGCAACCAACACTATTGAAAGTTGTGGAGGCTTGTTACCAATGCAAGATGATGAAAATGGCAAATTAAAATAAAAAAAAAAATCACGATAAATAACCAGCAGTAAAATAAATGCTTAATTAATCGAGAGAAACTTGAAATAAGATTTATTGTGCAGCCCAATGTCAACATACTGTATGACTTGTCAGAGAAGGAGTTTTGCTGTCCATTTATCTCACTGCTTTAAGACAAACACAGATGTGATGTTTTGGTCTTGCGGCTTGTTTTTGGCGCTTTTTCTCACCCAGACACAAATGTTCATTCACACACTGAAAGTGGAGTTTGAAAGAGTTGCGGTTATTAATGAAGGGATATCAGCGAGTAGCTCATCAGACTGCAGTCCCAGGGTGTGAGATATAAACCAGATGCTCTGATACAGTATTAGGATGACGTCACTGTAGGGCAGATCTACACTGTTTGTGCTACAGATGTAAACACGCAGAAGTGTAAGTGATCAGACTTCTAATATTCACATAGTGGATAATGCTAGTAGTAAAAATCTTCTGAGAACATTCCCTGTTTGCTGGGATTGTGTATGCTGCTGTCTTAACAAAAAACACACACACACACACACACACAGAAAGAGCTGTTCATTTGAGTGTAGTAAAATGGTCTAAGGAGTTTTAAGAATGCAAGAATGACCTTCTTTGTTTATCAAGGGTTATTGCATGTGGTGTTTTTTTGTCTTTGTGTGTGTGTTTTCTCTTTTTTCTTTGTCATTTTAACACTGTAGAGTGACAGGATGTTCTGAGAAGGCTCATGCAGTTCATTTTTATTGTCCATTTTATTCAGTTTATTTTATACTTTTTTAAAAAGTCTCTTCTGCTGCATTTCTTTAATCAAATACAGTAATAACAATACTGTAAAATACTGAAAATATATACTAATATATATATACAGTAGTAATATACTGAATATATAAAACGTAATTTATTGGTGTGATCGAAGCTGAATTTTACTGCAGGCTTCAGTGTCACATAATCCTTCAGAAATCGTGCAAATTTGTTGATTTACTTCTCTTTAAAAAGTTGCGCTGTTTCATATTTTTGTGGAAACCTTTGTGTTGCGTACATTTGTGTCAGGGAATCCTTGAAGAATAGAAGACTTTACTTGAAACAGGAATTGGATTCATTTTGATTCATTTAATGCATTGAGGCTGAATAAAAGAGTTAATTTCTTTCAAAACAAATCTTACTGATCCCAAACTCTCGAACAGTAGTGTACATCGAAGCCAGTTTGTATCTCGGTTAACAGCAGCTATTTTATTATCTGGATGTCATTTGATTTCATTCCATGCAAGAAACTGGCTTCTTAGTTAAAACATAGATGATTATTCTGACTTTTACTGTCAGATGTGATTGAATATGAAATGAATGAATTGAATAAAACAGATTCCGTCAGTGAAAAGATTTCAAGACTGGTTTCTCTCTCTCTCTCTCGGGCATTGTTCTGTTGGTCTTCTGAGTCCTGTGGATCTATACTGAGTGATACTGAGAACAGAGCATTACTGTAGCTCATGTTCATCTGACCGGATCAACAGTGCTAAACCCCGCCTGGCCCGCTGGATCTCACTCTAAACACCTCCGCGGAGGGATACACAGCCTTCTCATGAACTCACGATGGTCACATGTGTGTGTGTGTGTTTACATGGAAACAAAGATGAGCCACATATAGGAGCAAATGCTCACATCTCCTGTTATGTAACACTCTCATCTACACGCTTCAAGATGCGTGTCGCTGTATTTTAGGTCGAAAATTGTACCCAGGGGCTAAATCGGATTAGAACCTCCCTTTGGGAACGTTTTTAAAGGTCAAAATGATTCATAAATAAATAAAAAAGCTAAGAGATGTCTGAGATTGTTCGAGAAGGCCTTGAGTTCAGATTCTCAGAGACGGTAACTAATACTCAAGCCCTCTGCCAGCCTCACACACACATGCACAGCAACGGTATCGCTTACTGTCAAAGCATGGTTTGAGTTTAATAACACTCCATGTCTATCTATCAGTCACTATCGCTAAGAAGTTTGGAATTATTACGAGTTTTTTACATGGTTTTTAAAAAGAAGTCTCTTCTGCATACCAAGGCTGCTTTTATTTGATCTCAAATAGTAGCGTAATATTGTGAAATATTATTGAAAGTTAAAACACCTCTTTTCTGTTTGAATACATTTTAAATTGTAATTTATTTTTGTGGTGCAAAGCTGAATTTTCAGCATCATTACTCTAGTCTTCCTTCAGATACCATTCTAATACGCTGGTATCACAGTAATAAACTGCATTTTCAAATATTTTCAAATAGAAAACTATTGTTTAACATTTATAATAATATTTCATATTGTTGTTTTTCATCAAAATAAATGCAGGCTTGGTGAGCATAAAAAAACATTTTGACCACCAGTGTACCAGTTTAAAACCAAACCTGGGCTGGTTTCTTTAGGAAACAAACCTAATTCTGTTCTCCCCTGCAGGCGAAACAAATTCTGAACCGCTCAATGTGGTCGTTCCGTGTGATTATGAATACAGGCCTATGATTTTACAGCAAACCACAGTTAGATGTTTTCTGTGTATTGCCACTGCCAGCTCTAGATGTGGTTACAGCACATTCATTAATGTTTTTGTCCATTGTTTGTGTTCCAACAGAGCTTCCAGTCTTCCAAAACCAGATGTGGCACCAAAGGTATGAGATTTATACACACATGCCGCCAGCAGAGCACACAGCTGGAGAATAGCGTACAGTATATGTCATTATTCCCCTCTGAGACAGACACACAGCTCTATATGTATGCATGAGTTTCAGTTTGGCATGCTGTGTTCTTGCTGTGATCAGTTATCTGTCTTAAATTGCTAAAAGGTGTACAAAAAGGTTGTGTTTGGAATAGAATACTAAAACAATGCATACTGGACATTTAATATTTAAAAAAAATCATATTTTGTGAAACAATGCACTACATCAGTGTCACATGATGCACGTTACTTATCAGGCACGTTTAATGTAGAAAGTTGCTTTCCAGTTCTATCTCTGATAGACATGATTATTTACATTATTGAACAATATTGATTATTGAACATACCCATTTGTTGTTGTCTGTTGATTTTGTTGAGTTGCAGTTGTCGTTTTGTTTGAGTCCCGCATGTGCTTTCCTCCGTGTTTAGGATGATTCTGTGGAAATCATCAAACCTGTTCCCATGACAAGCTCCATTCCATCCTCCTTTGACATCACAAACTCCACCCACATCACTTCATCCGCCAATAGGAGCGCTCGTCCATTTGGAGGGGCGGGGTCACCACACATAGCCTCCATTCCGTCCGTCATGTCTGCTTTTGCACCCGCCTCCTCAGCTCTAATCCCTAATGCACAGGCTCCGCCCACTCCTACTGATGGTTCACCCAATCATCTACTGGCGGTGCCCCGCCCTTCAGTGTATAACACGCCCATCAATCTCTACTCCAATGAGAATGCCTGTGAGGTTGCCATGGGCCAGAGGCGGGGCCTGCTGGAAAGCCAGAGTGAAAGCTCTCAGCTGAATGGGTAAGAGTTTGATTGACACTTCAATGCCCCGCCCACCCTATAAACACAGAGCTCAACTCAAAAAGTGACAACTGCTTTTTCAGTGGCCTGGGTTCTGGAACCATATTTCCATTTTTCCCCTCCAGAAAGTATCTTTAAAAATGTTTTTAGAAAATATTTTTTGAAAGATATGCAAAACAAGGCTTTGTAAAAGCGTCTTTAACCAGTTTAACCAGCATGTTTTTCATTTTTATTAATTTAATTTACATTAACTTGATGTGCTAACATAACTAAAACTGATTTTTTTTCCCAAAATTTTTTTTATAAAAACTATAAGGATAAAAAATAAGCTATAAGTAATGAGAATGATACAACACAACTATATACTAATATGTCGCCATTCAAAACAAGTTAAAACAAACTTAAAGCTAATACCAAATCCGTCTTTAAGTCAGAAATAGAAATTAATACAATGTACTGTTTTTTGCATATCATTTAGCCTGTTTGGATGTAATAGCAATATGGCATATTTTCAAACATCATATCACAGTTCAAACCACAATATATGACAAAATAATCCTAATATAATTACAAAATTCCCAGCACTAGACTTATTTCACAAATGTGAACTAAAGTATGCCTCACAGTTTATGATTTTAAATACACATGCTATTTTTTAACAACCTCGATTTTAGATGACATTTTTACTTCCAAAACCCTGTCACTGAGACCAGACCATAAGATTTGAATATGAAACTGTATTTAGCTGCTTTCCATGATGTCCCTCCCCTTTTTTGTAACATGGTTCAATCCAACCATGCACTTTAGCTGGTTGGATTAAACCTAAAGTACATAACAGGTGAGAGTTTCAATACTTGGCACAACATCATATTGAGTTATCAGAAGTCCTGCCAACATTAAAACCCAACCAAAGTAGGAAGTACATCTGTCAAATTTACATTTGAAGCGTTCAGATGCAAAAGCCTCTAAAAGCCATTTTGGTCAAGAATGAGAAAACGATGCTAAGTGCCCTTCACACATATATGTATATGTTTATGAGTACTTTAACTTCATGGCCCGGTTTCACAAACGGGGCTTAGCTTAAGCCAGGACTAGGCATTAGTTCAATTAAGATATTTAACCAACTTTTACAAAAATGCCTTATAAGAAAATATTACAGGTGTGCATCTTAACAAAGAACAATGACACTGACATGTTTGAAGATATGTCAGAGCAAGATATTTTCATCTGAGCCAGCTCAAACATGCAGTTTAGTCTGGGACTAGCTTAAGCCTCGTCTGTGAAACTGGGGGTAAATGTGCTAAATACCAGCCTCAAGCCATTTAGAAGTACCAGTACTTACATAGAAAGCTGTACAAAGTAGGCGGAGGCTTTTGCATGTGAACTCTTCCTTTTTGCCCTTGTACTTTCATTTAACACATTGTTTTTATACTGTATACTTTTAATAATCTTTGGAGGGCATCTTCAGGCCACTAATATTCCAGAATTTTCTTTCATACTGGCAGCATCTCTCAGTATCTCTTTTCGTGCAGTGACGTATATTCTGTTCATTTACAGGCGGGCGTCAGTGGCTCTGATGTTTGCGTGTATATTTAGCTCTGTGTAATGCTATCTGTTGTGTGTTTTAGTGTGTATGTATGAGGGCTCTCCCTTGGATAATGTCCCAGGGGAAGCTCAGATGTATTTTGTGTGGGTTTCATATTTTAGTGATGGTTATAAAGTGCTGATTGACATTATTATGCCGAAGAAGTACGTCTCTAATTCCATGTGCTAATGCATATGCATATTCTCATCGGATCAGCTTATTTGTTGTGATGCATTTTTGTGTGCTAATAACATTAATGGCATTATTTCAGCCTGACACCAGCACAGATTACAGTTTAATCACCCAATAAACCCATTCTGCTTCTCATAAACTGTTTGGAATAGCACTACTTGTACTAGTCATACTGCTATTTTTGCATAAGATATAACCTGCTACTAGTGCCAAGATGTGCAGTAGCCTATCCACTGCACAGTATGCTAGAATTTCTAAACATGATATTTGTGAAAATATGCTGTGTCTAAACAAGAAAAAAATATTAGAGATGGGGGAGAGAAAACTGATGAAAACCAAATGCTTCTCCTCATACTATGCACACATCTAATGGTTTTTATCCTCCCGCTCCCATAAACTCTGATAAATCCTTCTCATTATCCTCATACAGCTGTACATTATAGAGTCAAATCAGTGCCAGCCCTGTTTCTATGATTTTTATAGGCAATTGTTGGGGATATGGGGTTTTAAAGGAATAGTTCAATGTTGTTTAGCATTCCATCACTTGCTCGCCAATGCATCCTCAGCAGTCAGTGGGTGCCGTCAGAATGAGAGTCCAAACAGCTGATAAAAACATCACAATAATTCATAAGTAATCCACACCGTCATGTAACATCTTGTGACATCTGTGTGTTTCTAAGAAACATCCATAAAGGTATTTTAACTTTAAATACTTGCTTCTGGTCAAAATACATTTACAGCAATGCTTCATCCAGTGGAATGTGTGTGTCCGTCTCAGAGGGCTTCAGGATGATTGTATGAGTTTAATGGTTATTTTTCTCCTCTTTTCAGCAGGGGACTCCAGCCACAAAGTCAGTACCGTACTGATGCTCCTTTCATTGTGTGTGTCTTGTAAATATTGCTATGATTTGTAGTTAAAAATCTCAACTTTGAGAGTGCTTTGTTTTTTTAAGAATATATCAAACACTGAAGAACCACTAAGTATTAAACTTAAGTCATGTTAGTTAAATAATGTACTGAAGGATCACCATGTTCATGCAGACTGCCAGGATTTACATGGTTGTCCAAAGTCCTCAAAACATATTTTGTACTACTATATTTAAAATAACATAACTGATCCCTGCTGAAAAAAACAAACAAAAAAAATATCACTTTTTTTTGCTGGTTACAATGGGACCTGTGTTGATAGTTGTAATGGACCCTGTGGGTTTCCACTGGTCATTGGTGACCTTCTATTGCTGGCCCATACTGTATATCTCCCAAAACACACTACAGGAAACCATTATTTATTGGTTTAAATGGTTTGTAATGGTATTTGTAGTAGAAACCATTCGAATTTTCTGCAATGGTTCTATTGTTGTTTTTTTCAGCAGGGATGTAACAGTAATGACTTTTAAAGCAGAGCACACTCAAATAAAAAAAGCAAAGCTGGGTTTGTGGTTCGTTGTTTTTTCTGTTTGTGCTGCATGAGTGTGTTGACGTGAGCTTGACGACATGCACGTTAAGTCCCCCTCTGTGATGTGTTGTATGGCAGTGGTCCGCGGTGTTTAAGAACGGTTTGTCCGAACAGACTGTCTTCCGTCACACAGCGCTGATTTATTGACTGCTTATGAACGTTGTACGTGTCAGTACAGATGGGCTTTGGTACGACCAGTACTTCCCAGGCTACAAAATGTTTTCGAGAGAGACTCCGGACGTCCAAATCAGTTTCTTCTCAAACCTGTTGCTCGTATTTTATTGCACGTGCAGCAGCGCCATCTTCTGGTCTCGTGCGTTTCTACTAGTTTCATTTCCTTTGGAGAATTTTTAAACTCGGAAGCTTTTATGATGTCAAACATCATCTATTTAAGAAATGCATCGCTAAAAGCTTACTTTTGAGGTGTTTCCCGTCGATTTATAGACTACAATCGGTGAATTTACAAACTTCTTGGAATTAATTTCTTTACCTCCGCCCACTACCTCCAGGACCTTAATAGAAGCTTCTGGTTCTTTTTAAAGTGGAGTTACCTTGTGAAGTTTTACCATGGTAATCAGCTGTCACAATACCATAGTAAATATCCTAGCTACAATATTTGCACAAACATACTTCATACTTGAAGTCACTGCCAAAAAAAAAACAAAAATTTCTTAGGCCTTCTTAAGGTGTTGTGCATTATTAACAATAACTATTAGCCTATAGTGTTACTATAGTTTTACCATGGTGAATTTTTGTGAAAGAGTATTTCATTTAATGTTTCCAGAAGCCTTTACATTATGTAATGACAATTGTTTTTATATTTTATTCTTCATAGTGGTCCTCCAGCTGTGTTTAAGTGAGTACATCTGTAATGAGTGTTCAATCAGTAAAACCCTTCTTAAAGAGAATGAATGATTAAAATGTTTTATCTGATTCTTTTTTTTACGCCTCCGTCAGAAAACCTGCAGTGTACAGGTAAAGAAGGAATAACCAGCAGTGCCCTTGTTTCTCAGATGCTTAGCTGCTTTGTGCATTTGATAGACTATGCAGTTTGATATTTTTGTGGAATTGTGCTTTTGGATGCAGTACGATTAGAGGTAAAAGAGTATCTGTGTTTCTTTGTGTGTGTAGAGTTCCTCGTAAACCTATCACAGAAACAGACATTGAGTTTTACCATGTCCCGAGTCACGGTGATGCCAGCAGGAAACGCATCATGGAGGATACAGAGGACTGGCGCCCACGGACAGGAACATCACAATCTCGCTCGTTCCGTATCCTGGCCCAAATCACCGGCACTGAATCTGAATTTGGTGAGAGTAAAATATTCTCATCTTATTCATTATTATGTTCCTGCTTTATATTCCATTCCATTCCATTTAATTCAAGGCAAGGACTGCATAATAACGGTTTTACAAACCATTTGCGCAGACATTCCTTCTTGTTTCATAAATAAGTTTAAGTAAATTAAAAACCTGCAATACTAAATATGAGATTAAGTTTGATATTCATTTTAAATTGAAGCAGTTGGGAGAATGCAGGAGCATTCTGAATTTGTGTTAAATTCACTTCGTATTAAATCTTTCAGATCGCTCACAGGAGGCCGAGTCAGCAAAGAAGACCACAAAGTAAGTTGCTCTGCTCACCAGCTGTTTTGGAGTGTGTGCTTTGTGTTTGTGTGACGCTTTTTTCAGGTTTTCTCTGTAGGGTGTTTGTGTGCGGTTACTTACCTGTATGATTCTGGCCTGTTAAAGCTCTGGCTCTAGTTAACCAGCATGTGCAGATCACAAAATAGTTTCTTATTCCTCAACGAAAGGTCATTAAAAGGAAGTGCTTAAAGGCATAGTACACCTGAAAATAAAAATCCCTTGCATTGTGTCACGGCTGCGTGTGGCAAAGCAAGGAAGCAGATACGAGGTTCCAGTATTTCCAATACTTTTAATCATCCACAGACAGGCAGGGACTCCACACTAACAGACGCAGAATAACATAAATGACCAGACAACGAGAACTACACAGGACGTAACTAATATAGGGCAGACACTTGACGTTAATTAATAGAACACACCTGAACATAATCATCAACAGACAGAAACTGGGTCACACGGAGCACATGGTGAAATGACAACAAACAGTGCAGGGGCGTTACACATTATTCCAAACCTGTACGAGTTTCTTTTTCCTACACAAAAGAAGATATATTTAAGAAAGTTGGTGACCCACTGACTTCTGTAATATATATTATATCATTAATTTTATATCTTTTTCATAACGTGGAAGTCAATGTATGTCTTCTTTTGTTTGGAACAACTTGAGGCTGAGTTATTTGAAAATGTTATTTTTATATTGATTTTTAAAAGGAGCAGTTTGTTTAAATCAAGTATTATGTTTTTGTATTATGTACACTTTACTTAAATATATATAATATATAATGCATTATGAAAGTAATTTAAGGCATGCCTTGTAAGACACATTATAATCCATTGTAAGATCTCATTAATAATTGTAAGCAGTTATAATATATATTATAATACTTATATATTCATTGTTACACCTTTAGAAAGCATAATGCATTAAAACACATGACGCATATACAACCAGCTTATTTATGAAAAATATAATGCATTACAATATAAAGCATTTTACAAAGGATTCAAAGGGTTAGGAAGTTTTTTTGTTTTTCAAGTATTATGTAGCAGGTGTTTTTTGCTTATATAGTAAGTTTGAATATGGAGATCGAGAAGGATTTTATTCATATAGGTACCATATATTATAGGAATCCTATATTATTCACATTTGGCCAAACTGATAGTTATTCTAGTAACCTTGCACTGTTGTTGGGTTGCCGTTGAAGTTGTCGTGCAATAACTTGTCTTGATTTTTGTGGCTGAATTCATAGTTTGTGAGGCTTCTCTTATAAGAAAAGCTATATTATTATTATTATGATAATACAGTGTGTGCTGTGTGTCTTTTGTGTGTATTTGAGTAATACGTTGAAGCTCGGTTTGGGGCAGAGTTACAGAAGTGAGTTTAACTGGTGTGCAGTGGCATTACTGTTTGCAGTATCTCTAGTATCTACAATACTTCTACAGCTCTTCATACTGTCTTTGTTTCTCTTTCTTTCTCCCTTTCTTGTTCATCCTCTGTGAACAGGGTAGTGAAGATTAATCCTAAGATTGGACCTAAATATCATAAACTCAGAGACTGGCACCATGGAGTGTCTGCTCGAACCCTTAACGTCCTCAGCCTGGTGTAAATGCGTGTGTGTGTGTGTGTGAGAGAGAGAGCAGGTCTATGTGGGACGTTCTATGTTCCCAAAATACGTCTGCAGAATCAGAAACAGCAACATGAGCTCTGTAAAGTGCGCTTGTGTAGATTTAAAGTGTGAAGATTCAAACTCTCCAACTGTGTTCTTATGGATTTAGTGATTTTTATTAGTGAGGTGTATTAAACGCGTGGCTCGAATCTTATTTCTTTTCTGTGATGTTTCAGCTTTTGGTCTTTTGATTCCTATTTAAAGGAAGATTTTGGGCTCACTAGTTAAATTACACAGAGCATTGTTCGATTAACACTGAAAAAACCTATTCAGATCATCTGTCCAATAAATTTAGCAGCATTTATGGTAATGCACTTCTGTGGTGTTCTGTGAGGAACATATGTTTGCGAAAGCACTTAATTATTGTAGTTCTTAACTATTATTTTTGTTAATGTATCTAGTTAGTTGCATGGTCATGAGAAGTTTTAAATGCAGTTTTAATTGTTATAGCAGGTTTATGCATTGCTGTTATATTTTCAAAACTGTGTATTATTATTTGGTGTTTCCAATAAAAGTGCATTACTGTAAATGTGGTGTTTATTTTCCTAAAATTAGATTATTTATACATTTTTATTGGGTTTTTTTTACAACAAGCCTGTCACAGATGATGTTCGGCAAGTTTTAAACCCAGATTATTCTTTTAAACTCTGCTGAATTTATTCATTCATGATTTAATAGTTTTCTTACCTAGTATTCCTTATGTAGCAAAACAAAATAAAGTGGCCTGTATTTTCTGAAGAATGTTTTTTCTCCTTATTTGTGTCCATGTTTATCTGTTTATGTCCCTCAGTTAATGATTTTAAACAAACGTCGTGATGTATATCCTAGGTAATAATAACAGGTTAACCAGATCCACAAACCTGCTTAATCTAAAATGGGTCTTTACAAAAAAGTGGGTCTTTTGATTAAAGCAGTACACAGGTCCAGTAAAGATTGTTATGATGAAGTGTTCAAAGTGATCAAAAAGGCAACAAAAAATCTAGGCAACATAAAACATCCATTGCATATTTAACTTGTAAAGCATAAAGCACATTTAATGAGAAATCATATGATATGATTAGTTATTATATTTTTCCACACACATGTGGCTTTGGAGGGGAGATGAAATGTGCACAGTTACACATTAAATATTAATCACATTTATATATGGTTAGTGAAAAACTGCAGTTAACATTTTTCTACACTAGAGAGCAGCACTCATCTTTCTTCTCAGCAGATAAAATGTGACCCCGGACCACAAAACCAGTCATAAGGTACAAACCGGATTCCAAAAAAGTTGGGACACTAAACAAATTGTGAATAAAAACTGAATGCAATGATGTGGAGAT
>JAUYWG010000038.1:25770058-25781360 GCA_034779775.1 Enteromius afrohamiltoni
GAAACTGTATTGCCAAAAGTACTGGGTCACCCCCTTCCAATGAACAGATCTGACTACTTTAGTAATTTCCATGAGTGAAAACCTTAATATTTATGCATATAATGATATTCTAAGGAATTGTGTGCTTCTAATTTTATAGTAACGGTTTGGACAGGGCCAAAAAAAAAAAAAAAGATTGATTCAATCAGCGTGGAAGAACTTGACCAGTCCGCAGAAAGCAAAGTCATAATGCCTCAATAACTCATCACCAAACACCCATGACTTGTATACACTACATTGACAAAAGTATTGGGATACCCCTTTCTTTAAAACAGAAAAAGGCACTTCCAAAGCTGTAGCAACAAACATGGAAAAATAATTCATGTGTTTACTAATTGTATTACCATCTCTGCTGCAACCCCTTTGGTAATGTCTAAAATGACTCTACCTATATAGTGTATACAAGTCATTGGTGTTTGGTGATGAGTTATTGGCTCGGGGTCTGCATTTAAAGTCACACCAGAGGTGTCCAGCTGGCATTACGACTTTGCTCTCTGCGGAGCGGTCAAGTTCTTCCACACTGATTGAATCAACCTTTTCTTTTCAAACCTTGCCTTATACACAGAGGCATTGTCATGTTAAAATAGAAAAGGGTCCTGTCCAAACTGTTACTATAAAATCAGAAGCACACAATTCCCTAGAATATCGTTATATGCATAAATAGTAAGGTTTGCACTCCTGGAAATTAGTCAGATCGGTTCATCGGAAGGGGGTGACCCAATACTTTTGGCAATATAGTGTGTGGGCATATATATATATAAATACAGTATAACATATAATTATTTATAGTTGTTACTATTATTAAATTCTATTATGATATACTTTGTATTTGCTACGGTTAACTTACATATTTGTATAATACTTGTATTTATTTCTGTTCTTGCCATTCCTTAACCCGGTGATAATTTAGTATCATTGATAATACGCCATAATAGTTTATTAATATTTTGTATTTTTTGTTTTTACATTAATTTTAGTAAAGGTTTTAGTAATTTTTGTTGAGCAAATGTAATGGTTGTGACTTCAATTTTTTTTTAAATGTCTATATGGTATTGATTATTTTTAATTTGTTAGTTTTAGTTGATTTATTTTTAGCTATTTTATTACTTCAAATTGTTTTGTCAGTGAGGGCTGCCCATGCATGGCCAGCACTAAAGGGCCAACGTTTTGCCAGTGAGCAAATTCTCAGGGGCCCTGCGCTGGCAGCCTTGGGCTAGCCTAAGTGGGCCCGTAAAGGGCCACCACATGCTTGTTTGCAGGTACATTACAATGATCCTACTAAACACAAACAAACTGTACACACAATACTGACTTCCTTTTCAACACTAGATCTGTTAAATCACTTAAAAGTTCTTTTTCTGTATGAGTGTGGCTGTTTATATATTTGTGAATGTGTTTCAGTGTGGAATCTCATCAGCGTCCAGATGCAGAACTGAACGGTGGTCCTTTTGGTTTCTATGGCTGGCCTTTCCATAACATTCAGTCTCCGGGGGCTTGTAATTAGACAGGAGAGATTGACAGAGCGCAGTTGTATGGCAGAGAATCAGGGTGGTGCGGTGTGTGTGGGTATGAATGTGTGCATTTGTGACGGCCACCCAAGATTTCTACATGCACAGAGCCAAACTTCTGTCTTCCTGTCCATCAATATTCACTTACTGCCTCACTAAATTTAAGCTGCTGGACAGCACAAGCAGACCTGCTGTGTGTTTAATGAGCGTTGCGATGGAATGTCTGTCTGTACTGTAGGTACAGTAGAAATGAGCTGAGTGTGTGCTTTAGCTGTTTACAGTGGATTCATGTGCAGAATGCAATGGTTAAAGTATTAGTTGATCCCAAAAAAGTTCAAATTTATTAAATAAAAATCGAATGAATCTCAAACATGCTATTTAATCTGGGACTAGCCTTGTCTGTGAAACTGGGGGATAGTGTATTGGTGCACAGTTTCTATATGTATTTGGGATGCAGTGTTTACAGTTGCTCTGATCATTAAGGTTTCGTAAGATTCACGCAGCACTGTACATCATGTACAGACAGATCATACTGCACAAAGCGTGCATATTTCATACTGCTTCCTTGACTAAAGAAAAGGTAGTATGCAGTTTGATTTTGCACTATTCTTGTCTTGCCCTTGTAATGATGTCTCTCTCTGTGTGTTTTGTGTGTCAGTGAGGAGCTGGATGAATCTCAGCCCAGTGCTCATGTCACCTGTCCTGTGAAGACCATGATGAAAGCTCCAGGAACACCTGTCAGAAGCACAGCAGGTAATATCACGTCCTGACTCTCCTGTCCACGTACTGACACATGCTGCTGCTCTGTGTCCACACTACAAATCTACATTTCAGACACATAATTCTTTATCATCATCATCGAGGGATTATTATTGCTGGGAAGCACATTGGTCAGCTGTTGCTGTTGTAAATGCTGCTGTATAAATAAACCAAACTCTTATAGGTTTTTCTGATCAGTTTTGTTTACGTTTTGTGATTAATCACATCCAAAATAAAAGTTTTTGTTTAAATAATGTTGTGTGTGCTGTCTATATTTATTACGTATATATAAAACACACACACACATGCATGTATATATTTAAGAAAAATATGTTATGTTTACATATTAAGTATTTTTACATATGATGTATGCATATGGATATAAATATAAAGGGCTGCATGTAAATATTTAAAAAACATGTACGGTATGTGTATGTTTTCATATGTACAAAATACACAACACACACATATATGGTATTTAAACAAAAACGTTGATTTTAAAAAAGAGAAGAAAAAGAGAGGATCAGTTCACGTGCAGCAATCTGTCACGTCACACGTCACACTAAGACTTTCTTTCATACTAAAGGTAAACTGCTCTGTCAGCATGTTGCCAGGTTCCCCTTTGCTAAGTGATGGATGTTTCACTACGTCCGAACGTGATGTGTGGCTTGAGAGCGCCAAGGCTTGTTGGACATAGCAACAGTAACCAAGGGGGGCGGGTCTTAGCGAAGAGCCAGTTAGTGATGCAGACATATTCAAAGTGCACCATTAATACGCCAAGAAAGCGTTGAAGAGACTCCCAAAGACGAGTTGAAGCTTTGATGAGTGTTTGTATATTTGTGTGTCTTTTGCAGGTCTCGTCACTCCCACTTTTGGGGTCATGAGCAACAGTACTCCTTTAGGACCCGCCTTGGACCGGCCCATGCCCCGCCCACACCCCAAAGACGAAGCCTCATTGGTCCAGATGGCAGAACACATTCCTGCTGGAACACGCACTCCTGTGTGTGCTCACTGCGACATGATCATCAGGTACAAAAACTAGTAGTCAATGAAAAATCGATTTAAGTTAGATTTGTCCAAAATTAAGGTGTCTTTGGTGTCTAAGGTGAACTATGGGGATTGCGCTTATGATTCTTTACAATGCTGTCTAGGTTGCCAAAGCAACTCCCTACCTTTTGGAACAGATGCACAATATAAAAAATGCAGAAAGCAAAATGAATGTGGTGCTTGAAAACATGTTTAACAACAGCTGCTACTATTGCTACTTCATTGTTGTTGTCAGCTTTCCAATTTTAATTGAACAAATACCGACACTGACATTTCATTTTCACCCCTAGCACACTATTACAGGATGTGATATTCACAGAAGCACAAAGTCGTTAATAGAGTTTTGCAGTGAAAATGTCACCTAACGTATGCTCATAATGATTATCTTTCCTCACGAGCATCCTATGACCTCTCAATTACTCTCAAATCTGCTCTTTATGATTCTGTCCTAATACACAGTGGGATGCCTATGTAGTAAGCATTATAAGGAATCACGGTTGCACTTATGTACAAAAGTCTCTTATTTATCCGTCATGGAGAACGCAATGTCATCATTCTGTGTAAAGTTAATAAATAAAAGTATATGTGATATAATATAACATTAATATAATATCACTATGATTATTACTATAATTTTATTATAATTATCCTTCATGCCATATATTAGTGCAATTAATTTAGTAAAAAGATTTAATATAATCATAAAATGTCATATTTAATTATTCATATAATGCACATATTATAATTATTACTATATAGATAACTTGTATATATAAAGTAAATCGACTATTTCTTCCAATATATGTATAATTATTATTTATATAAGATTTTATAATTAATTCATTAACAAGCCATTGCTAATTTATATTAACACTATTGTAATTTATATCAACATATTGTCTTTTCCTTACAATATCTGTATAATTGTTATTTAATGCATGCTATAATTAATTCAGAACAAGCTGTTAATAATTTTTTCTATTGTTTTTCAGATATTTGCGTGGGCTAAATATTGTTGTGCTCATTAAAGTATTTAATTGTCAGCTTAGTAACAGGCTGACTCATTAGTAAGTGACTCATTACTAAAAACAGTAGAATGCAATAACCAGAATTAAAAATGCCAGTATTTTTGTTGACAGACCTGACTGACCTGTACACAGCAGGCAGCTCAGTAGGTTTTGCATTAGAGCTTCTGTTTCTCCATCTCTCTTCCACTTTGAAAATGGGACGATTAGCTTAAGAGCGATATTTAATAACAATAGTCACTCTAAACTCACCTCTTACTTTCACAGAGCGAACGAAGGCCATCTTATCCAGCGAGAAACACACACCCATGTAACACACACCAGATATCGCACACTCGCGGGGGCTAACGAGATGGGAAAGCGTAGACTTTATTACCTGTGTGTGTGTGTGTGTGTGTGTGTGAGAGAGCCCGTAATTAGCAATAGGCCTCTTCTCACAGAGCCTTTAGCAAATAAAGGCTTGAGTATTTATTCCAGGTGTGTCACTTATGCGCAACTAGTTTCAACAAAAGAAATCACAGGCTGTTTGATTATAGAATACAACTCATATAGATCGGTGAGGTGTACTGTATGCAAGATGAAACTAAAAACAAGGCTATAACACACATAATTTTATGATTTAAAATACTGTCTACATAGCTGAACCCATTGAAGGTTTCACTGTACAGTCTTATTACTTTTGGAAAATGGTGATGGAAATTCAGCCAGATGGAAAATCTGGCTAATTTAGCTTTTAGGGCTCGTACTGTCTAGGTGGGCTTTTTTTTGCCAGAGTAAACTGCATATTGGACCACAAACTGCCTGTGTCACAACATTTAACCACTGCATAAAGCCAACAAATCACACTGCTGTATCATGTGTGTTTTATCCTTTGTGTGTGTGTGTGTTTCAGGGGGCCGTTCCTGATGGCGATGGGGAAATCGTGGCACCCGGATGAGTTCACGTGTGCTCACTGCAGTGTGTCTCTGAGCGAGCTGGGTTTTGTGGAGGAGCAGGGCTCTGTTTACTGCCAGCACTGCTACGAGGAGTTCTTCGCCCCGACCTGTGCTCGCTGCCAGTACAAAATCCTGGGGGTGCGTGAACATGAAATAATCTCTAATTGCCTGCTTGAGCTTTAGGCTCATTTATACAAATATATCCACACACAGAGCGACTTTAATAAGTCTTTTAGGATGGTCTAATCAACCTCCTCTTTATTTTAAAGAACATGCAGGATACATTAAATTGCTCAAAAAGACCCATTAAAAACATGTAGTATGTTACAAAAGATTACTTTTTATTTATTGTTGATTCCTAAACAATAAAATGCATTATGGTTTATACAAGAATAGTAAGCAGCACGACTGTATTCAACATTGATAACAATCAGAAATGTTTCTTGAGCAGTAAATCAGCATATTATAGTGATATCTGAACGGTCATGTGACACTCAAGACTGGAGTAATGCTGCTAAAAAAAAATCCGGCTTCGCGTGAATAAATTACTTTTTCCAAAAATATTGCAATGCAAAGTTGTTATTTGAAATTGTAACAATACTTTACAATATATTACTGTTTTTCACTGTAGTTTTGATCAAATAAATGCATTTTTTTGTGTAAGAAATGTTTTGCAAAATTTTGACTGGAAGTGTATATGTGAAGGTGATGATGATGTTGTGTTTTAACAGGAAGTGATCAATGCACTCAAGCAAACTTGGCATGTGTATTGTTTCCTGTGTGCTTCCTGCCAGCAACCAATAAGAAACGATACTTTTCATCTTGAGGATGGAGAGCCGTACTGCGAGAGAGGTGTTTGTTTGTCTATTACGTTTGTTTTGTTTGACTTCTGTAATCTTAAAACTGAACTAATGGTATTTTAATCACTTAAGTCCCATATAAAACTTTCTGCATTTACTCTATATTTGACAAAATTGTCATTAATTACTCAGCCTCAGGTTGTTCCAAACCCGTAAGAAAACAAAAATTTACTTAACCATTCTTCTCCCCTGACTTATGTCTTCCACCATTTTAGAGAGTATCTCAACGCAGCACATCTGCACGCTTTAATGCAAATGAACGTAATCTGCGGTTGTTGATACCTAGTGGAAAGCATGCGCATGTAAAACAATAGAGACAAAGCTCATGGTTATAGTGTCTCTGATGCTGTAATGGTTTTGTAATTGTGTGTTTAGATTACTACAGTCGGTTTGGGACGGGCTGCCGTGGTTGTGATTTCCCGATAGAAGCAGGAGACAAGTTTCTGGAGGCCCTGGGCGGCACCTGGCACGACACCTGCTTCGTGTGTTCAGTAAGTGCGTGTTCCAGCTCAGCTGAGAGTGTTTGTGTGTTCACCGAGTGCTGTGTGATGAATGTCCGCTGTGTTCTCTTCAGGTGTGCAGCGTCAGTCTGGAGGGACAGACCTTCTTCTCCAAAAAAGACAAACCGCTTTGCAAGAAACACGCTCATGCTCTCAAAATATAAAAGAAGTATAAGAAAAAAAAGAAAAAACACGTATTTACAAAGATATAAATGACACAAGCTCAAAGGAAAAGCAATTCTGATGTGGTTTGAATGAAGGATGCTTATGTGTGAAGAGCACTTTGGAAAGATTAAACAAGCAGTTTTTCTTTTTCTTTTTGAAAGGGATAGTTGTCATCATTTAGATTTACTCACCCTCAAGTTCCCAACCGTTGCTGGTCTTCACTGACTTCTATAATTATGAAAACAAAAACAAATATTTACTAACCAATATTCTTCAAAATATCTGCTCAGCAGAAGAAAGAAACTGCACTGGAACTTGTAGGACAGGCTTTATATGTTTAGTTGAAGAACTGTCTCTTACTTAATTGAAAAGTGTATTATTTCATGAAATAAGGACCAAACAATTGGAATGAGAAAACTGAAGAAATGCACATGCGTTTATCTGACATAAAACAGGGTTATTGCAGAAATGAAGCTCAGTGACTGACAAAAGTTTAGGATTCTTACACGCTCATTTATCTTCGTAAATTAACACTTCTTTTGATGGCCTAGACAAAGTCACCAGAAGTAGGAACTAAATGATTTATGAACGTTCACATGACTTTTCACAACCTTTATGATAATGTTGTGAAAGCAGACTATAGACCAGGTTTTTATGATGTGCCTGACAAGTTCTGTTGTCCCATTTATAGGTTCAAGTAATAACGAGTAGGGTATTACTGATGTATTTTATGTTGTAGAATAAAATGTCTTGAGCTTATGTTTAACACAGACCTTATTTCAGACAAAACAGAATGATGTAAGACTGTAAGAGCAAGAAAAGCAAACTCAGAGGTTTAAAGACTCTAAAGAAGATTTAAAGAAAAAGACTTGCGCTGTCACACACTTACGTAGAAAACTGCACAATATTACAGTACATAATGCCATCTAAGCGCCTAGAGAAGTCAACATACAAAACTCTAAAATGATCAGCTGTTCTTAAAGGAATTATGCAGTATTTACAGCAGAATGTGGACTCGTTTTATAGCGCTCCTAGTCATTTTCACAGCCTCTTTCATTAGCCACATTTTGTGTTTCACAGTAGAAGGAAATTGCGTATGCATTTGTAAACATGAATTGAAGGGAACTGTATTTATTTCTATGCGATATGGGCAACTTTGCTTTTACTAAATTGTGTGCAATGCTTGTTTTTATGCCTGTTTTATGCATTTTGTATTTTTTTCTATTTTAGAAGTTTTAATAAAAATCTAATGCTAACACTCTGATGTCTTTTACCTCTTATTTTACCTCCAATTCTTATAAACTTATATGGAGAATTTGTTCGTTCAACTATATTGAATTTAATTTCTTCTATTTTTTTTCTTTTTTTCTAATATTTTTGTTAATAAAAAAAGGGGAGAAATAAATAACAAGGGCTGTATTTTCTATTTTTGAATTAAGCATAGATTTACAGACCCACACAACCTTTTGTGCTGTTTCCAAGGCAGCATCAGTGTTATCACTCATATTTGGTGTTTAAGCTAACCCTTACTACCGAATATGAATTCATCCTGAAGAATTTGCGCTCCACCCATGAATGACTCATTATGCTTCTGATTCAGGAGATGTGCTGCTACTTTACTGAGATCGAACCTAAAAAAAGCAATACGTTTTAGATTTATATCGAAGGAGGGAATGGAATTGAACCATATCTGCCAATCTGAATATCATATAGATCTGAGGATAGAGGACTCTCTTGGTCTAGTAAGCTACTGCCACAACACCTTAGCAACTTGCTGGATGTAAAAAGTTTAGTGTCATAGTGAAGCATTGTGTGCATTTCTCTCTCTCAGGTGAGTGGTTTGCCTGTAAATGCCGTAACTCACACCAGCACATGAGCTCGGGGTCGCGACCTCTGCCTAACAAATGAATGAGACATTCTCTTCGGCCACAAAGAATACCTTCTCTCGTTTTCTGTCTTTTCTCCTCGTCCTCTCTCTTCACACTAGTCCGTTCAATTCATCTGAAGAAGTAAAACATGTATGCTAGTAACTAGTGATTATGTTGTTCATTGACGAGGATTTACAAAGAATAAAAATATTTTAATAATTAAACAAATAGTTTAAATTAAACTATAGTTCTAAAATGTAGGCTATATATTAAATATTTTATTTGAGCCTGTGGCCAAAAGTAACATTATTCCAATTTGTGTTTAGTTTAATTTGAAGCACAAAATAACTAAAATTAAATAAATGAAAAAAATAGATAAAAACTATACTGACATAATAAAAAACTGATATAAAGTAAAATAAATAAATTTAATGTAAATCAGTCCAAAACATTCTGTTTAAAATGTATAATGAGCTATTTATTTATTTTTAATTTAGCAAAATTAGAATCATAAAACAAGTCATTATGACTACTATCGTTTCATAAATTGCAATAATTGTTTACAATAAATGTATTTATTTATACTAAATATGTTTATGTAGTTAATTGTTGTATTTGTTTTAGTTAGTTAGTTAGGTTCCTAAATCACCTGACTAACCCTCTTAACTACAGCTGCAGCTCTGTGGTTGAGGTTGTCTGTCAGAGTGCGCGCGCCGCCGGTAGTTGGTGTCGTGGAGTTCCCGCGCGTCTCGAGCTGCTGATGTTGACGAACGCTGCTGAAGACATTTGTGTTGAACTGACACATCATTCACACGGACTCTCTGGAGCTGTTAGCAAGAAATCACGGAGTCTTGGGCTTGAGAACGGGTAAGAATCCAGCCAGTCCCGTCTCTTTTAGCGGGGGGATCTGATTCGGATCGGTCTCGTGATAAGAACTGCGATTGCTTTCAGTGAATTGTAACGTTTAATCTGTGCTTTCTGATGAGGCTTCGTAGCTCTTTGGGTTGCACTGTACATTGTTACAAACGTTTACAATGGTAAATATCCGCCGAGATAAGTTACTACAGTACTGTACATCCATAAGAGAGCATATTAAGGAGATATATTAATACTTTGCTGTATAGTCTAATAGTAGCAGCTATGTTACTATGGTATTTTAGGATAACCTACGGTTGCCATGGACGGGTTTTTATGAAAGCAACACTTTTCACAAGTTGTGTCAACATGATTCAGTAAAATGCAGTAGGCTAAAACAAATGTACTATCATGTTTTTGTCGATAGCCAGATATCATATTCTTTAAATTAGCCTACTTTTCGAAGCACTACATAACTACTATAGCATATAAAAATGGTAAATAATCAGTACCATGCTGTGTATCAAAATACCATGGTATTAACCTCAGGGATATCATTGTACTATTGCAGCTCAGCACTTCTTTGTTAGAGAAGTCATTGAAGATCTCCTTTTGATAAGCGGTTGGTCAATATGCAATCTATTGTGATATTTTAAAGTTACACTTTAAAGTAACATTAGTGTGTCACTGAATTAGAAATACTTTCCCTGCTATTGGTCAGGCAAACAAACCAATAGCCTCCAAACACATAAGTTTAGTAAGTTTACTTACACTTTTCTTTCTAATTACTTCAATTTAACAGTGTAAGTATCCTCATTTTAGGATTTGTCATAATGAAAGTTGGATAAACTTGGATATAAGGTATTTATATCATTTTTACCATAATTTTATAGTTTTATTGCATTTTCATTGCAACAAAGTTGTCAAGTCATATGTAACTTTACACAGAAAATAAGTAACGTTTATTTTTATTAGCATATTTTTTAAATTAACATTGTGTTAAAATGTATAGTTCACGTTTTATGGCTACATTATTGTGTGTTTTAACCTTTGCAGACTAGCCATGATCACTTGCAAGTGACTCACTGTAACCCAGATTTGTAGGTCAAGTGGAAATTAATTTTTTGTGGCAATCAACAATATGCCAAAAATGCTGTAGATTCAACTCAGCTTGAACCGCTGAAACCAGAATATTCCTTTAACACACTGGATGGGTTTGCACTGCTGATTTGGTCATGATATAGGGTGTTCAGGACACGTCTGCTGGGAATATGATACAGCGACAGAAACTTTTAACTGCTCTGATAAGGAGTTAACTCACACTATCTTGATAGCCTCTACTCTTTCAGCACTTAGAGGGTAATCCCAACAGGAGCGGCTTTCTCTTGGGATAATGGAGGAATCAGACTGTTTGTGTCCATTAGCTGCTTGATTTTTGACTTTTATGAACCATCTGCTCCATGAACACAAGAATCAATTGTTGACTGAAGCACAGTTCACCCACTGTCTTCAGTGTTTAGCAAGGTCTCTATAGCTCAATTTTACTGTGTGACTTATATATGATTTGTACAGTTTTATGGGACATGTTAAAGGTCCCACTTTATATTAAGTGGGCCTAATACCTGTATTCTTACATAGTAAGTTGATGTGTATATTGTATGTAATAGGGCTGCACGATTTGGGAAAAATGTCACATTGCGATTATTAAGGTCGATTGCGATACGATATATAAGTGGTTGGA
>JAUYWG010000038.1:25793392-25809152 GCA_034779775.1 Enteromius afrohamiltoni
CAGTCTGTGTGAGAGGGACTGTGAATGTACAAAAAATATTTGTTTTTGCCCTACACTTTATAAGCCATATTGAATTAGTGCTAATGTCTCTAACTCATTTAGAAACCACCTTCTCTCGCTCTCTCTCTCTCGCTCTCTTTCTCAGTATGAAAGGGATGTCTTTCACAGATTCGATTACATTGACTGACTTGTGACCAGTGACTGGTGCTGATGTGGTTGTGTCTGATGTCTTGTGTTTCGTATTAGATGTTTTCTGTATCTGATTGGAGGAAACATGCAGTGACATGACATCAGAAATCAACAGCATCAGGCAGCTAATAATCAGTCAATAACCCTTTTCTCAGCCCAATGTTTGGTAGCAGATTCTAAACCATGATATTCAAATCTCCAACCTTGGCGGATTTTAGCAGAGAACCATCTGGATGTTTGAAGATATTGAACCTCACGTTGAAGAAGCCAAAAAAGTTCTTTTCTTTTACATAAAGCATTCATAGGAAGTGCAGATTATTAAATAATAGAAACATCTAAATCCTGCATGTAAAATCACACATATTTATGAGATTGTATTAGAGTTAAAGTTAATAGGAAAATTAGATTATTTCTAGATAATATAAAGGTTTTTTTTGTAAATTTTACTTAAAAAGTAATAACATTACTACATCATTGTATAATGGTATGTGTACCTTTCACATAGTAACCAATAATGCTAAATTTAGAAGAAAAAAAATCTACGTTACAAGGGAATCTTGCTATGTAAAACTTGGTTTCACAGCACTGGGGTGGTTGCTAGTCCAAAAGCATTTATTTTTTACAAATATATTATGATATTTTGTATAAAAGCAGGTGTCATTCAAATTATATTTTGTGTATACATATGCAATAACACTAAAACATTTTTAAATGTGACTTCAATTTACATATACCTTATAGAAACAAATGTAAACGTTTCTGTTCCAAGCCAAATATTTTCTAGCGTGACCCATTTTCCTGTTTTATTGTGCATAGATGATCAAATGCTACAGGAATTTTCTTTTAAAGTTGCTAAAGTGTAATTTTCAAGTCTAATATCGCTTGTCTTTGTAAATGCAAAACAGCATTATTTTATGTGTTTCTGCAGATTTCCATCACTCAAGATTCACCGGTTCATGGGAACTAATGCACTCGGGACAGCGATACGTGTGCAGGTAAACACAGTCACACACACTCAAAAGATTTATCTTACATATACGTCCACTGCTGGTCGTGACCCTGCTGTTACCGGTAATGTTTATACCTCCGTAACGCGATCAACGCGGAAGCTTTAGCTACAGCATAACCTATATGTGCGCAAACACGCTCCGTATTAGCAGAGCGAGTGGGCAGGAGTCTCATATTTGTAGAGAGGAAGAGAGGTCAGAGGTCATGTTCGGGGGGCCGTGAGTTGGTTTCATGTTTCAGGTGAGTGTACAGACAACAGACAGACAACACTACACACATGATACCGCTCTGAATGCCAGGCTGTGGAGGCCAGATAAAGACGTTAGTGTGAACGGTAGAGAGAGGGTCGAGTGTGGCGAGGTCTCCGCGTGATATGAGATCTGTGTCTCGTAGTCGGTGACACGGACGCTCTATATTTGGGAGCTGAAGCACGACTGCTGACCCTTAGACTCCACCACCTGCTCACACACCGGGTTGTGTGTTGTTGGAAACAGAGCACAACAGTCAGATTCTTGATGTAAAATCTCATATAGTTCCTTCACTACCGAAGTGATTTGGGAGGAAAGTGTATAATCGTTTCATGACGGATTTGTTGTGAGCATCTGAGATTGTTCAGGGATGGAAATACTTTTGTAGAAACCAAAGGTCAGTTCAGTTTCAGCCACCTACTCCCACGAAGCACTGCAAATGACTTTGAGTATATGTTTGTAAATAAATATTTTTAAAAGAAATTATTCAGCAAAGATGCATTAAATTGATCAAAAGTGACACAAAACATTTTAAATAAATGCTGAACAGCATATACATTTTCTTTTTTTTTTTTTTTGAAGGACTGTAACGAAGGGAAGCGGAGGCATGCAGATCCAAATGCAAACTTCCAAACACAGTGTCAGAACAGGCAGAGTAGTGGCAACGGCAAACAGGAGTATCAGGCAAAAACACAGTCACAAAAAACAATAGTCCAATGGGCGTAGCAGTGGTCGGGCGAACGGCAAACGTTATCCAAGGGGCGAGGCAAGAGTGAGAGTCCGGGGGCAGGCAAGGTCGAGAACGATAACCCAGAACAGAGAAAACACAGGGAATACGAAAGGCTTATAAAGGGGGAAACACCAGGTACGTCCACAATGATCAGCAACAGTAAACACAGGACGGTCCTTAAATACACCAGATAACGAGACAAAAGGGAGGAGGAACTATAGCGACAAAGAAGCTGGGAGGAGACAAAGGTTCATAAAAAGTGTCCTTAACAGAGACGGAGAGACAGGTAAACAATAAACATAGTCCAGGCCGGAGTGTCCTCTGGAGGCTTCCGAGGGCAACTCCAGTGAAGCTCGTGACAGTCACACTGAAAACTGGAGTAGAGATGTTTAACATTTAGCTTTGCGTCACATCAATAAATTACACTTTAAAATATGTTAACATATAAAACAGTTATTTAAATATATTTTTGATTAAATAAATTCAGCCTTGGTGAGCAAGAGACATATTACAAAACAGTAAATCCCAAACTGTTGAACTGTAATGTATGCAGATATATGCAGTACTGTATGTGTGTGAGAACTCATCTTTAAATGACATGTAAAGACAAAACAAATTTGGCACATTTACATATCACTCAAATAATCTCTTCCTGTCTAAGTGGGTGGTTAAAGTTCAGCTGAATCCTTTCTCCTCTCAGACTCTTGGCTCCATTCATCTGTCTTTCTTTTCTTCCGGGTGGGATATTGTATGTTTTCAGAGGCAGTCGACTTTTTCACAGTGCTGTGACTGACATCCTAAGACGGAGGTCAAAGGTCATGTTCAGAGGTCCTGACCTCCAGCGGAATGCATGCGTGGGGCTTGTTATCGGGATCCATTTGCGTGATTTTTTTTTGCGATGTGCAGGTGTAAAAACAATTGAGGTTGTATGTCCAGACTGAAACATTTTGTGGGTGTTTATGTCATTATGCAATTTGATGAACTTCTTTTGTGAAATAGATACGTAAATGACACAATAAGTGACTACAATTAATTCTTAGGGAATTCCGCTTTGTTTATAAGCAAATATTTGTTCTTCTCATTATTAATGCTTATTAAATTAAATGCCGATACATTTAGAAACATATTACAAATTGTAATACCATAGTTAAATTTTTTGAAATATATCAGCCAATTATGAGCTATTACATTTATCAGCTATTTATGAAATGTATTGACCGTTTTTTCACTTTTCTACAGAAGCTTATTTTTGCCACAGAAAAAAAAAGTTCTGACTTCATAAATTTAGAACTGCAAGATTTAAAGGATCCTTTTCATTTTAAAATGCTGCTTTAAAACAAAAACGCACTAAATTGCAACATACTGTATAAAGTCAGAATTATTAAAAGAAAGGGTCAAAACCAAACGATGTACACTCAGAATTCAATTAAATCACAAGATGTTGAGTCAGACTTCTCAGAAAAGAGCTGGGAGCTGTAAACTTGCAGTTAAGATTTTGTAAATTAATTCACAATTAGCATTTTTTTGTATTGATCAAATCTTCCAAATTCTTCAGCCATATCAAGAAATAAATGGGTATTGAAGTTAATCAAAATTTGTATATAGGTGCAAGTCTTAATATCCTTCACGAACAAAGCTTTTTCAGGGTTCGAGCCTACAACCTTTCAGTTGCCACTATATACCGCCCATCCAGAAATATTTCTATTTCCTTTTAGCACTTTACAAATGTCAAACATTTGCCCTTTAAACTCATGATAATAACAAGGAAAAAGCAAAAATAGATCAAATAGAGAGTCTAAACAAACACGTTTCTGTCTTGTCATGTGTAATTGCCATCACTTCTTTTCGCCTCGTTGTCTGTCTCTTTCTCTCTCTGTTTCATGTTTTCTGCCCTCCGTGACCCTGTTCTTTTGTCTCCTTCATTCATATCCTCTAATTGGCACCTCGTTAGGGAATTCTTAATTGGAGGGATGAGCCAGGTGGCAGCGGAGCCGCGATTGCCCTCGTTAGTGTGTGAATGTGTGGTTGTGTGTGTTTGTCTTTGTTTAAGCAGAATAAATGTGGAGCCTGCATGTGCTGATTATGTTCCATTCACCCATGTTGAACTCTAACACATTCCCCTCACAGCCCTCCGACACACTCACACACTCCCCCCGCCTCACTGTCTGTGTGCCGCTGACCATTTACATTGATCCTAGGCAATAATAAAATGCATAACAATAACCAATTAATGCAATTAAACACTCTTGTTATAAATTTGGATGATAAAGTTTGATTGTTTTCATGCAAAAAGGGGGATTCTGTCATCATTTACCGTCAGATAATAATGTGCAACATTGTTGTTTCAATGTTTTTAAATGGCATTCAGTCATCATGGAACCAAAGCTGCTATTTTAAATGTTATATTCAAATTTCTTCACATTTGCAGTTTTTGCAATCAAAACATTGAGCATTGAAGATCAAGTGCTTTGCATTGTGGGATACTTGATTTCTAGTATTCTTGCAATGTGTTGTGGTTCTATTGTTTACATTTTGTCAAATGTTGTAGTGGAGTGAATATAAATAGTATAGTAGTATGCCATAAAATAGATATTAAAAGTTGAACTGTGTTGCCTTATGTGCTCGTAGCTTATTCGTTGTTGTGGATTCAGTGGCTCTGGAGACACTGGTGTGTGATGGTATGTGATCAAACGGATGATCTCAAACAGGTGTGGGGTCGCTGAGTCTCTTCAGGTCATTACACTGACCTCTGACCTTTCTTTTGCAAACCCAGGTCATTGAAGTGTTGTCTCTCACACACATACACAAGATGTGTTCCAAAACATATTCAGCAGTATAATATGATTTAATACACACAGCACACAAAAGTCTAAATCAAATGAATTATTAAATTAAATGTAATTAAATCTTGAAAAGCTTAATGCTTTTTGTATCAACATTAAATATCTAAAAAAAGTAAAGCAAGCATCTTTCAACAATCTGAATGTTTTAGTTTGTCTGTCATTGTGTTAAAGTGAAAATGAGCTTTCATGCGGTGTGTAACACAGCACAAAGGTAAATGTAAACATCCTGCAACGTTTTAAATCTGAAAGTGCACCGTGTTTAAAGCAATTGTCTCTCAAAAGAAACAAGTCCCAAGCCATTTGATGTTGATGTCAATATGAAATGTTAGCATATTGCCTACCCCTGTGTTGTTCTTTTCACCTTTTTCTTGAAATTTTCTTTTTGAAAACGCAGATTCATTCTTTGCCACTAGGTGCTGCTTTTGTAGCATTAGGTGAAATCGTCCAATCACTGGAGGAATTGGTTGTTGAACAAATCGTTTGGGAGTCGCTAAACGAATAAGATAATAATAAATGCATATTATAAGAAAATGATTGAACCCATAATAGGGTCATTTAAAATTAAATTTAAATATGGAATTATAATTTAAATAAAATGTATGTCAATTTTACCTTGTATTTAACACTGTTTGATATATATATATATTACAGTTCTGCAAATATATCTTTCATTACTGCCTTCACTGGGTTTGGAAACATAGCCGTTGTCTAGGCTTAAACTGTTTAGGCTTTTATATAGTTTCAGTGCTATTTAGGTGATCACTGTTTTCAAAAGCATGCGTGTGTTGTTCAGACAGCTGAAGGTCTATTTTTGCTGCTGAGTTTTTCACCTCCACATTTGGACAATCAACACCTCGCTTTATGACACACCACATAATGGCAGCGGCAGCACACTCACCTCTCCTAATGGCATCAAAACACACACTCACACGAACCGAAAGCTGACAAACTCGCCTTTAACAGACAAACGCATCCCTCCTGTCAGCTGTGAAAACAGGAGCAAACATTTGGAAGATGAGTTTGTAGCGTGGGCCGGGTAACAGATGGAACGGATTGGTGAGTGTTAGTCAGGGTGTCGCTGCCATTATGGCTTTAGTGGGGAATGCGCGATGCTGATTTAATGCATGGGATTTGTCATTTGATCATCCCAGCAGTCATAAAATAAATGAAAACACTGTCGTTCAGTACAAATCCCTAAGCTGTCTTTCTAGAGAGCATTGTAAAGTAAGATGAAATGCTTCTTTATTGTGATGCATTTCCAAGTCAAATAGGATATTCAGCAAAAAAACAAATGTAGGGTGAGGCTTGATTTAGTCTGAAGGGAATTATTGCGTTGTGAAAGGGGAATTACGGCAGAGTCTTTAAACTTTAACAAACAATTACAAAACCCCTTTTTTTCTTTGGAATGACGCTAATCAGTGAAACATTTATAAATAGTTCCTGACTTAGGAGGTAGATCTGAACGCTCTGTTTGAATAGGTGTGGAGGACTGTAGACTCTGAAGTAAACACCCACTGTTATGATTGGTTAATTGTTGTGTGTATTTGACGCTGTGCATTCCTCATAGATAGACGCTGCTGCGATTAAGGTTAAAAATGCATAAAAATCTGTTTAACAGACAAAGAAATTCATAGTTTTCAAAGACCTAGAGGGCAAAACATCCCTGCAAACCCGTGTCAAAAGCTGTTTCGCAGCTGAAAATATTTAAATCACCTTTCAAACCAATAAGACAAAGGTATGTGAACGAAATTCAGGTTTTGGCTGTTTGCAATCAATGTCAAGTACTATTCATATTTCAAACATTGAAAAGCACAGCAAAACATACTTAAATTATACTTGTAATAATATCAATATGTCAATGGTTCAGTGTTTTCTGTGGGAAGGCACTTAACGTGAAACTTAACTTGCGTTTATATTCTGGCTTCGTCTTCAAAATATACATCATCAGTAAGGTGTTTAACCTTTTAATATCTACATTGTAAACGCTGCGGACTGAAGCTTCGTTTTGCCCACCAGGGGGCTGTTTCTGTTTTGTGACGTCATGTGAAAACTTTCAATAGTGAAGACGTAATAAAACAGTTACTCACGTGACATGACTGTCGGATCTAATACACAGCATTGTGTTATGAAAGTCCTGCGTTAAATTGAGTTCTTACTCACTGTCTGGAACTTTAAAATGAATTCGGTCTTTCCTAACAGTGGGATCAGAAGGAAGGTAATGCAAATGCTGTTTTTTTCCTCAACTTGGCACTGCATTTTCTTAAGAGCTATCTTTGTTGTTTGGTTTTAGCAGAGACCTGTGTGTTCGCATCTCACATAAACACTACGGGATAGGAATTAGATTAAGCCTTTGCTAATTTAGGACATTTAAGAATTTTTACAAGCATTTTAAGACCAAACAATAGCAATGATGTATTTTAAGATATCTCAGTGCAAGCCTTTTCTAGTTTAGACAGCTCTTAACATTTACTTTAATCTAGGAGTAGTCTTAAACCCTGTTCGGGAAGCTGCCCCTACATGTGCGAATCGGTGGGCGGGGCTAAACCGGCAGTGATGTCGAGGCAACCGTTGATCATCTGCAGAGGCGCTGCTTATCCATTTTATTACATCATAGAGTAGTTGTTTTGGCAGACTGCCTTCAATATGAGCTGTTTTTAGACTAACGACAATTGTATTTTTTAATTTAACTTAAAAATAAAAAATGCTGCTACAGTTGTAACAACATAACATTTGAGATAACTTAAATACCCAACTTAAATACCCAACTTAATCTGAAACAATATGTTATTATTCCAATGTTGAATTTTAAGTCATGATAACTAATTGTAGCAATCATTTTTACAGTGTACAAATATCTAAAATTATTCAAGCACACAAACTTTTCTCAGTTTCTAGAATTTTATCAATTGATTAAAGAAGGTTTAGATATTGGTACTGGAAAACAAGACAATTCCAAGTACGAAAATCATTTTCTTGTTGTATGTTTTAGGATTAAGTCTGGTTGTCGCTTCAGTAAATATCAGAACTCTGTGTACAGAACAGGGTCAAGTGTTTAGACAAGGAGTGACAACCGTATTTAACAGCAGTGAGTATGTGGCCTGTGTAGGTGGGAACAAAGCTTGCATGTTTTTGTCTTTACTTTAAAAGGTTTTGTTTCGCTCCAGCTTCATTGCGACTGAGTTTGATATGGGTTAAAGGTCAACTTAGTACAAATTGGAAGAAAAGTCAAAGGTCAGAGCATAAAGATGACCTCCGTCGCTGCTCGTTATGTTTGGGAGGTGTGTGTGTTTGCGTGCTTCACAGATTTACTGGTTGATTGGTTATCCAGAAGCCTCAGTAAAGGGAGTGTGACCCCTCTTTCTCTTGTTTGCTTGTTTATTAGTTTTAGTTAGCTCTTTCTCTTTTCTTGAAGTGTTTGGGTTGTTCTGATCTGCACAGCCCCTTCTGCCTTTTTAAGGCCTGTTCACACCAAGGATAAGAACTATACCGATAACAGTGTTCTAAAAATTATTCTTTTAAAGAATTCTTTATTTTAAAGAATAGCAGAGTCCACACTACAGCTGTAACGATAAAGGCACAGGGAAATTATATTGTTGGAATCGCTTTTAAAACAATTTTTTTCCATGATGAGCAATACAAACATCGACAGCCAATCAGAATCCATCCTGTTATAACGAGCTCTAGATTTTAAAGCGGTAGATTCGCTCAGAATAAACATACAATATCTTCCGCTGACATGGATGCTAATATGCTTATGTGTATCATTATCTTTGATGTGAAAGGGGCCAAATTATAGCATTTTTTAAAATCTTGTTTTTAAATGTAATCAGTTAATTAAGTTATTTATTTATTTATTTTTGGAAAGCATAGCACTGGGAATCAAACATGAAAGAGTGGCTCCTTAAAATTGCGTGCTATCTTAACATTAATAGTATTTTTGTAGCACGCACATTTTAGTATTTATTAATTTAATTTATTTACTTAATAACACATAAAAATCCATTTAAAATGTGACAGATTTAGCCAGTAGCATTTTCCTGAGTATTTTCATGCTAGTGCATGTGTTGTTGATATTTTTTATATGGTTTTACTTGAATATTTTCTGTATTTCACTTAAATTCAGTTAATGTTTTAGTATTCTTTTTTTCGTGATGTTGCCAAACTAATTTCGGCGAGGAGCGTGAACGATTAATCAGACACAGCCAATCATTACCTATCATCTATTCCTACCTATCCACTATAAATAAGCCAGTTTCTCCCCTTCTCCTCCTCGTTCGCGCTATCCTAACGAGGGTGCGCGGGGTCTGAGCCAGGCGCCGAGCTCTACCCTCGCTAGGGTTCATACTTCCAGGGCTCCAGTCTCGCCCCCAGGACAGCACGCCAAACACACTATTATTATTATTACTACTGCAGTTATAAGGACGCGCGAACTACTGTACTGTTCTTTTACATCTCTTGTTTGAACTCATTATTATAACATTTTAAGATTTTTAAGATTTATAATAATTTAATATTATATTGTGTTTATTAATACAATACTTATTTACAAAATAAATTATATAGTATATTTTCTAATGTAATTATTTATTTATAATCATGTATTCCTGTGATGATAAGTATTCAGCAGTGTACAGTATGCAGGAAGCAGTATGCATGTATTGCATTGAGCCGGTGTGTAAAAAGAAGGCAAAAGGGAGTGAGGTGAAAATATGGGGGCGTGTTCTCAGAGTGGGGGTGGGGTTTGGCCCAACTACACTGAGGCTACTGTGTGTAAGACTGTGAATAATCCCCTCCCCTCTCTCTCTGTCTCTCTCTCGCTGGGCAGTCGGCGTGAAGCTGTGATTGAGGCTGCTGTGGGGTGTGCAGTTTCTCACATTCTGTAGAGGACACACACACACACACACACACACTCAAGAGTGTGTGCTGAGCGGACAGCTGAGGGATTCACTCGCTCGCTGGAGTTGCGCACACAGAAGATGGATCTCTCGAGGACTTGTCTGCGTTGGGTCTGTGTGCTGGTCATTGGACTTCTGGGACTCGTGGAGGAGAACTTGGGTGAGTGTCAACCTTCAGAACATTTACTGACTGCAGCTCTGTGTGTGTAATACAGTTTCTGTAATGCAGCTGCTCTCTGTACGGATCGCCACACACATTCACATTCTGTTCTATAGCTCAGGATAGTTTAAATGAGTTTTGGTCATGTTTCAGGTGTCAGGATATTTCCTCTGAAATATCTTTGTCAGTGGTGGACATGTGATCAGTATAGAGATAAATCTGGAAAGCAGGTCATTTGCTTTTGAGTGCATATTGAGGCCTTTGTTGACTGTTGATGGCAGACTGGTATAATTGAGCACATTATTAAGATCTCTTTTGGGACTAAAACAGATTACTGTCATTTACTGAAGTGAAAGTCTGTATTTGCTCTACATTTCGTCTCATTGGTATCCGGAGACAAGCAAATATGCTAGATTGGAGAGAAGAACAAATGTAAAAGTTTTTGAACCAGTCATTGACGTCTATGATGGTTACAGCCCCGTCTAGGAAAAATGAGTGTGATTAAAAAGATTTTATATGGCATTTTAACTTTTCACAGTGTATTTGCTTGAAGTGGGATTGAGAGATATTTATTTAGTGATAGACATGAATAAAATTATATGATGAATAATACAACTTAATACAAAAATTAATAATATAGTATATAATATAAATATTAAATAAAATAATGTCTGTTTAAATAATATTGTTTATTTTAATATTTGTATTATAATAGAACATAAATAAATCATAATGTACAATATAAATTATTTACAATTATATATTTTATTAAATTCGATTTTTTTTTAATTTAATGATCAATTATACATATTAATATTTAAACATATTTATAATTTAACTATATTTATCTGATCCAATGTCATTTAATTATGGATATTCTTTGTGAGTTTGTACAGTATATGTGCTTTATGGTGTTGCTGTATATTTCAAACCCTGTGTTCGGTGGTAGTGATGGTGTGGCAAATGGTCAGCCAGGTGTTACTGTGTGTGTTTCTTGTTTGGTAGTGTGCTATCAGCCTCTCAGCTGCCTAACACTTGTTTTACACACAGTTGGAGGTCCAGCTTTGAAATCACTCAGTGTTTAATCCATTAAACAGACTTTCTATCTCACACACCTGTTTGACCGTGTTTTCTAGCCAGACTTTATTTTTTGCTATTTTAATAATCAGTGACTTTGCCTTCTGGATATGTGTTTAATTGCACAGTGAAGTAATGATTTTGCATTTGCTGTAAATGTTATTTGCTGTTGGCCCTTTGTAGGAAAACCAAATTTGCTGTATAAAGGCCACATCAACAAAAGCATCAAAAAGGCTGCATTCAGACATGGCACAACTTTACTTTGCTCAACGTCTTCTTTGTTCATTTAGTGTGCCGTCTGTTTAACGATAAAAAAACCCATCTTTGTTTGCTTAAAACGCAATGGTGATATTCATTTAATGATATATTTAATCTTATTATTTAATAAATGATTTAGTCATAAAATGCAAATTAATTTAAAATGATTTAATGCAATGCAATTTAATAAAGATCATACATATTTTAGAAAATCAGAATAAAAATATTTGTTGAAATATTTTTTTAGAATATAATATACAAACATATTCAATATATAATACATTTATAAATATATAATTTTTTATATTATTGCAATGTCCAAAAAGCTTATTGCAAAGAGTGATTTAAGCGTCCAAAAAGTGTCCAAAAAGCTTGCCTCTTGAGCAATAAAGAGAGGCTAAAGGTTCCATCATTTCCCATCCCATAATAACCTGCAGACACGGTCCAGACCTGTCTCCCTGACACCCAGGCGCACAATAAACTCATCCGCTGTCCAGCGAGTGCAGCGGAGCCTGCGGTGTCTCTGTCAGAGTTTATTTACACGCAGCATCTCAGGCTCTCCATCACTCTCACTGTCCTCTCTGAGCGTCACCATGCTTGTTTTGTTTTGTTATGAGTGTGATTTAATGAAATGAATGCACACACGTGTTGCATGTTTCAGAGTGAAGCACGACGCTGTGTTGTTTTACACACGAGCAGCTCATGATCTGGTGTTTTTAGTGTTTCAGAATGGCTCAGTTCATAGTAAATGCTTCTTGTTCTGTGAGTTTGGGTCTTTAATGCGCATTCGGGAACAATTTGTGCCAGTGATCTTTACAAACTAGTAGTGAGAAGGGCAGTAGACCAAAAGACCAAAATATTTCAGCCTTGCAGTTGTGTGATGGTCTTCTCAGTCACACCTCACTGACAGCGCTGTCTGAAACACTTACTTCCTGTTTGGCTTGGACAGAGGGCACGTCTCATATCCCCGAGGAAAAACTGCCTTTCATCAGCGTTCTCATCACCTTTTCACCTCTTTTCCTGGGAGGTTTCGAGGTTTATTCTCTGATGGCTCTGATTAATAATGGTTGGTCCAGGTTTGTATTTTCACTGTCATCGGCCACCTGTTGGATAAATGAAGTGATTTGGATTTGGTTTTATAGAGTAGTCACTCTTAAACGATAATGTTGCTCAGGGAGACTATATCACGGCCGTCCAGCTGCAGTCAGCTCGATGGCTGGAGTCCAGAAAATTGTGACGGACAGCCGGCAGATGTAGCTCCACGCTGGATTTTTGGAGTGTGGGAAAGACAGAGGTGTTGAAGAGAGGAATAAAAGAAAACAAAAGAGCGTTTGAGACCGTACAAGAGCGAGAAGCTGAGATTTGTTTGCATATAATTTTGTTAGTCACATATTTTTGGTGCCAAGTGGGAGTACCACAGGAGTCGTTCCTGCCATTGTTTAATCTAAAGTATGCAAACGTAGACACAAATACAATCACATACTGTGTGTCTTTGCTAAGCTCCACCCCACATTACTGTATCTAATGCAGACGAGCTTCAAGGGATGTTCCATAGGAAAATGTGCTCAGAAACTGGATGAACATTTATTGTATATTATTCTTACAAGGGTTTTTAAAAATCCGTTTTGCTCACTGAGGTTGCGTTTATTTGATCAAAAATACAGGGTAAATAATAATATTGTGAAGTATTCTTGCAATTTAAAAGAACTCTTATGTCTTTGAATATATTTTCAAATGTAGCAAAGTGGCATTTTCTGCATCATTGCTCCAGTTTTCAGTGGCACACCATCCTTCAGAAATCATTCTGATATGCTGCTTAATGTTTGTGTGGAAACCGTGATACATATTTTAAAGATTCCTTAATAACTAGAAAGTTAAAAGAATAGCATTTATTTAAAAAACATGCATTTTTTGTAACATTATCAGTATCTTTACTGTCGCTTTTTATTCATTTAATGCATACTTAATGAATAAAAGTAATCATTTCCGTAAAAAAAAAATAATTCAAACTGTGATTTACATTTTGTAGGAACTGTAAGGAACACTGAAGACAGTGATGACTTTTGTGATGATTTCTCCATCTTTCTTTGGTTAAAGTGTGGTGTTCTGAGAGGTCTGAGTGTGTTTGCACTCACCTCATGTAACTCATGTCATGAGCACAGAACAAGGCTTGAATGAGCCTCCGGTCCTTGTGTGATAACTCGCTTAATGGATTTTGAATGCTGCTCAGGTGTGTGCGTGTGTGAGTCAGTCTGGAGCCTGAACTTTCTTGATTTATTAATGGCTTTTTAATGATAGAGAACAGCGGTACTGCAAACAGTAACACTCAGAAACAGCACTCTGTGTGTAGTCAGCCTGGAGCCTGGAGCTGGTGCTGTAGTGTATTATTAATGGAGGTTAATGATGAGGAGCAACACTCATGTTCACATTCAAATCTCTGGGCGTTTCTTGTCTTATTGTACATTTGTGTTCTCTAAAATGTATAATCATTTGAATCTGCTTATTTTAACAGTTACCCCCCAGCAAAGTGTTATACATCGTATACCTGACCAGCGGTGGGAAAAGTAACAGATGACAAGATAACAGTTGTGTCAACTTTAATAGACACTATAGAAAACATACACGTTTGGTAAAATCTAAAAAAAAAAATAAATGTATAAAATATAAAGGGAATAAATAAAAAGTTATTTTGTCCATTTTTTTGGCCTTTTAGTGTTTCAATATTTTGAACACCTGCCAAAAAAGTACCCCCTAATATTTTAATTTAATATTTCAGTAATTTAACAGCCGATTTGCACGGTCCTGTTTCTCTGATGGTTAATGGTCATTATAATATTAATCTGCTAAAATTACATTATTATGACATTATAAACATTAACATCAGAATTTTCTATAGGATTGCTCAGACCTAAATAAGATAAATGTTCTTTTTTAAATGTGTTTATTTTTGTATGTTATCTTTTATGTATTTATATGAACATATATTTTATGTTTACATTTATATTATATTTATATTGTAGGCCTAATATTTTGTATATTTATTTAATTTGACATTTTTATGTTCCCCTTTTATCAGCTCACAAATCTCAGTTTGGGAAACTCTCTTCTGTCTTTGTATTTCTGTAGTTCACCCTAACCCTAGTGCATGATGTGAAGGAAGCAGCTGGATTTGGTATTTGGAGGTGTTCTGTGTCAGTCCATCTTAATGCCTTTATCTTCTGTTCTTTATAATCCGCCCTCTCTTTCATCTCTCTATCTTTAATATTGACCCGTCCGTGGACGCACCTGTTTCCACCTTTCACTTCTCACCTGTTCCAGCGCCCCACCTGGACGGACAGCTGAGGCTTTATTGGCCTTCTTTTATTTCAGTTTGCGCTGAAAGGATTTTATGCAGTAATCATGAACAGATTTCACAGAGGAGTGAGAAGTGTGGGAGTTCACTGAAATGACTTCTTTCTTGACGAAGTATTCACTGTTAAAATAGAAAATCTGGACAGGACATACTAAAAAGCATAGCCAGTAATTGAACTAAAAACGTACTGGCTTGTCACTGGTGGTATCAGTGGGAGGATAGTCTCATTGTCCACAAAGCTTCAGTTTTGATTTATAAAGAATGGCAAAAAAATAATGCGTTTATTCTTTTAGTCTGCACTACTTTTTCTATGTAATATGAGCCATGTGTCATGAAAACTGGATAACGTCAGCTTAAAATGTATTCAACATTCACATCAATGCAGCTCCAATAGTTGATTCATTATTAATATGTTGATGTTGTGCATCTTGCTGAAAGGTGTGGTCACATTAACGAAATTTCACCATCAAAAAGATCCTGTTGTCAGGTGTGTAGCAATGCAGGAAGCCCAGCACACACAGAAATCATTTTCAACTTAAACCAGGTGTGAAATCTGCAAGGGAAAATCATCTTTTCAAAATTCTTGAAAAGAAACTTGCATGGATTCCTACTAAAATGATTGGATTTCGGGCACAAAATTTGGTAAAACATTGGTAAATGAGAACACACCTTAACATTATAGCCAATAGTCATCATTAGTCATGTTTGCATGGGCAATTTTTGTTTGCTTCAAATTGTATTTAATCTTTTGATGCACTCATGCATGACTATGCAAAGTGTTGCCACATTCTTACCATTCTCTTTTTCTTTTGTAATAAAAAGCAGAACTATGTCCAGATTTACAGCTTGTGCCATCGCATTGGTGTTAAAACAGTACTGTCAGGGTTTACTGACATGCAGAGAAGAATTAGCACTGAAAAGGCATGGACACAGCTTTTTTTGTGCCTGACCTTACTGATATGCATTTGTAGGGGTTTCCCGTTCAGACGCAAAAGTTATG
>JAUYWG010000038.1:25812169-25824998 GCA_034779775.1 Enteromius afrohamiltoni
TGTTCTTTTTTTTTTTTTTTTTTTTTAAGTTGTTTTTATGGGTAACACTTTAGACAAATCTGATGATACACAGAGCAACTTTTTGAACAAAATTGCTAGGCGATTTGTTACTAATTCTCAAGTGCTCTAGCAACGTTGTAATTGCTCAAAAATTGCCCGTTGTATCATCAGCCATGGTATTATTCAGTCAACACAGACATTTGTCTGAAACATATCACATATGTTGATAATAACATAATATGTGATATATTTCATATCTTTCTTCGCCCATAACATGACATACCGCTCGTCTACTTTTTAATAGAGTTTTTAATAGAGTTTGAACAACTACTCATTTTTGCTAATTGACTAGTCATCCAGAAAAGTAGTCAAATAGTTGGCGAGTCAGTGTTTACATTATGTAAATGACTCACTACACAGTGACAGCCAGATGGAGGATGACGCGGGTGAGAAACGAAGGATGGCGTATCTCCAGTGCCAGATTCACGCCGCTTACGTTATGAACAGAGCCAAAAACAGCCGCGAGTAAAACAGCGGTTTATTTCTGTCAGCCGCTCGGATCAGTGCAGGTTTATTGGTAACAGTTTAAAGTGAGTTGTTTTCAGTTGTTATTAGTTATCTACAGTTCAAAATAATAACTTCTCAGTATTTCATGTTTAATGTTTAAACACGTTTAAAAAATGCAAAAGTTGTGTTTGTTTAAAAACTAATTAGTAACATGCTGCATCTATAGCTTCACAAAATACTGGTTGAACACTACCTATGTTTAATAGTCTTTGATCATGCTAATCCTACATTTTTAAAATCAAAAGTTGTTAACATTCCTTCAGCAAATGTATTTATTTTATCTAAGCACAAATAGGATATGCAAATTGTAAAAGTCAATTCATAAGAATTGCGTTAGTTAGTTTCTATAGTGATAATAATTTCGACTAATATTTATTAATGATAGTTTCAGCATTTTATAGTATATTTTTTAAATCATATGATCAATATGATTATTAGTAATAATGAGTATATTTTATTTTAGCTGAAGCATTAACTGTGACACCATATTGTAAAGTGTTACTAAATTTATACAGTGTAGAGGTTTTTAGTGCAAGTATTTGTTTGAAAATTGTGTGAAATCAATAAATATTCCTGAAAAGACCAAACAAACTAAAAGCTGGTTCTGCAGCACGGTGTTGACTATATAAGTTGTGCGTCACTGTAAGGTGAACACTCTGGGGTTAACGGTTATAAATGAGCTGTTCTGTTTATACGTTACGTCTCACAGCAGTGACTGTGTTTACGACTGTTTTCACAAGGCTTTCTTAACTATGCAAGTGAGGGCCAAAATCTGTCTGCGTTTGTGTGTGTGTGTGTTTCATAAAGTGTGCATATGTGAAATGAATGGATGAGGCAGGGATGGGATGAGATATTGAGCAGTGCATCATGCTTCCGGTCTGTGTGGGAAAGCTTGAGTGTTTATGTCGCGGGGCCCCTGACGTATGAACAAGTCTTACTGTATACACAGGTCCTTGTAAGTGTGTCTGTACTTTGTAGGATTAAAGTGGTCTGTTAATAATGTGTGTTAGACGTGAGAGGACGCTTTCAGACGCTCAGAGACCAGCCCCTATTCTTTATCCAGACTAAAGCAGTGCTGTGTGTAATATAAGCAGTGCATTAGTGAGTTTAGACTAGTGATAGTGTTTGTAACAGAGAGTGAAAGACAAGACAAGAATAGTTTGCTGAAAGAGAGAGAGCCTGCTCAAGTTGACTTTAAGGTACTAAATATAACATAATGTAGTGTCAGGTGGTCATTATCACAAAAATAAACCCAGACAGGGTGAGCAGGACCCCATCGTGACCGGACATAATTGACATGAAATGTAGCTTTGAGTATTAAAACTTAAACTTGAGTTTTTCAATTGTGTTTTATTTTAAAAAAAAGATATATTATTGTAACTTTATATATTTATATTTGTTTTTGTTGAACTATACCTTTAAATAAAGAGGAATTGAAAAAAAAGATTATTATTTTATTCTTTATTTTAGATTTTTACATAAAAAACAAGTACTGTAACAGGAATGTTATTGTAAAACATACAATTTATAAAAAAAATTTTTATAAGTATCAGTGAATATATGTATACAAATAAAACTTTTAATTTAAAAATGTAAAATAATTTTTAAATGTATATATTTAATATATATTATTTGTTTTTATTTATGTCCTATGAAACGCTAATATCCAGTGATGTTGCCAAATTAATTTTGGCGAGGAGCGTGAACGATTAATCAGACACAGCCAATCATTACCTATCATCTATTCCTACCTATCCACTATAGATAAGCCAGTTTCCTTCCTTAAAAGCATCCCTCCTCCGCCCCTTCTCCGCCTCGTTCGCACTATCCTAACGAGGGTACGCAGGGTCGAAGCCAGACGCCAAGACCTACCCTCGCTAGGGTTCATTCTTCCAGGGCAGCACACCAAATACTCTTTATTACTACCGTAATTATATACCGAAAGTGCAAACTGAAAGTGTGAACCAACCGTCGCATGTCATTTCTCAACTGTGCTATGAAAGATATAAATTGTGTCTATTTTGTATTTACTGCTATATTTGTTATTAATAGTTATAATATAGTGTACACATTGGCAAAAATGACTGTTACAAGGAGCCTAATTTTATATAAACAGGATTATTAATCTTACATACAAGAATATTTGACCACTGAAGGCCACAATCGACTAATCTGAAAAACTGAAGAGCTGTGAAAAAAGCATCTTTATTTTATGCCTTGATGTCAAAATTATATACAGCATTCCTCAGCACCCCCTCTCTGTCCTTAACAGCTCACAGATGTGGAGTTATTTTGACTGAAGGGTGTTTGGTCAGCTTCTATAAGCACCTTTGTGAACGTCAAAAACTGTGTGTGTGTGTGTTCGGTCATACGCACAAGCTCTTGTGGGAGAGGAAAACACACACATCAACTTTACAGCCCTGTATCATAATTCTGTTACTTACTTTTCACCCAGAGTGGCTTAGCATGCACTAATTACAGCAGCAGTAACCCGAGGTTAAGTGTCTCACCCAACGACACAAAAGCACAATTGTGCTCTCAACAAGGTTTATTGGGGTTTAGAACAATATTTTTTTCATTCTTTTTATATTCAAGCTGTCATGCAAGTATGGATTGGTTGTGTTGCGTTTTTCAGTTTGTTTTTAGGTTTTCCAATTTAAAGTTTATATTAAATATTTGGAATATTCATTCCGTCTGCCGAATTCATGATTATTATTATTATTATGGTTGTTTCCATTGTGTTGTCTTTTGTTAACTTTTGCCCCTATATATAGTTAACATACAATACATTTGTGACCCTGGACCACGAAACCAGTCATAAGGGTCCATTTTTAGAAATTGAGATTTATACATCATCTGAAATCTGAATTAATAAGCTTTTCGTGGATGTATGGATAGGACAATATTTGGAACAATTTGGAACAAATCTGGAATCTGAGGTTCCAACAAAATCAAAATACTGAGAAAAATCACATTTAAAGTTGTCCAAATGAAGTCCTTACTGTAGCTGTACATATTACTAATCAAAAATTAAGTTTAGATGTTTTTACAATAGGATACTAAATATCTTTATGAAACATGATGTATACTTAATATCCTAATGATTTTTGGCATAATTATTTTTTGACCCATACAACGTATGTTTGACTATTGCTACAAATATATCCCAGTAACATATTGTTAGCATTTAATGTGTTGCAAAAATAGTAATAACTTTGCCTAGTTAATTCTACAAGTTCCTTTTTAGAATTCGGAAACCTTGCGAACAGTGAGAAATGTTCACGTATTTGGGCTGCGGGGCTGTTTTGGTGAATATTGTTATTGAATACTGACTGTGGTGTAATAATCATTTGTATTTTTGTAGTTCACGATATAATCTTGATTAAATCTTGATTAAACTGTTTTACACAAACAAACAAACCAGTCTATCCTAGATCTGTCCTCGACTCTCCATCCGTTCAAAACTCTTCTTCAAACAAACTTCTCTAATAAACTTTTCATATTGCTCCAAAACTACTGACAGAGCGTCCAAACTTCATTTCCATCTTTTTGTTTAATTTATAAAATGTCTCAGGGCGTTTTTTTCTCTGCAAATATTTGAAGATGAAAGAGTGAGAATGATGTGATATTTGCAGCCATATTTCCCCAGGTGCCATAAATTTCATACTTCAAAGCTGTGTGTTATGATCCTGAGAGTCTGGATATCTGAAGTAATTATTCAGCTCGGTCTCTCGCTGCTCTGTAAACCAGAAGGAATAAAATAAAGCACATTTTTGAGTTGGAAGAATGTAAGGTGAGTTTCTGACAGATACTACGGGATGATAACTGACCCATTTCCTCTTTCTCCTCCTCTCCAGCTAACGTTTTGGACACCATGCTGCTGAGGAATTCTGGGAAGGTGGAAGAACGTCGGGAGACAGGAAGTGATGCGCCGGCTCTACCTCAGCGCTTCCTGTGGTGCTACTGCTACCATCACTGTCCGGAGGACTCTACTAATAACACATGCAGGTATCGGGACACATCCCGCCTCACTTGCGTACATTAGCACGTGTTCTGTAGCTGGTGTCACATGTGTCTTTTGCGTTCAGGACGGACGGTTACTGCTTCACCATGGTGGAGGAAGAGGGTGGAGCGGCTGTGGTGACGTCAGGCTGTCTGGGTCTGGTTGGATCAGAGTTTCAGTGCAGAGTGAGTCATAAACTGCTCTAATTTCCAAAGTAAACTACTTAAGTGTGCATCGGTCCTCAAGCACAGACGAAACAAAAGCCTTACGTAATTCACTGTGAATTAAACACCTCGTTAATACTTGTGTGCTGCTCCTTTATGCTTCACAATTTTTACACATTAAAAAATACTGGGTAAAATATGGACAGAACCAGCAATTGGGTTGATTTGACCCAGCAGTTCTGGATAGTAACCAACTCAATTGCTGGTTCTTTATCCTCATCTCAAAATGGCTTGAAATAAAGTCAGAATTGTCACATATTTCGTCACAATTACACTTCTGTTCGGTAGTAAATTAATCAAAAGTAGCCATTTACAGTATGTTATAGTTGATTTCTATTGCACATAAATGCTATTTGAACTTTATATTTATCAAAGGTCTCACAAAAATATAAAGTGGCAGAACTGTTTTCAACATTGATAATCTTAATGAATGTTCATAGAGCAGCAAATGTGCATATTAGAATGATTTCTGAAGGATCATGTGACACTGAGACTGGAGTAATGGTGCTGAAAATTCAGCTTTGCGTCACAGAAATAAATGACATTTGAAATTATTTTGAAACAGTTGTTGTAAATTGTAATAATATTTCAGATTACTCAAATGTTTCCTAGACTTTTAATGAAATATATTCAGCCTTGATGAGCATAAGAGATTGTTTTTTATTTTGCAGTGAAAACAAGCTTCCATACTGATGTCATTCCATGATTTTCTCTCTGTGCAAAACAAATGAAGAGTTATTATTATTATATTATGGAAATGAATGGTTTATGATGATGAATGATTTATACTGCCAAAAAAAACAAAATAAATCCTATTTACATTCTTAATACCTGTCATTGGTCTTACAAAATAAAATAAAATATATATAAAAATATAAAAATATAATATATATAAAATATAATATTAAATATAAAAAAAAATAAAAATAAATATATGTATATATATATATATTTGCTTATTAAAATGTTATAATATGTTTGGCAACGCCGAGTGGACAGTGAAAAATGTTATTATCAAATAATATCATAGCTTATTTTTACCCACTCATTTTCAGTACCGCTCCAGAGTGTGCAACTGCTGAATGTTTCACTAGGAACATGTCAAATTACGCAAGTAAAATGAGTTCAACGTAGTGTTTTAGTGTGTTACTGACCCCCTGAGAGACTGGTGTGTTAATGTAGCGTGTGTTTGTATGTGTTTAGGACACAGGGAACTCTAAACAGCGGCGTGTGCTCGAGTGCTGCACAGATCAGGACTACTGTAACAGAGACCTACATCCAACACTGCCTCCTCTACGAACACCCAGTGAGTGCACACACACACACACACTTTACTATATCTGCCAGTCTAATCACAGATTCATTCATTTAGCAGAAACATAGCAACATGCTAAAAACCTCTCAGGAGCACCACATACAACATACTTAAAACCACTTAAAACACCTTAGCAACTACATTACAACAACAGTACACCGTTGCAACTGCATAACAATGAGTCCTCTTAAGACACCTTAAAAACGGCATAACAAAGGCTTTTCAACAGTCTTATTATTGTTAGTTAAAATAAACTACAATTACAAGTTTTTTTCTACAACAATAATACTGCAATAAGTCACTAAGTGGAAATAAAACTAAGACTTAAAGTCCAGTTAATTACACCTAAATAACAAACAAAAATGTAAATTGCAAATAAAACATAGAAATCTCATTTAATTCAAAATAGTACAGTAATACATGATAGTATGATGTAATGATTACTATAGAATCGTTTACTTTTACATGATTTAACCTCTTTAGTATGTTGCCTTTGGAAAAAATGTCTGATTTGTTCCCACACATATACAGTATGTAGGTCAGAAACTCTTACACACCTGTAGGGTTTATTTTGGCTGTCACGAGCAACTCTCATCAATCAACACAGCAGAATAGAAGCTTCTCTGTCCGTCACACACACACACCTGTGTGTTCACACCCTCACACCTGTGCAGCAGCTCTGACTTCAGCATCTCTCACACACACACACACGCACAGCTCCTGAAGGAAGTGTTCCTAGAGCCGAGTGTGATGATGTAAGAGTTGTGTGTTCACCGTTGACTCTTTGACATGTAATAATATGTGTGTGTGTGTGTGTTTGCAGGTTACGTGATGGGAGACATTCATCACATCGCTCTACTCATCTCAGTGACTGTCTGCAGCTTCCTCCTCACCTTCATCATCATCTTCTGTTACTTCAGGTGTGTAAGTCACCAACACAAACACAGACCTAGGTTTTTCTTAAATTTACCTACTGTAAGTCTCAACTCAAAAATCATTTACAGTCCTCAAGTTGTTACATACCTTTATGTGTTTCTTTCTTCTTTTGAACACTAAATATGCCATTTTAAAGAATATAAATATAACAGTTTGCTAGTAGCAATTGACCTCCATAGTATGGGAAGTCTGTTTAACCAGTCTTAAGTTGCACGGGTATAATTTTAGCAATAGCCAGAAAATAATTGTATTGGTCAAAATGATCAATGTTTCTTTTATGCAAAACATCATTAGGATAGTAATTTAAAATTGTGTTCCATGAAGATATAAAGTACAGTATATACAAATACAGTAAATGAAAATGTACCCTTATGACTGGTTTTGTGGACTATGGTCACATGTCTCTTAGCGTGGCTGACGTCTGGTCATGTTAGTCTGGTGTTGAAGTGGTGTGTGTGGTGTTTCAGGTATAAACGTCATGAGTTAGCCCCACGTTACAGCCTCGGCTTGCATCCGGACGAGACGTTCATTCCTCCGGGAGAATCCCTGCAGGATCTCATAGAGCAGTCCCAGAGCTCCGGCTCAGGGTCAGGACTCCCCCTGCTGGTGAGAATCAACATCCACACAGAGCCCTTTCAATTCTGGGATGCAGAGTGCTGTCTTTAAAATCGTCCATGTCTCAGAGTGAATGAGTGAAATGATAATAATAATAGTAATATAAATAATTAAATCGAACAAAACAATTTTCCATCTCTATTGGCTTTTGTTTTTGTTTTAATTTTTAATTTTGTTTTAATTTTTAAAAATTAAAACATGCCAAATTTCAGTTGCAGATTAATGAGAGTGAGTTAACAAGTAGTTGCAAAGTCACTTGTCTAAAGTGGACTGTGGAAATAAATAGTTACCATTAAAAATGTAATGCACTTATTTGATTACCTATGATTTAGATTTTTACTAAATGATAAAAGACAAAAAAGAATTTCTGAAAAAAATAATTCTACATGCATTTTTTATTGTTAAAATTTACTAAAACCAATAATACAAAATTAAGAAAATGAATATTGAATACTTGAATATTTCAAGTTTAAATATATATATATATATATATATTTTTAAATTAAACAATTAAAACAAAAAGCTGAAAACCTACAGTGGAAAGCAGAATTAAAATAAAATAAAAACAATTTCATGAATTATCATGAATTTTCTTATTTCTCTAATAAATGCCACTGCTCTTATTGTGTATGATCAATCACTTCATTAAATTGTAAAGGAAATATGTGACGGTGTATGTGTCTGTAGGTGCAGCGCACTATAGCGAAGCAGATCCAGATGGTGACACAGATCGGGAAGGGCCGTTATGGAGAGGTGTGGATGGGGAGATGGAGGGGAGAGAAAGTGGCTGTGAAAGTCTTTTTCACCACAGAGGAGGCCAGCTGGTTCAGAGAGACGGAGATATATCAGACTGTCCTCATGAGACATGAGAATATACTCGGTGAGACATTCTGTCTCAGACACACAAACACGCGCTACTCTTATACTGGTAATGTAGGGAATATACAGACTATTGTAATAAAAGGTACTGCTTGCCAAGCTTAAGTAACTCGTGATTTAAAGTTATTTAACTAACCTTTTGAAACAGTAGTTTGCTACACTAATAAAAATCTTTCATTTCACTGAAGCTATTAAGGGGTAGTATGTGTATAATTAGGGGGAATAAAGGAACTTATTATTTTTTTATTGCTGTTCTTTTAAAATACGAGGCCAAATGAGTCAGTGCTTCACACAATGACTGTTTAAATTTCTAAAGATCTCCACTGCACTATATATAGTCTAATGTAATTTAACAGGTGACAGGTTTACTGCGTAGGTCGAAGATGGCCCATTAAGAACATAAGACAGTAATTGTGCAGTCTTTTTGTTCAAGACAGGATTCGCAAACATTCGTTTTGTTAGTGAAACCTCCTTAACATGAAATATTCATTGAGGTGTTAAGATAATAATTCAATAACATTTGCAGTTTATGTTTATTATTTAATTATTAGCTTTTCATCAAGTCATAGAACTCCGTTTTTCAAATGTATTAGTATAATATTAGTGCTGTCAAATGATCAGGATTATAAAATAAACGTTTATGTTTGCGTAATATATGTATGTGTGCTCTGTATACATATATGAATAAATACACACTATAGATGTATATGAAAAATAGTTCATGTTTATATATTAAATAATTTTATTTATAATATAAATTCTATGAATATAAATATAGACATGTAAATATTTTCAAGATATATACTGTTTGCGTGTGTATTTATATAGAAATAATAAATTACACAGAACACTCACATATAATGTGCAAACAAAATCTTTTATTTTGGATGCAATTAATATATATAGATATGTTATACTATATACAACTATTATATATGCTTCAATGATTTCTGTTACTCTGTAAGACAAAACCTCAACATGCCCATGTTATTTGTAAGCTACTCAATTAACTAAATATTGTAGACTTCTGGGAAGACGTTTGAGCGATCACTCAAATTAAAGTGAGTTTAGTTCATTAAAACGAACCATCAAAAATAAATCAGTTCACTATCATTAATCGCTGCTTGAGGACATTCAGTGAGAGTGTGTTTGATCACCGGCTGGAAAGTGATGCAGTGCTGCTTCTTTTCATTCTATTCCACTGTTTGTTAGAAAAAACAGCATTGCCATTTTCAAAACTGCTGTCACGCAACTGAAAAATGTAGTTACATTAGCAGCCTATCTACTGTTATTTAATTACTCCCACTGCTGAACATGTAGTCGGTAATTACAGGAAAATGAACCATGTTAAAATGCACGATTGAACCGTCTTGATTAGCAGTCCTTTCAAATTAATTAGCTGATATCAGATTAATTATTCGATTAAATTAAGCAAGGCCTGGCTCGGTATGTTTAGCCTCGTGCACTAATTTTAACTCTCTTTCCAGGGTTCATAGCGGCTGATATTAAAGGCACGGGCTCGTGGACTCAGCTCTACCTCATCACAGACTACCACGAGAACGGCTCTCTGTATGACTATCTGAAATGCACCACCCTGGACAGCCAGGCCATGCTGAGACTTGCCTACTCGTCCGTCTCTGGCCTCTGCCACCTTCACACGGAGATCTTTGGCACGCAGGGTAAACCGGCCATCGCCCACAGAGACCTGAAGAGCAAAAACATCCTGGTGAAGAGGAACGGCGCCTGCTGCATCGCTGACCTCGGCCTGGCCGTCAAGTTCATCAGGTCAGAGGCCTGCTCCTTTGCTTTACTTGGCTTTGAGGTTAATCTGCCGATCACTGTAGACAGCAGGTTTAGCAGCCAGTTTAAAAAAAAGCCTTGTCGGATATTCATTTTAGTGATCACTCAAAAAGTCCCTGCCTCTCACAACTTTTTTGTAGCTAAGCAAAATTTTTATCATTAATGCTAATATATTTTTGTTAGTAATTATCGAATAGATATTGCTCTGATAATTCAATTCTCTTCTGATTAAAATATTACATATATATTTGATTGTTGTCATTGTTAACTAAAACTAAACATATTAAAATGTAAAAAATGAATGAAAATGAAATGAAAACAGGTTTAAGCTAAAGTAGTGAAATAGGTAAAACTGAAACAAATAAAAATAAATTAGTTAAAGCTGAATAGAAATATTAAAACACTGTCAAAACTGCTAAAACTTTAGAAATTTAACTAAACTAAAAAAAAAGTAATATAAAAATAAAAGCAAATTCAGAAGAACAATAATAATAACTACTCCAATTGTATATTAATAATACTAAAATATATTTACATTTATTATGTTATTATTTAACTCGTATAATTAAATACTGTTCTGTAAAAAAAGTTGTTCTTAGCAACTGAAATAAAGAGTTTTAAGTTTTAAAAACCAATACTAAATTAAAAATAAATTAGAAAAATAGAAAAATAAAAATGACTAAAACAAAAATTTTAAAGGCAGCTGACAAACTAAAAAATAAAAGCTATTTAAAATACTACAAAGGGATATAAATAGCACTGGTATATATTTACATTTATCCATTTATCACACACTTGCTAATGACTGAAATGTCATAAGGGCCAGCAACAATAATATATTGATATATTGAATATTTATGTTAGATATACTATAAACATTGCCCTTTATAGAGCTTCAGTGTAAGTTGTGTCAACAAGGTTTTCCCTGAAAGAACTGCAGAAATGATGTGAAGAGTGTATGCTGCTGAAATATGAGCACTGAAACACTGTTGTGCGTCATGAACAGTGATACTAATGAAGTGGACATCCCGCTGAACACACGCGTGGGCACCAAACGCTTCATGGCTCCTGAGGTTCTGGACGAGACTCTGAACAGGAACCATTTCCAGTCCTACATCATGGCCGACATGTACAGCTTTGGCCTCATACTGTGGGAGATCGCCCGCCGATGTGTGTCTGGAGGTACAGCACCGAATATTACCGTTTCATTTCATATCATTCATTCTCATAGCATTTCTTAGTGCGTGTGGATATCAGTCATGTAGGTAAAAACATGCAGTGGAGCTGTTTTTGTTTGCTCTTTCAGTTTAGTAGATGTATATGAACCAATGAACTAAAACTATTACATGTGTTCTAAAAAATGCAATTAACACAGGACAATGACACTGACAAATTTGAAGATATGTCAGAGCAAGATATTTTCATTTGAGGCAGCTCAAACATGCATGTTAGCCTGGGACTAGCTTAAGCCTCGTCTGTGAGACCCGGGGGGCAATGAGTTTGGGATAAGATTTTAAAGAGATATCGTTCAAGTTTGTTCTGTTGTGTCTGTGTGTTGATTGCTCTCTGGATGTTATTGCAGGGATCATAGAGGAATATCAGCTGCCGTATCACGATCACGTTCCTAATGACCCGTCGTATGAAGACATGCGAGAGGTTGTGTGTATTAAGAGAATACGGCCATCTTTCCCTAACCGCTGGAGCAGTGACGAGGTAAACACACCCGTTCAGTGCTTTAAATCACAAAAACACACACTCAGACTAGTGTTCATTTCTACCTCTTTTGTTATTTATACTTTATATTTTTTTTAATATGTCATGTTATGTTTATTCATTTTAGTCCATTTTTAGCCAGGAATGTTTATAGTCTGCTAAAAGAATAGAAAATTATATATCTACACTACTGTTCCCAAACTTGGGTCAGAGAGATATTTAATGGCTTTTAAAGATGTTTCTTCTGCTCATCAAGGGTGCTTTATTTTATTTTTTATTAAACTGTAATATTGTGAAATATTATTTCAATTTAAAATAAGTGTTTTCAGTGTGAATATATTTTAAAATGTCATTTATTCCTGTGATACAAAGCATCATTACTCCAGTCTTCAGTGTCTCGTGATCCTTTCAGAAATCATTCTTAAATGCTGATGTTTTATTATCAGTGTTGGAAAACAGTTACATTTACATTTTTTCAATTAGCAGACGCTTTTATCCAAAGCGAGTTACAGGTGGGGAAAACAGCAAGCAATTAGTCCTAAAGAGGCATAAAAATCCTTAGGAAGTGTTTATTATACCGTAGTGTTCAGATAAGTGCAGGTTAGAAAGAGAGAGAAAGAATAGGTTTAAGAGATGTTTTTATTTCTTTTTTTATGATGTCAAGTAGTGTTGAAAGAGATGGGTTTTCAGAAGTCGTTTAAAAGTTGTAAGGGAGTTGGCATTTCAGATAGCGATGGGAAGATCATTCCACCAGCCAGGAACAGTGTAAGAGAATGT
>JAUYWG010000038.1:25825098-25844525 GCA_034779775.1 Enteromius afrohamiltoni
TTCTGGATTTTTAATCTAATAAATGCAGCCTTGATGAGCAGAAGAAACATCTTTAAAACCATTAAATATCTTACTGACCCCAAATGTTTGAACAGTAGTATATATTTATATATTTACATGAATCAGAGCAAAGAAATCAATTTTAGAAGAGAAACAAATCACAAATAATATAATCTTGTAAAACAGACAGTTACCTTTTTTTCTTTTTTTCCTCTAATGAATTATCTTGCAGTTTAGCATTTTCCCCCATCATGCATCATGTGTTTCTTCATCTTGATTTTGTGGAAAAAGGGTCATGTTTGATGTGATTGTGTTTGTGTTGTCAGTGTTTGAGGCAGATGGGGAAGCTGATGACGGAGTGTTGGGCTCATAACCCGGCCTCTCGTCTCACCGCCTTGCGTGTTAAAAAGACGCTGGCCAAGATGTCGGAGTCCCAGGACATCAAAGTCTGAGAACAGAGCAGCAGCACCGACACTTACCCCCAGCTCACTGCTTGCTGTGAGGTCAGCCACACGAGAGCCTCCCGCGAACCAGGACGCCCCCCGAGATCTCGTGTGCTCCCAGGACAGAGACAGAGCCGGTCCTGCTGCGTACCACAGGACCTCAGCGAGCGAGATCACATGACTCTCCTCGGAGAACTGTCAGCCTGCTCTGTCCACAATCTGTTCAGCTCCAACAGGACCGTGGTTTTGGATCGTATCAGATGTGTGTTGTCAGTCAGTCAACAGCTTCCAACAAGTTTTCCACCTTTTTTGGTGGGCTGTGCCTTATTTATTTTGTAAATAGTTGAGAGTGAAGCATCAGTGTACTTGAATAAATGTTCTAAAGAGAAAGAATATCCTGCGCTGAGTTCATTTTTGTAAAAGCAGAGTACTATTTGTTTTGTTTTTTTGTGTGTTGAGTGTTTATTTGTGCTAATAGCCAGCCTTGTTGGGCTGTAACTCAGTCAACATTTATTGTCTCAATAAGGTGGTATGTAGTATTTAATGATTTGCATAAAAATGTACATTTACACTCAGTAAGTTATTATTGCATACTGTTTTATAATGTACTACAATATTGAGGTGCAGATATTTGCCACTATAAACAGCCTGCTATTTAACATTGTGTATAATTTAACTATTTATAGACACATTTTAAACTAGCTCAGTGTATTAAAGCTTATTGAAACATCAATGTAAAAGGCAGCTAGTTCAAACTATCTTTGCCAGTAATTTCTACAGTTGCATTGGGTGGGTAAAAGTAAAATATTATATATTATATATGGTTCAAATGTACAACAAACAGTGTTTTTTTTTTTTAAAGTTTTTACATTTTTAGAACCTTTCAACATTAACCTCTCTTGTGTAATCCACTAATAATTTTACTTCCTAAATTGCCCAATGGCACAAACAGCATGCCTTAACAACACTTAAAAAAAAAAAAAATGATCCAATCCCCTCTATGGTAAATATGTTAAGACAGTCACGTTTCTATTTACTCAAGGTTGAACTATTAAAAACAAAAAAAAACGTGCAAGGAATTTCAGGGAAGGTTAAATAAAAAATAAAACAAAACACAAGGCCACTTTCAGCGTTGATTAAAAATATAATTTATTTTAAAAATCCTTTACATACATTTTATACAGAAACTGGCTGCGGACATACTTGCGTTTGTTTTGATTTTGGATGAAGGGTTAAACTCTGGTAACGATGCACATCTGCCAGCGGTTCACAGACGCACACGTTGCATAGTTGGCACTGCATTACTCACTGCACTGCTGCTCTTCTGCTATCTTGTTCTGTTCATTAATTTAGCTTTTATTTTGCACGCAGCTTCTCTGCTCTGCTGGATTGTGGCAGTCGTGTTGGTGAGGCTGCAGATAATGAGCCCTGTGTTTCACACCAACAGCAGCCTTTAGTGTGACGGATTTGTACAGACCATCATTAGCTGAAAACACTGTAAACACATTCAGGAGTTTACCTTTAGGACTCGCTAAAGACTTCCTGCAAATGGGAATTTTAGATTTCAGCTGATATGAAATCAAAACGACCCTGTTTGTTTTTTTAATGCATGTTTGTGGTCTTATAGGATGGAAGCCCATTTATGCCACATGGGGAAAAAAAAAACAAAAAAACACTTCAACGGGATCAAAAAAAGTCGTTGTTAAATTTCATTATTATTATATTATTATTTTAAAAATATGAAATGACAGAGTAAAAATCAACTCTTACAATAACGAAACTTCATTATAACAAAAAATGATCATAACTGAAATTGTCACAAATCTAAATGAAGAAAATAAAACAATATATATACAGCAGCGAAAATTACTCCAAAGAAAATAAGAAATTCATTCAAGTACCTCTATTTGGATATCTATAAAATGTCTGACATCATCATGTGATGGAGAGAAGTGTGTGGATAAGGGGTCACACAGGAGTGACATCTTTAATATTTGCCAGATAAATGCAGAAAGCCCTAACCATCACAGAACAGGACTTTTCTTGATTGTTTAGTTTCTCTTAGTCTGGTATCAGGGGGTAATATGACACGTATCATATGTTCTGCCTGGCTGTGATGGGTGGTTTTATACAGTAACCCCTCAAACAACTCACCATAACCACAGCTTCCACCCAACTAACTACAGTTATGATTACTACAATAAACCTACAGCAACTCCCTGCCATGAACTTCCAATGAAGGATCCTGAAAGAAGTAGATTGATGCATTACAATATTCCAGTAGTAACAATAACTCTCGTATCCATCACGTTTTTGCTAAATTTTTTGTCAGCATGTTACGTTTTCATGTGATGAATTTACTCTTTTTAAAATAAATGTTTTGTTTTTTTAAATAACTACAAGTATCTACACACAGTAAATAAAGCTATCTAATAATACAATATATATACAATATAATACTAATAATCTAATAACATTTTTTATAACAAAATAATATATATTATAATAATATTATGAATATTATAATATATTTTATTATAATACATTGTTGTTATTATATTCAATGTATTATTTAAATAAATGCAAAAAATGTATTTTGAATAATAATAATAATAACTAATTGGAAATACTATGTATATATATATATATATATATATATATCATTAAAAAAATCCTCAACTACTAATATTTGATACTTTATGATTTAAATAAAACTTTAATTATTATATTCAATTTATAATTTAAAGAACAAACAACATTTTAAATAATATTAATAATTATCACAATCATATATATAATTCCTCAAAAACTAATATTTTATATGTTTTTGATTTAAATAAAACTCAATATCAATATTGCAAGTTACAGAGAATGTAATAATAAATATTGTTTATATTATTTTTAATACCATTATTTATGAAACAGAGGTAAACATACAGTATCAATATATATGTCTGTCTTAATTTGTTGGCTTTAAATTTTAAAACATAGAGCTTTTATTTTGGAGGCAGTGGTTATTAACCTAAAATAACTTGGTATTAGCCTTCACTTAAATAAAAAAAAAAAAATGATATCCCAGTAGTAACAATAACTGTAGTCTCCGTCACATCTGAGCAGAAACTGTAGTCCTGGTTAGTTTTGTGGAGGAGTAAGAGTGCTCTTGTTAAAGTAGAGCGAGACGAGAAACACTGATGATGCACAACAGAAACAGCCCATGCAGAACCAGGGAAAGTCCGGCCAGAGAAGATCATCATTATTAAAGTGTGAGGAAACATTGCATTCCGGAAAATCAAAAAAACAACGTCTGACATAATTCTCCGATCCCTGGCGAGTGCTCACGTGCACTTTTGTTCTACAGACAAACTTCTTTACTGTACCCGCGTTACAAAAATAATACATTTCAAATCGCATCTGAACAATAACTGGATTTAAAGGCCACTTTAAGGTACTCACACTAAATACTGTATTCATGTCTCAAAATAGTATACTACATGAGCGTTTGTTGTTTTTGCAACCACTAGATGGCACCACAAAATTCAGTAAAAACCATGACTAGAGGATGATGAAGTGGGAGATTTCTGCTGTCGTGCAAACTTGAAGCGTCTCAACCCAGTTCCTGTTTCACCTTTGACCCCAGATTGGCGTCAGCCGCATCCACTGACGGCAGCATCACACGAAACTGAATAAGATGGCGCGTGCTGCGTCTTGGTCTTTGATCGAGCGGCAACACAACTTGAGCTGGACGTCATCACCGAAGAGAAGGTTACTGCTCCCTGGCCATGGCGGCGATGCTGTTGTCATGGCGACCCATCTCCTCCAAGATAGTGGCAAGCTGGTTGAGGTTTCCGTGCGGGAAGTGTTGAGCTTCCCAGAGATCCAGAATCACTCCGGTCGGACTCGTCTTAGTCGCAAAGTAGTTGAGATACCTGCAGGGTAGATGAGAGGAAACACTTCTGATACTATTTTAATGTGGCAATGTGTATTTTTTGTAATATTTTGTATATTCTATTTTTATCTGGAATGTGGGCACAAACTAGCAAATCAGATTATTCCTAAAAAACATCAAATTAACGCATTATATTTAAGATATTATAAAAATGATGCAATATAAGTGTTATAGGCTTATTGGTAACATGGACATACTTTTTTCTTTTCCTAAAGCCATTCTGTGATCAGCATGTGATCAGCAGAAGACAAAAAACTGTTTTACTCCTATTAATAAAAATACTTATGTTATTATTACTGCTATTATTATTAAAAATATATTATTTAAACTTTAAATAATTAAAAACAATGTACTTTTATTATTCATATTATTTTATTTAAATAAAACCAATGTTAATTTGTATTAATATTGCACAGTAAAAACATAATATTTAAAACAAACTATAATAATAATACTTAAAATATTTGTAATGTGTAGTAATATCAAATAATATTATTTAAAACATGACTTTTATTTCTAATAATACAATTGTAATAGTATTTAAATAATAAAAAATCACTACAACAATAACACTATTACAGTGTAAATAAAAGACAAGTATTCAAAAACAACAATAATTAGTAAATAAAATAGTATATATTTATTTATTTTTCCTGCTGTACGTATATTGAAGGATTTACTCGTCAGTCACAACAGTGTAATGCCCTTTAATGCAAAATAATAATTTACTGATAACTGTGGTAATCTAAAATAATTGCAATTTCTTTGATTAAGCCATTCAATAAAAATCAGAAAACAGCCAGTATGCATGCCTGAACTGAATTCTATATTCGTGCAAGATGACACAGACAGCCTTTCTTTTCCCATCCCTCTCACATGTACTGTATGTACAGCAAATATATGAACACTTCCACCATCACACGCTCTCCAGATCCTGTGTTTATCAAAGCTGCTGTAATCTGAGCTGAACGGAGAAGCTCTCGACGGTCCCCAGCAGAACAAACACATCTCTGCAGAAGGTGAGATCCGCACACTATGACTGATGAAGAACTGTCTTTTTACTTTTAACATCTTTCTTTTTTTTCCCAGGATCCTCCTCGCTTTATCTCTCTACTTCCTGTCCCCTGTGAACCCGAACTCGTCTTCTGCCTCTTTCATGCCTGTTGGTCCTCAGAGGTGAACAGAGAGCTCTCCATCCTAAACTCTCTCTCGTTTGAAATCAGATCTCTCGTTCTTCAAGCGTCCTGCGGTAACACCTCAACAAGAACTCAAACCATAGGGGTCCTGTGCTTTTTTTTTGCCTTTCCCTCTAATTACGTGGATTTCGGAGGCGCACGGAAACGCTGGTATTTTGAAAAGTTGATGTGCGAGAGAGCGAATATATCTCTTCGTATTCTCCAGGCGGACTGAAAAGAACAGTTGGAAATATCTCTTTTGCTCTCCTGCTGTTTTTCCAGCGTTAATTGTCTTCAAACTCTCCTATGAGATACTTTTAGAGCAGATTAGTTTCCCTTTCATCGCTTTTAGAATAAAAGTTACACTGCAGTCTCAGCGCACTGATGATAAACAAGCACTCACACCAGGGATGTGCTAAAACGTTGACCTATAATGATTGACTTTTGATGGTGAAAGCGCAGTACATTATATTATATCATATTACATATTTGTAAAAAAAAAAATCATTCATTGAAATAAAGTGGAAATAAAATCCATTTAAAATGTTGCATAACTGAAGCTGAAGTACAACTGTCTGCATAATAATACATGTTTTTTCTATAGGATCATGTGACACTGAAGACTAGAGTAATGATGCTGAAAATTCAGCTTTGCATCACAGAAATAAATGACATTTTAAAATATATTCAAATAGAAAATACTGAAGTGAAAATTGTAATAATATTTAACATTTTACTGTATTTTTTAATCAAACAAATACAGCCTTGGTGAGCAGAAAAATCTTAGTGACTTTATTGGCATTTAATTATTTAGATGGAATTAACTATTTAGTGTGTCACCTGTCCAGGTTGAGTTTGTGGGCCAGTATTCTCCAGTCGTTTCCACGCGTGTGAGGGACGTCCAGGCTGCTGCACAGTTTGCTTCTGATGCTGACCGGAATCCTGAATGCGCTTGGACCCGCAAGAACCGTGATACTGCTGCCTGGATCCATCAGAGACGTGTCAATGCTCTGGACGTCCTGCAGAAAACACACAACATATGTTTTTTATCTTAATTATTTTATATTAATTATGTACAGGCTGTTTTGGGTCACCATTGACTTCCATAGTATTTTTTTTTCCTACTATGGAAGTCAATAGTGACCCAAAACAACCTGGTAACAAACTTTAAAAAAATATATCTTTCTTTCCTTCTTAAAACTACTAGAAGCAATTCAGTCAATGCGCTCAGAACACTATTTATCTGAGCTTTAAACTGATGAGGCTTTAAAATGCATGCATGCTTTTATGAAGATTCCAATGTAACATGAGCACAATAAACATGCTATTCCCAACCAAACAGATATTTCGCGAGATACAAGCTAGATAAACTCTTCTGGAAAGGGGGCGGGGCAAGCAGATCATTTGCATTTAAAGATACATGCACAAAAACCTTTAACGCTTCAAAAGCGGCACCTTGCATTTTCATTCAGACCAAAGTAAAAGTCAAATTTTCCCAGGTCTGCTTGTGCAACAAGTGGGCCGGCAATATGCTAATGTTTCATTTTGACGTCAGCATGAAACAGCTGATTTCAATATCAAAATCCTTTTGAGAGACAATAACTTTATACACGGTGCACTTTCAGATTTCAAACTTTGCAGGGTGTTTTCATTCACTTAGTGTTCCACACTGCATGAACGCTCATGTTACAAAATCAATAAAAGCACTTTAAAAGCTAAACAGAAATGACAAAAGCTCAAAACTTACCAATCACTCTAAATGCCTTCGATGCAATTTAACTGTTCTTTATCTAAAATGTACAATTAAACTGTAAATGTAATTATAATCACATGATGGTGGGTTTGCTCATTACTTTGAGTTTTTTCAAAAACAACAATAAGCAGAGACTTAATACACATAGTTCTTCTGCTCACTGGAACACAACATGCTATAACTTGTGTTTCTTCATTTTAAAGCTGCTTGTATGCATCTTCATATGTATAAAGAGCATAATGCGTCTCAGTCTCCCGCTGAGCTCCACTGCTCTTTTGGTATTTAGAAATGTTCTCAGTGAATCGAGGCTGTTTCACTGCTCGAGATATACTCTGCTTCTTGGAAATAATATCGACTGACATTTCCAATGCATTAAAATCCAAGCAGCAATCTCAATTGTGTGTGAGTGCGTGTGTGTTGAGGAGGCGGTTTAATTAAATCACTCTCGTTGGTGATATTATTCATAAAAAGCAACAACACCAAATAAAAGCTTCTGCTTTTGTATGTCTGTAAGAACAGAAGTGGAGGATGAAAAATGAGCACAGCTGCTTTGCATTTGAGTGACACAAAATATAAACGTTCCCACAAAAAATGCAACCAAATAATAACATAAAAAAATGCATTAAGTGGATCAAACGGGACAGTATAGACATTTCTAATGTTAATAAAATTATATTTCAAATAAATGCTGTTAAAGTTTCATGACAAAAAAAATGTTTCATGTTTACTCACGCCCCACCATAGAGGGTGGTGAGGATGGAGGAGGGTGACGAGAGGCCATCCATTACTTTGCCAACTGCTCATGCACTTCATTGCAGAGACAGAACTGTGGCAAGGCACAGATCTGGCCAAGGTTACAAAACGTTTTCTGCTGCACTTAAGGTTCCTAAGAGCACAGTGGCCTCCATAATCCTTAAATGCAAGATGTTTGGGACGACCAGAACCCTTCCTAGAGCTGGCCATCCGGCCAAACTGAGCTATCGGGGAAGAAGAGCCCAAAGATCCCTGTGTCTGAGCTCCAGAGATGCAGTCAGGAGATGGGAGAAAGTTGTAGAAAGTCAACCATCACAGCAAAGGGTCTGAATACTTAGGACCATGTGATATTTCAGTTTTTCTTTTTTAATAAATCTGCAAAAATGTCAACAATTGTGTGCTTTTCTGTCAATATGTGGCGCTGTGTGTACATTAATGAGGGAAAAAATTAACTTAAGTGAATGTTTTGCAAATAACATATTTCGAGAGGATCGCTGAACGAGTTCGGCTGGTAGCCCGTCATCTAATCATTCCCTTGTGAATTCACACCCAATCATATCATTTCTCCTTCACTTTACATTTCCCAGCTTCCCTTCTCCCGCATCTCACTTTTATGCACGATCTCGCCGCCAGACAAGCTGCCTAAAACACCAAATGCTCGTCCGAGCTCGATCAAAGAGGATTCAGCCACTCTCCTAGCCCCAGCCAGCCTTCAGCCAGTCTGCCTGAATTCCCGCGGGTCGTGCCCTCAGATATCTTTTCACTCTTCATCTGCCAAAGCCCACAGAAAAGAATCCATGCTACTCACCACATGTCGTCTATCTCCTCCATTCTCCTCTGCCCGGACGCAGAACCAAGCCCAGCGCTGCCAACTTTCCCAATCGCAAACAGCAAGGCAGCGCAGAACTGTCCGGCGCCGCCAGATGACGTCATACTCAAGTATCTACGACGCCAGCATTTCCTTTCATTTCCCCACTGTCACATAACATATTCTACGCACCCATTCACCCTTTTTGGTTCATTAATTTATTTAGCCATCGATTTATTTAACCAATGGTTCATGTTGTCAGAACATATATAATTTAACGGAACTGTTTAACTAATTCCCTGGTTTTTCTCCTTCTCCTCCGCTGAGGTTTCTCCCCAGCCTCCATTAGAGGAATTCCCATTCCCTTACCCATGCTGGGGGCTATTCTCTTCTATCCCATCGTTCCCCACGTTTATTTGAATTTCATCTAAAATTTTGCCATTTCCTAACACTTCTCTGCTTCTCCATCAAGTCACCGAAAACCCAGGCCAGCCCGGCTGTCCTTACTCCACTTACACATTTATGTCCAAAAAAAGTCCCGTCCAGCTTCCTCTCTTATTGCCCCATTTGGGGGGCGTGAATTTGGCTGCTGTCCTCTCAAAAAAACTTACATTTCTCACAAAATAACGTGCAAAGCTACAACAGACAAAACAGGTCTGATCAAAAGCAGAGCTCCACAGAATCCTGCTGCTCATTTAAACATCACTGCACAAGTCTATCAAAATGAGCATCTTTGATCAATAAATGCACTCAATCTATTTTTACTAGTATGAAATGACAAGTGCACTGAAAGCAGTCCCTGAAGAGGCCAAGCATCAGTCAGACAGAAGCGCTTCACAGCCCAGAAAGACTCAATTCATCACAACGCATTCATCTATAAAGTTAACGAATCTGTGCTGTTCTTAATTAGACACATTGATTAAAGCCCAGGAGCAGCGGAGAGAGAAAAACACAGCGGCTCGGTGAAAACCCTTTGTGATGTATAGACAGACGCGTGAGGGCGTTAAGAGTAGCTGGAGCTCTTCTCACGGATTAAATAGAAACAGCCTCTTCTCCAGAGACTCAAACGCTTGGGAACTGAAGGAAGACAGCTGATGGAGAGCCCTAGTGAACAAGCTGACCAGATTTCTGAAATAAGAAACAGGCATGTTTCTATTTGAGTGGTCAAAATATCACTCTCTGTCTCTCTCTTTTTTCCCCTTTTAATAAAAATATCTTTCGTGGTTTTGTTTTTTGGATGTTGTGGGTTCCCTGCTCTATTAGTGTAATTATGATGAGGGTTAGTTTGTTTCTAATCTAATTCTAATTCACTAAAAATCACAGTATGAAAAAAAAGTATGTTATAACAAAATATTAAAACTGTATTTTAACATATTTGTAAAACATATTTTTAAGCATTGCCTGTTTGTGACCTTATTTAATTTATTATTTTCCCCAAACAGATAATCACTTAGTAACTTTTATATATTTATTTTAATTATTGTTTGTGCTTGGAAACTACTATCTTAAACCAGGCATGTCATTTTGCAGTTTAAGCTCATTTTGAAAATAAAAAAGCAAAATAATTATTTTGCATTTTTGTTTCAAAATGATCCTAATAAGAATAAGAATAAGAATAAATAGTAGATATGTATTTCCAAAAGTAGAAATATACTGTAAAATAACATTTGGAAAGTTGCAATTAGTGTAAAATCAGTTTATGAAAATGTTAAATACTGTAAAAAGCATAGTTTTATTTATTATGTGTTTTGATATTCATAACTGTATTTTTGTAATGTGTTTTGTAAAGTCATAATTTTGTTCTAATACTGTTTTGATGTGTTGCTATTTTGCTATAATTATTATTTGTCTCCTAGTTCACACTGCAGGCTAAAGTGGCCCAAATCCTACTTTTTTGCCCAAATTTGACCCATATCTGATTTTCTTATCACACTCTGAACAGCACAAATCCTTTTTTGTCACTTTCATATGTGGTCTTAAATCAGAAACATTTTTGCAATGTTTTGCAATGCGACTTCAGTCTGAACGGCTCTTCTGAGTATATATCAAGACAGCATCTAAAGACAGCAGAGAGCAAGAGGGAACGTGTTACTGTACCTCGCTCAGGGTGGTGTAGAGCTGGAAGATCTGACCTTCTCCCTCCACCTGTCTGACACACAGCTTGCAGCACAGCTCACACACACTCACACTCTGACGCTCCAGAGCAAAGGAGCAATGCAGGCGCCGAACCGAACCACTCCACACCTGAGAGAAAGACAGCTCCTGCACAGACACACAGACGTCTGTTCACAATTCACAACAGCAATAGATAGTTCCTGGTTCAGAGTCTGTTCTATCATTGTTACCCCATGTATATGTCTGTAATGTGTTTATCTCAAGGGGCTTTCCAGGTTCTCTTCAAACTACTCATTTCAAACTGCTTCCCTAATGCACTGATAGGAGATCCGTGAATGTGAACGTGGCCATAATTACTGTGTTAAGAAGTTGTGTTTATGAATGGATGATTAAAGCTGTAAATGGTTTTAGCTTCATGTTCACTCTGTCTCAGGTCCTTCATCAAGCACTATGCTCTCAGTTAAAGTTAAAACAGACATTTCTATCTCTGAGCCAGGAGATCTTCTCTCTTGACATTTTTAGATCCTGTCTGAAGGCTGATCTGTATCCGTTGTCTTCACCTGGTATTTGGTGAGTAGTTTGCTCTTCCAGTGTGAGTGAATGTCATGTATTGAGAGTCTCAGGTTGTGGTTGCTGTAACTGAAGTTCAGAGACTTTGGTTCATCCAGCAGTTTTCCACCGATCTGTTTTTCTATCTGCAACACCTCCTGTCCACACAAACACATCCAGTCAACAGTGTGCTTCATTTATAACACAGTCATGCAGTCAGTGTGAATTTCACATCTTTTAAATATGAAATGGACCAAACTTTTAACGTACACAACTCAGAAGTTTCTCCAAACATAGTATAGGAGTTCAAATGGTTTAAAACAAAAGTCTCTATATATTCAAATTAATATATTTTATATATATATATATAAAAATTAAATTCATAAATTGTTTTAATTAAACAGTATATTTTTTTTAAAAGTCAGTACTGACATTTTAAATTAAAAATGTCAGTACTGAAGTACTATTATATTAAATATTGTATTACATTAAATTACTAAACCACTTAAATTAAAACATTAAAATAAAAAGATTTTTTATATATATTATAAATATCACATTATTAAGTATCTTTATATAATAATAAAAACAACAATAATACATTTAATCATAATTAATATAATAAATTATGATAAAATAAATCATTATTTATTTTAACTAAAATATTAAAGCTATTAAAGCATATTAATAAAGCATAAAAACTCCATGTTCATTTAGATGTAATTTAATGTAGCGCATTATTAACTAAGTTGTTCCTCAGTTATATCTAGTTCCTGACATGAAATAAACTAAATTATGTCTAGCCAATCATAACAATGCTTGTTTACATACAATATAGCAGTTGGTCAAATAAGACTACAGTAGCATAGCGTCAGAGAAGGTCAGCTGTTACGCACTTTGAGTGTGTCCTGTGTGTCGTCGAGGCAGTACACTCGGATGTGATAGTCTACACCTGCTGTGACTACAGGACCAAACACAGCCAGTTTGATTCGCTTAGCTGCTGATGGACAGACGCTCTGGCCAATCAGACAGTAGGATCCGAGAGTCTCCGTCAGGATGTGACACGCCTCGTCCCCCAACTGCACGTAACAGGAAGTAGTGAAGTTCTCTTCTCCAACCACGACCACGTCCTGCACACAGAACACACACATCACTCACATGACAGGGACTGGGTTAAACTGATCTCTCACATTCTTACATTATAAACTTCAATATATATTGTACCCTGGTGGGACTTCAATTATGCATAAATTATGTAATTAATCTTATTATTTTTAAGTTATGCTCTTTTACCCTTTTCCACTGAAAAGTATCTAGAATTTTAAAAGTCACAGTGATGGAAAAAAAAACAGACAATTGGCTAAAAAATATTTAAAAATATTAATAATAAATAACAGTTAAATAACAGTACATTTTAAATGATAAACTATAAAAAAAATATTTTATTTAAATAAATTATTATTAAATTACAATGACATTTCCTTATATATTTCATATTATCGGTATATTGATATAGTTCTCATAAGCACACAAATACACACACACACACACACACACACACACACACACTTTCCTTCACATTGCTATTATTATGAATGAAAATATTACTGTACAAAATCCCTATAATGCAACAATTTAATTAATTAATTAATTAATTAATTAATAGCGGTACAACCCATTTTTAAATGAGGCAATTGTAAAATTGATATTAAAATGATATTGGATGTAAAAAAATTCTATTCAAATTACACAAATATTGTTTGATTAATTCATATTTTTGATTACAATATATATTTGTTTTTTGAGGGGGGAGGGGGGGTGTTCTTTCAATCACAAAAAAAAAAAAAAACACGAAAAAGCAAACACTTTCAAGAGTCCTAAAAATAGGTTTCACTGTCTTGGAAAAAAAGTAATTTCTTATTTCTTCTTTTGATTTTGGAGTGAAATATGACCAGGGTATGTTTTTGACAGGTTTTATGAGATATATATCCCCACAAGCAGGTTCTTCAGGACATTTGGTCTCTCCTGCATACACACACACACACAGATACAGACACATTGCGAGTGTGTCTGAGGGAATCCCGGCCCTGATAAAGGAAACAGATTCCTCCTGATAAATACGCCCCATTCTTTTCCCCGCTGCACTCCAGCAATAATTGAATTTTGTGTTGTCTATTTGTAGAACCCTGCCATGCACAGCAGGCCAATTTACCCCGCCTGCCTTCACTGATAGTTACATTTATTTTCCAGTCATGTTCCCCTCTCTCTGCAGGATAAGTAGTTTATTGAAATGGAGCGGCTCATCTCCAGAGTTTCCCTGACCTGATTCCTCTCGTTGCCACGCTTTCGTTCAGCCCCTGGCCGTCCCGTTTGGCTGTATTCAAATTCCTCACCTCCCATTGGTCCTGCTGGATGTGGCTCTTGAGGATGATTTGCCAGTCCTCGGAGTGGGCGTGTGTGCAGTGGTGTAGAGTGAGGATGACGGGACGGGTCAACAGGGCTCCTGCGGGACCACAGCTGACCACGGTGCTGAGCACGGCCTCCCCGTCGTCAACCGCTGGCCTGAGAGACACATTTAAAGTGACAGTTCAGTCAAAACTTACTTTTCTGTCATTCACTCACCCTCAAGTTGGTCCAAACCTGTATGACTTTGGTTTGGGTATTTTGAAGAAAGCTGGTAGACACTGGTGTGTGGCCACCAGGGAAGTCAGTTTCAACCAGCAACTGTTTGGTTCTTCAGAATATCTTCTTTTGTGATCAACAGAAGAAATAATCTTATATAAGTTTGGAACAACTTGGGGGTGAATGATAAATGTAGACAAATGTTCATTTTGGGGTAAACTATCCCTTTATGGCTTTTCCTGATTTTATTTCTAGTCTGCAGAAGCTACAGCAACACAATGAAGCAGAACTGTTTGAAATTTTTAAGTTCACATTGCATCAATTTGAACATTAAAATGTATGATATGAATTTTATTATAGATATTTATCAAGAAAGAACATCCTGTGGTTTACATTTCAAAATTCTCAGAAAGAAAAAAAGGGAGGTGATAACTGGGATGAAACTTTAAGGTACAAAAGCTAGGTACATCTTTGTATCTTATTTACCCCTAAATGTTAGTACAGGATAGTACCATAAACATACCTATCTGTACTTTAACAGAACACACTGTATTAGTACCTAATCTTGCTTTTCTATGCATCAGCAAAACGTAAATGATTTCGTATTTTTTGTGACAACTGAATATCAGTTAATCATTGATAATCATTATTTGTAACTTGCATTTTCCCTCAAGTAATTGATTTCTTGTGTTTTTTGAGTGTTTCTTATCTGTTTAAACATTCAACCACAAAACGACTTGCTTATGTTGCGTTAGGGCTGGGTTTCAATTCAATTTGATTCTGACTCACAAGCTTTAGATTAGATTTGATTTTCGATTCAATTTCAATCCTAACAAACCAGTCAATCATCAATGTTAAGCCTCTTTTTAGCTTTCAGATTACACTCAATTACAGTTTTTATAAGACATTTACTATTAAATAATTATATTTCTACTCAAAATCATTTTTGATGGCTGTCATAAAAAAGTGATTGATTTTTTAATAACTTAACACAGACGTTGAAGAGCATAAAAAAATGAAAGGGAACATATTATATTGTGCAAGTATTTGGCTAAATGCAAGTTACTCTTTTTGAACAACTTCAGATGTTCATTCATGTTTATTTCATGCTGTAACTGGAGGAGGCATTTATTATTGTAATACTGCAGTAAAATGGTGAGGATTGGAAATCTGAAATTTAGATTCACATTCTGTTCATTCGCTGGAAACAGGTTAGACTAATCAATTCTTTGAGATTTACAAATTTACCTCATGCTCTCTGTCCTCTGTACAGTCACAAACATCTCATACACACGACCTTGAGGAATCGCCCCGGCTGGAACCAACAAACTCACACCTGAAAGAGAGGGAGAGATAAATAGATAGGTGGTGTTTGGTATAATGTCAGTGGAGTGCTGTGTGTATTTCTGCAGTTGATGATTATTAGCTGCTGTCGTCCGGATTCATTCATCACTGTCACTGAGTGTGTTCATCTCATCACATGAATGTGAGATTGGGAATGTGACATTTCCATCGTGTCTTACTGGAACCCGTTACAGCCATACGCCTTAATTAGACTAATGAAGGACTATCAACACAATCAATTAATCATCATAAATTATATCATACTTCGATTCGTAAATATGTTGGACGCTCGGCGAGGACCAGAGTGTGATTGTGCATCATAAATCATACACAAACAAGCAGTGTGTGTGTGTGTGTGTGTTTTCACACCTGAGTTTGGTATGATCAGATGACCTCCCAGGGAGTTAAACGAGCCTAACGCCGTACACGTGGGGTCTCTTGTGCGTGCCAGAGTCTGGTTGCGCGGGGTCATGGGGTCGCTGTCCAGAAGAGAGTGGGTGACTTTGGGGGAAAGGGTGGCGGAGAGGTCAGAGGTCATGTCCTCCTGAGGGGTCACCGTGCCGGAGGAGTTGTAGACCTTGATCTTGAGGTTGGGAAGCGGCAGAGGCTCCAGCAGAGGGGAGCTGGTCATGGGGATTTTGTCTGAGATGTCGTGGAGGGCATACACTGGACCGCGATACAGCGCCGCTGCTGAGGACAGATCAGGGGTCGCGGCCAGCAAATCCGCTGCAAACACACACACAAAATTAAATAATATTGAATATTACTAAGTCAGCTTATTAAAACTTATTAAAAATGATTGGCAAGATCATCTAATGTCTCTTATGCTCATAAAGGCTGCATTTTTTTTAATTTATACAATCTCAAACAACTATTTTGTATTTGAATATATTTTAGAATGTAATTTATTCTTGTGTTTCAAAGCTGAATTTTCAGCATTATTCACTCTTCAGTGCCACATGATCCTTCAGAAATCATTTATTATACATTTTTGTGTTGACAGTTGTGCTTCCTCATATTTTTGTGAAAAAAAAAATAAAAATAAAGATCCATTTTTAAATAAAGCATTTATATGAAATGTTTTTTTTATATATTTTGCTGTTGTCACTTTTGATCAATTTAGTGTCCTTGCTGAATAAAGTATTATTTTATTTTATTCAAATTATACTGACCCCAAACTATTGAGCAGTAGTGTATGAGCACAACCACAATGATTTTATAATCTCACATAAACAAATTATTTCCAAAATCCAAAATTCCAAAAGATATGCACCTGTAATCAGGTTAAAACAAAATCTACATAAAAGAACAATAAAGTCTCTGTACGGTATTCTATATTAAACATGCTCACTGTGCTGACTTTCTGTGAAGAATAAAAAAAAAAACTGAAGACATTATTTATGGAAATTCCCTTCTTTGCAAAAGCACTCAGATATCATTCTTCATATTTAAATCGGTGCACCATACTGTTATTTAAGCTTGAGTTTTGTTTTTTTTTACCCCTTATTCCTTCTGCATATTGCAAATCGGTTTTCATCATCTTATAATATCTTGCAACTGGTTTTTGCAATTGTTGTTAAAAAAATAAAAAACAAGCATAAAATGAAATAAAAAATAGTGACTTTTTATTACAATTCTTACTTTTTCTGTTTTCACATCACATCTCGCAGTTCTGGCTTCATATTTTTGTAATTCTCAGTTTATATCTTGCAATTTTGATTTGGAATTCAGATTTGTGAGAAAATAAGAGCACTGTGAGATGTAAACACCTGTGAAAAAGTCCTGTGGTGTAAATAAGCTTCCATAACTGTCACATGAAACTTTCATAAGAGCTTTTGTTTTAAACACTCTAAACCACAAATAATGTATTACATTGAAAAAAAGCCAAAGTGGCTACAAAACCCATTCACCTCTATTTTGCATCCAATTTCCATAGAAGCAACCATTTTTAAAACACACAAGATTGAAACCAGTTGTTGTTGTGATTTCTCACATCATTCACCATCAAAGCATGTAGCCGAGCAGCTTGACGACTCTGTGAAACATCTCCTTTTTGCGCTCCAGAAAGTCATCCGGCTTTGGAAGAGCATGAAGGTGGGTAAATGACTTTTTGGGGTGACCTACTCCCAGTATGTATTTCTGTTGTGTGCTATTTTGAAATGAAATCATGGTGTGTTTGTGTGTGAGCTTGAAAAGGACTCTTATAGCCAGCGGCTGGTAATCTCCATACTGATTGCTCATTAACATTCAGCTTCCCACAGTGACTAAACAGAGGACTGTCACTTCACACACCAGCTCTCTCTCTCTCTGGTTACTCAGGTGTGAGCATTACTCACCACGAGCCCCATACACACTCCTGACACACACACACACACACACACGTTGAAGTCATTCTTCATGCAACGATCGGTGTAAAGCGCACTGCATCACACACAACGAAGTAAACACGTCCAAACCCGGGAGAGATCTTCACCGGAGCAAAACTGACGGATGTGAACGTCTCGCTTTACCATCAAAACATCCTCTACCTCTGTATTTATCAACTCAGTCGCAGACGTCCTCCGCAGCGTCTCCACGCGGCGCTTTCAGCCTGACGGGGAGCCATTTACACCTACAGCCCTGCTTCATGTTTAATTAAGAGAGAAAACGAGCGGGAAAATGAGGGGAAAAGCGAGACAATACGAGAGCGAGCGGAACGACGATTCTTCATTAATGATAACCTGTTCAGGTTGGAGAGTGACAGGCATTCTAATGTTCCTCAGATGAAATGTCACCTGAGTCTCTCTCACACACACACACACACACACCTCACAATTTAACACCGGAACACTGCCTTCCATTCTATTCAACACTTGATTGGAATTTTAATCATTCTTTTGGTGACACACACACAGTTCGTTGCTGAAACTGTTGCACTGACTGAGAGCCGCAGTAAGAGATAGCGTGTTTGAATGTTTTACTAAAGAAATAACCCAGTCAAGGATGTGCATTATTGAGATTCGCATGATTGCAATGCCTAAAATCCCTTTCAGTCCGCTAGAAACAGCAAAATGACAAAAGACACTGATGTTCAAAATTGGTTTATCAAAAATTAGTTATTAAAGAGACAGTTTACTCAAAAAAAAAAAAATAATAAAATCACTTTTAAGTCATGTCAGACCTGTATGACTTTATTTTCCTCTGCAGAACACAAAAGAAGATATCTAATAACACTGGGGTCAACAGAAAAACTAAATTCACTGCAATGTATTTTATTGCATTCCATTTTGTGGAAAAAAGAAAGTCTGCTGGTACAATAATTGTAAAATACTGCTGACAATTCTAAATACTAAAAGACCAAAATGATATCCAGATCTACACACACACACACACACACACACACACATATGCATATATTAGTGCTGTCAAAAATTTGTATATTTTTATATTTATTATGTACGCATATACACACACACACACACACAAAACATGACTTATTTTTTATCAGTGTTAAATATGGATGTAACGTTATTGTAAATACCGTCGTACCGCAATATCAATTTTTTTTGATAATACCGTGGTCCCATGACTTGATAAAACAATGGTCTTCTGAAGAAAGTTTTGCTCGGGTGAATGGAGCGAACTACAATTCCCATCAGCCCAAGCGTGCCCATCATTCCTTGTCGCTACAGATCAGTGTTGCCAATTTAGTGACTATTCAGACCCCCTTGGCGACATTTTTCCATAAAAGCGACTGATGACAAATCTAGAGACTTCTTGGACAATCCTCAGCGAGTCTCCGGTACTGCCGCACGAGCACAAGCCAGAGCCCTTATTTTCACGGCGCGCACACCTCTCTCTGTAAGCGGCTGAGAGGAGCAGGGCTTTCAGTTAAAATAGATATTATGTTGCTTCTAACTCTATTTTACATGCAAATAGA
>JAUYWG010000038.1:25844625-25856688 GCA_034779775.1 Enteromius afrohamiltoni
TGAGCCTCTTAATTAGTTTAGTTTTTTATGTAAATGATTCAATAAATACCATTCATACCGAGGTATTACCGTACCGTGAAGTTTTGATACCGTTACATTCCTAGTATTAAAATAAAAATATATCATTGTAAAAATAAATAAAAAAATTAAAATTTCTCTTGAGCAGAAAAGCGGCATATTTTAAAGGTTTCTGAAAGATTGTATGACACTGAGGAAACATTTTTGATCATTATGAATTTTCAAAATAGTGCTGCTTAAAACTTATTTGAAAATGTGATCCATTTTTTTCATGCATATAAAATGTATTTGAAAAAGAAAACGTTTAATGTTGTCCTTTTTAATACATTTTTGGCTTCCTTTGTGAATAAAAGAAAAAGCCCTCACTAATCAGAAATGTACAGTGATCCATTAATGAAGCCTGAGTCTCACCTGAGCGTGCTTGCTTGATGCTGACTGGCTGGAATCCTCCGTTCAGCACAGACGAGTCGATGATGTCGGAGTGAAAGTGTCGATGAGTTTTGCGGTACACGAGCAGAGCCACGATAACAGAAACGATCAGACACATGACCACCGCCATGACGATACCCACGTACAGCGCCACCTCGTCTCCACCCGGAGCGGCTGTGAGACAGACAAACACAGGTCACGGACTCTGCTTAGTATATACTGTATACTGCCTGCTATATAAATAGTAAGTGAAACAGTAGGTGTTACTTCAATACAAAACAACTTAAAACACTAGCATGATACAATACTGTCACATGATCTCATCATGGTGCAAGGAGCATCCAGTCAGCATTTAAGAAAAAATGTATATTCTGAATAAGGATGTGTCTAAAACTTTAGGCAGTCCAGTTAAATAATACAGGTCTAAAAAGAGCGGTTCACAGATGAGTCATCACACAGGAAATGCAAGTTGATCACATTGTATTGTGGGATAAAGTACTCTAATGAATGAAGACAGCAAATTGAATCCACACTTTAAATATTCGCTTCCGACTAAAGATGTTAACTGCTGGACTGTTTTATCATCCGTTTGGACACTCTTTCTGACGGCACCCATTCACTGCAGAGGATCTAAATCTGAAGAAACAAACTTGTCTACATTATTAACTAAAATGAACTACTAGGAGCTTCTTGTAAAGTGTTTAATAAGTGAATAAAAATAACAACAAAAACTAAATAAATGGATAATATCTATATATTAAAAATCTAAAAACTTACTTCAACATAAACTAAAGTTACAATGAAAACCAAAATACAATAGCGTATAAATAAAAAATTAATTAATTAATTAATTACAACTTATTGTAATTACAAAGCATAAAGCAAACTGTATAATGCAGACATACTAACTATTAGTATGTTTGTATGTTACACCAAAAAGCCATACAAGTACACTTATTTACCATAACATTTCAGATTTTCATTCAGTTTAACATACAATTGTTTTTTTTTATAAATACACACACAAATCTTTTAAATAAAAAATTAAAAAAACATACAACAAAAATGTAAAATTTAAATGATCAATAAATAAATTAAAAAATAAAAAAAAAACTATAATATCATATCAATGCTACTAAATTAATACAGTTTCAGCTACTATTTTTAACCCAGCACATACTGCAGAATTTTATTTTAAATGACAAACCATTATAGCAATATGGGTTAAAGGTCACGTCTGAGAATGGCCTTTAAAACTACAGCATTAATCAGTATATAACCCCCTGCATCAATCATTAGAAGGAGTTTTCACAGTAAGAGAGAGAAAATTAGACCTCCAACTGCAGGAAGATGAAAAAACAGCCTGAAAATAGACAGTCAGACTGTGAGAGAAGAGAATCCAGTCCTTTAATTTAATGAGGCTATAAATTATTACATGCCATATTGCTCATCTTCCTGGAAATCAGCCTCATTCTTCAGCAGACTGCAGGAGAACAATAGTGACATGTTCATCCGACCTCCTTTCCTGTGGATTCTCTCTCTCTCTCTACGTGTGTATGTGTGTGTGTGTGTGTGTTTCCGAATTTGTGTATGTGGAGATTAAAAGAGGATCAGGGCCGAAATGAAGCTGCGGCTCTGAAACATCAAAGAGAGAAGCAGCCAAAATCGTCACAGTCTCTGATGTTTAAAGTGTGTGTGTGTGAATGTGTGCTTAAATCCCCTCTTCCGTATCTATTGGCTGTGTAAAGCACACGCTGGCGCTCATCACTCATTAGTCGCAGTGAGACTGCAACAAAGGTACACAGATTAAAACTCCACTCATGCTTCACACATCTGACTTATCAGGCTGACATTAACAGCAGCGTGTCTTAAAGACAGACTAGACTCAGGGTTATGAATATTCATTACAAGCCTTCACAGACTTAAGCCTATTGGTTAGACCACACCGATTCATCTCACCAGCAGAGGGCGCCAAAATGAAGCCAAAATATTACAGTAAAGTCCATTTATTTGTATACAGCTTTTTCAGCTAATACAGCAAATCAGTATATTACTGTTTACAATATATTGACGCTTTATAGTTGTATTTAGCAGATTAGTGCTAGAGATAATGCAATACAAAACAAGTGATCATGCAGTTAATATATGCTATATAATATTTATTGTTCATATGGGATAGATAGATAGATAATAGCTTTATTCTAATTGTATAAGCAATAATAATTTACTTAGTGAATGTAAAATAGCCATTCTACCCAGCAATGCACAAACTCTGACAGTTACTCTCTATGTGTGTGTGTGTGTGTAACTCGAAGCAGCCGCTGAAGTGTGTGTCACAGCGGGTGGTCACACTGAACACAGCACCACACACACGACCTCTCATCGTCTCTCATGTTGTTTCCTTGTTTTTCCTCAGTGACCTCAGCATCATTTCTCCTCTGCAGTATTGACTTGCTTACACCCATAATTAATTTACAATTAGTGGTAAAAATTGATCACAGCTGTGATCCTAATGACTAATATTATTCGATTACTGACTGTGACCAAACATGATTGTCATTAGTTATTTCTCTCATTAACCATAAAGTGCTGATCCGTGTGTGTGTGTGTGTGTATGCAATGACACATTATAGAATGACTTTCACGCAGAGGACTTTGTTGAAGGAATGTCTATATACATAATTATCAATGTCTATGTGCATGTATTGATGCTTGTCATGTGTAACTCAAATTATCCCCCAAATCGCTGTTAACCGTTAACACTTTTAAAACAAAAATTCAAGTTTACAATAAAGTTCCATTCCATGTTAATATGAATTACATATGCTCACATGAATGTTGAAAAAAAAAAAAATTTAAAGCATGTATTAATCTTAGTATTAATTTCGTCATTGACTAAGATTATTAAAATAAAAGTAAAATTTTTTAAAAGAACATCATTAAAAGGTAAACAAATACTGTCAGAAATGTATTGTCATTGTTAGTTAGCGTAATTTTAATTAAAATATTTTTGTACTTCTCAACTTATCACCAGGACATTCACAATGTAGATGAGTTTGTTCATTTGTACAGATTTAGAGAAATATAGCATTTCATTGCTTGCTCAGCAATGAATGGGTGCCATCAGAATGAGAGTCCAAACAGCTGATAAAAACATCACAATACTCCACACCACTCCAGTCCGTCAGATAATGTCTTGTGAAGCAAAAAGCTGTTTATAAGAACCAAATCCACCATTAAAGCATTTATTTTTTATACTTTAAATATTCGCTTCCGACTAAAGATGTTAACTGCCGGACTGTTTTATCATCCGTTTGGACACTCTTTTTTGACGGCACCCATTCACTGCAGAGGATCTAAATCTGAAGAAACAAACTTATCTACATCTTGGATGGCCCGAGGGCGAGTACATTATTAGCAAATGTACATTTTTGAGTGAACTGCTCCTTTAACACATTATTAACTAAAATGAACTACTAGGAGCTTCTTGTAAAGTGTTTCATCATGTCTTTGTGCATTGAGTGTTCAGACACGTGCACATCCATGTCTGAATATGCATATATATGAGTGTTCATGTGCGTCAGAAAGGTTGTTTCTATGCAGGAGCACGCTTGACTTATAAACGCTATTGATTGTATGAAGGAAGTGATTAAAGTGGAAGGATAGTGTGCAGATGCTGAGGGGGGTTAATGAGGGGAAGGGAGTTTGATCGTCTGGCAACCCGTCCGACCCATGAGTCTGCGGGCGGAAGAGCCTTCTGCTGATCAGATTCCCTCTTCATCGATCCACAGGGGTTTTACTGAGCGCACACATACTCTGACTGATAACACACTTACACACACACAGAAAGTTAAGTCTCATCTTCTCAGTAGAGTGCAGTATCTTTCATTAGTTACGTTATAAAAAGAAACACATTGTTAATATGAAATGAAAAATTTACATTTACTGATTTTTTTTTGACATATACATTACATGTTTAATTGCAATTATTTTAAATGTTGATAAACAGGAATGTTTCCTGAGCAGCAAATCATGGAGGTTATTGTGACACTGAAGACTGGAGTAATAATGCTGAAAATACAGCTTTGCATTACAGAAATAAATTGCATTTTAAAATATATTACAATAGAAAATTTCACAGTATAGTTTTTACTGCATTTTAGATCAAGTAGACATAAAAACACCCAAACTTTTAATGAACTTTTAACTTGCTGCTTACTTTTATCTGTCAAAAGGACAGAAAGCATTAAATTATCTATAAATCTTTTAAAAAATTAACCAGTGATGGATATACTGTAAAGGCAAAAACTATTAACAAGTATTAAATTAATGATGCTATTCCTTTGATGTACACTCTGTTTTTAGATGAACTGGGTTGATATCAATATATTAATTATTTACATTTACATGTTTTCATTTAGTAGACGCTTTTATTCAAAGTGACTTATAAATGAGAATTATATAAGCAACTAATTCAAGGGGAGGGGAAAAAAACAATACTAGTGCTACAGTACCTCGTTTTCATAAATGCTAAAACAAATTAGAGTTTAGGAAAAAACAAAACAAAAAAACTTTTCTTTAAATAACTGAAAACATAAATACATAAAAAGAAACTTATTTCAACTATATAAACTTATTTCAGTTGAACTTGATGTGCTAAATTGTTTTAAAATTAAATAAATATAAATAAAAACTATAAAAATGCACAATGAAATGACTAAAACCTTTAGTAAATTAATTACATAACTAATTAGATGCTAGACAAGTTCTACAAGAAGAAATGTGAACCATTTGTTCATCTTTTCTGTCATTTTAGATGGGAGTCACAATGCATTCTGGGATTGCTTGGTTCATTTAAGACACATGCAATACTACCTTTTGTGTCAGAAGCATCTCTGTTGTTTATGGCAGCTCAGCAGGATTTACAAGAGTAAAAGTAATATTGTTAGCATCTCCAAGACTTTATGAGCAACATGCTCAGATGACCCGGACAGAAAAGGCTGCAGACTTATTTTAAATCAATGTGCTTGCTTTGTAGCACAATATTTCCTGTCGTGAAGCAGGCGTGTGTTTTATCGGAGCGATCTCTTCTGTGTTCTGTCCCTCTTTAACTCTCGCCATCGTACGCCTTGAGTCATTTAACTCATTTCACCCGAGAAACACTCATACAAGCTCTAACACGAGCTTTGATGATAAAAGTGGCAAGCTACTAAACGCAGCCATTAAAATGTATCTGGAAGATTAAACGTTTTCTTTGAACATGAGTGCGAGTGAAAGAGGGAGAGCCAGATCGCGGCTGCAGACTGCAGAAAATGTTTAATAAATAATACAGCTTCAGGAGAAAAGAGATAACATTGTCCCCTCAAACACACACACACACACACAGAGTTAACAGCACTGAAGCATCACTGACGCTTTAACAGAAGTACAGGCCTGAAATAAAACGCTAAGCCTAAAACACACTCACAAATATGCAAACACCAGAGCTTAGCCAATGCATTGTGTGTTCTGTGTACATATTTAACGTGTTTTCGTTACGGTTACACAACAATGTTTGAAGATTTTGTAGCTAAATGCGTTCTTGTATATTTTCAAGTTTCCAGTGCTGCTATATCAATTCTGCTCGCTAAACTATGAACCAGGCCTACGATAGTTAACTGAAACTAGAAAAAGAAATTTAGAAAACTAGAAAAAAAAGTCAAGAATTTGCACAAAATTAAATTAATATTTTTTTTTCCCCAAAACAAAACAAAAAACATTTGCACTAAATATAATGTATATAATGTTATATATATATATATGTATAATATAATTTGTAATTTGTAATAAAATCAATGAAATAGTAAATAAATCATTTAAAAAAGGTGATTTTGAATCTAGAAAATTAGTTGCAAGGATTTCTGGAGGAATATTGAGAAATTACTTAAATTAAACAGCTGTATAAATAAAAATAAAAAAAAAAGAGAGAGAATAAAATAAAATTAATATAAAGAAAACATTTAAACATTTAAAACAGCCAAGCTACTAAAAAGTAATTTTAATTATTAACATAACCATATATATAATAATAATTAAAATTAAATCATTAAAAAATTAAACATCAGTAACATGATGAAATACATGTATTTGAGCAATGAGCTTTTGCAAATAAAAAAATAACAATGACATAATTACATTTATTTCCTATTATTAACAAATCAGTGCCTTGGCCAGTATATGATCACACCGCCGACTGCAAAGATGGGTTATTATTGTGAGCTTCACTCTCTGCTTTAGAAATGAACCTGTACGTGTCAAATTAGCAGCCAGGTTAATAACCACTGAGCCATCAGCCCAACTCCTCTGTTTATCTTCAAAACTGGAATGGAAAGTGCCTTTCATATTCTCAAAAGTAAGCACATCATGAAGAGCAGAAAGACAACATAAAAACAAAGCAGATAAAAGGACGGTAAAATATAGTAAAATCACAGACAAAAAGCAGGCTGACTGATGTTGTGACTGATGAGTTGTTTTCATGAAGAACAGAGCGCTGCGGTGGCCTGTAATGAAAGCCTGAATCATGTTGTTTGATATCCGCCTCGGCTCATCTCTCAGGGTTTCATGTTCATAACAAACATTTCGCTTATAATCCAGTTTGAAGAAGCTCTGGAATAAGCCAAAGCTCGCATCTGAAGTCAAACGTACAGATGCTCTTAAAGGGCAAGCGCCGCGAGGAGACGCCATCACAGTCTTCATCAGTGTATTATCTGCAGAACAGAGGTTTACAGCAGACGAAGGAAGTAAGGAACACGCGGATTACCGTCTGCCCGGCGGCTGTCGCTTCACATTAAACACCACATGAAACGCCATTCACAACGCATTTCACTTCCACAGCGTGACGCGCAATATTGAGCAGAAAATGATGCGGGAGGACATGATTTCATCCATCGAGTTTGATTATATGGTAGCAAGTGATGTTGCTGGTTAATATCACATCAACAGAAAACTATTCTATCTATCTAAACATATATAAAGATGTAGTATGTGATTGCTGTATATATGCTGTAAATAGAGTACATATAGATATAAAATCAAATGATTAATCATAATGAATCGCAATCAAAAATAGGCTGTGTACTGTGCATATTTAATATGTATATATAAATTCAAACACATTCATGTAAATATTTATAATAAATATATATATAAAATAATATGTAATGTTTAATGTTGAATTTAGATTTCATGCTTAATTAAATACAATTACTTAAATACTAATTACTTAATATATACTATTCTATATTAAAGTGAAAAAGTTGGATTAAATTTAGATTTCATGTTTTCAGCTCAACAAGAAATAGATGTTTCTTAAAATGATAAAGTGAAAAAAAAATATGTAAAAATGTCATAATAATAATAATTATATATATATATATATATACACAGTCTTTTTTTTCCAGTAATATGGCATATTTAGTAATGAAAAAAATACATTAAATATATCTATATATATTAAAACCTTTTATATTTACAAAAGTCACTGATACAAACATTTTACTTTTATAACATATGCATGTATATTATACATACATTATTCGCATATATAACACCTTATATATACTGACACACACACACACACACACACACACACACAATTACAAATCATATTACTGTAGCACTATGGTTTAAATACCATCTGACTTATCTGCCAAATAACATCTTGATAACCGTTCTCTTCTATTTTGCGCAACCTGAACTGATGTGAAAAAATAAGGCTCTGGAAATTCAAAAGAAAGTAAATGGGATCAATTTTGATTTCATGTTGTCTTTAAAGAGAATTACGGAGTTGCTAGAGGTCATACAGTGAGGCCAGAGAGAGCTCTCTTGTTTCAAACAGCACACAGACTTCAGCCGAGCCTGACTTTACTCTAGAGACGCTTAGGTTTCCATTCAGCTCTGCGTCTGAATGTGCAGAAAAGAGTGAGAGAAAGGGACAAAAGCATACGCGTATGTGTGGATGCGAGCTGAGAAATAACACACAGAACATAAAGTGCTGCAAAACACGAAGCAAAACAGCAAATCAAAGGACTCTGACAAACAGACAGCATGCTTTCACTCCCGCAGACTGCGAGGAACAGAGCGCAAGTGGAGGAATATAAAGCTGAAGATACTGCGAGACAACAGATACCGACTCCAAAAACTAAAGCAAGAAAATGAAAGACAAAATAGACACTCACATGTAAACCCCTTCTCTCCCGTTCCTTTAGGCTGAACAGATAGCTGATATACTGAACCTTCAGAGAGAGGAAGGGGGCATTAGACAAAATAATGGGAATGTAAAACAAAGAGCGAGATGCGATTTGGTGGTGTGAGACTCATACGTCTGAGGGAGAACAGGAGAAACTAGCTGCAGCTAACAAACGGGCTCCCCGGGTGTGATGGCAATCAGGTAAACATTTAGCTATCACATTCAAAACAGAAGCCAAACTATAATTCAAAGTCAGGCTATCAAAATAAGGTTTTATTTGACATAAAACTAATCTTTTTTTTTTTGTCATACAGTACACACAATTATACAAAAGTTTGGGGTCAATAAGTTTTTTTTGTTTATCAAGGATGCACTTAATTGATTTAAAATGTCAGTAAAGCCGTTTAAAAAGCTAGTGTCAGAGGGACTAGCTGCGGTGAGGCTGCCCTCGGCGGATACATGAGCACTGAGCACCCGGTGTTCGCGTGGAGCTCACGGCTCCAAAATCGGCAACGCAAACTTTTAAATAGGCGCTCTCTTTTTTAATAAACCACAAATTTGTGTTTTAAACAACTACATTCTTGCCTGAAATACTCTTAAAACTGCATTTCATTGCACAATAGAAGCAGGTTTTCCCCTCCACCAATGCACGAGACTGGAGCCGCCTGGCAGTAGCTCCTCTCATAACACGAATTCGCGTCTGTTGTTAAGTTAATTTTTACGCGTGAATGAAGCGAGTAAACTCAAAATGTTCAAGCGTCCAACTACGCACAATTTTTTTCACGCAAGTCACGTCTGGTGTCAACGTACAGTTACACTTTGCAACTTTAGTGATCTTATTTATGCACCAACAGCTTTTGACACTCCAAAGAGAAAGGACAACTTGAAATAGCATCATATGACCCCTTTAAATGCACTCAAATCGACACGGGATAGATGGGTTGTAACACTGGTTTCTATCTGGTTCAGCCCTGGCTAGGACGTGCTCAAATCGTTCTGCTGACTAAGCAGCAGTTCACTAGGTTTTGTATCAGAGTAAGACAGAGAGCTGAGTTGAGTGGGGTTAAATGGATTGTGTCTGCTCAACTTTTAAGGGGAAAAACTTTAAAGTTGAAACTTTAGTGAGGAAGTGCCTGCGGGGAGAGAGAGAGACAGACATGAGATCCATTACACAACAGCAAACAGAGGAGATTCTGTCTCTCTCTTTATCACTGCTCACTGCTCCAAACACCAGCAAACAAATTAAACTGCCACGCTGATGGCTCCTGATTACATGCAGTCATGTCACCTGTCAGTTTCCTAAACATTCTCACCGCCAGTTTGTTGAGTGTCCACCGTGACAGTGATTGAAACAAATGAAAGGCCACGTTTATGTGCCTCATTATGTATAGGAGCTATAACACAAATCAACGAAAAGCTTGAAAGAAAACAAGAAATAATATTTGCTAACAATTTAGCTTTTGTAATGTGATGCATTTCTGAGCTGCCATGTTATCAAGACAGAGCTAATAACCAATAGCCCACATGGCCTGGGTAACGTCAGATTCAATAAAATAAATAATCTTCAAATATGACGACAAGGTTGTTATTGAAAAACCTAAAACAATTTTTTTTAATTAATTAAAATTAAATCTTAATTCAAATCAAACTGATTTTTTTTCATTCCTATGAAAACATACATTAAAACTAAAAAGAAAGAAGAAAATGAAATAAACTTGAATTAAAATAAAATTTAAATTTAAATAATAGGCATGTTGACTGTTAAGAATCCAGCCTGAATTGACTGTGTGTGTGTGTGTGTGTGTGTGTGTTTAAGTGCACTCACTTTGTAGGCAGAGTCCATCAGTGCAGTTCTGAGACTGTAGAGTGCCTCCATCACAGTCCTTCCCTCCGTTCAGAGGAGCAGGAGCGTTACACTCTCTCTTCCTCCACTGTGTGCACTCCGTGTTACACGCTGACCACTTGCTCCAGTCGGCCCACTCGCCATCAACTACACACACACACACACACACCAGAAACAACAGAGATCAGCAGAAAGAAATAAGAAGTGCTTCTGCTATGATATGAGGCAGATTGATTATTTTCACTAAAGAGGCCATATTGTAGCAATTTATTTTATTCCCTGTCCATTAATTAACCTTGTCCACTTTAACCAAGGGTACTTTTGAAAATGTTAATGACCCATATTATGACTGGCTAACCTCTTTGATCACAAAATTAATATATTTCACACACAAAACCCCCCATCGTTGACTGTCTTGGGTATATTGCACACAGAAATTAAACAGAAAAATAAAAAATACTAAAATAAAATAAAAGATGGAGCCTGATGGTCTGCTCTGGTGACTGTGTCACGGGGGAGCGGCTGCAGTATGTGGGTCAGTCATTAGCGGTGTGACTGTGGCATCTCTCCTGCTGCCTGCAGATGCTTTAATCTCACCTGCTTCACAGGCAACTCACTCTCACCGGCAGGAGGGAATGGAAATGTGCTCGGCCCTTAGGGCCCCCTAGGGGCCGAAGTACAGGGGAAGTGTCTGGCTTAAAAGCTGAACTGATGGGGCTGGAAAAAGATGCATTTGCCTGATGCTATCAAGAGCTGGGGAACTCAAACTGGACTGGAAAAGAATCAAGTTTTTATGAAAGGAATTCCTCACTTGTAATTCAATAGTCTCACAGTGAATTTTCCATCCTTCTGTTTATGGAAGGAATTCTTCATTTGGAAGTCACTTTGGATAAAAGTGACTGCCAAATGAAGAAGTATCAACGGAGGAAAAAATCTGAACCAAATTCTTCATCGTGTTTCTTTCAGGCTTAAGAACTGACCTCACTGTGCGCTTACGTCATGCTGGAAATATCGTAATTAGTTCCAGAGAAGTATCATGATTCAAACTCAGATCTCCTTTTGTGATTCAGTCATGATTTTGTTAACTACAACTGCAAATAAAGTATTAAAATGTTTTTTGTTACTTGCTGAAATAAAATCAAACGCAATTATTAAAGATAAGAAATTAAATTTAAAAAATGTAACTTTAAGACAAAACATTAAAATTACTAACACTACAACTGAAAAATTATACATAAATTATACATAAAGCTAAAAATATCTGGAACTCATAAAATGTCAAATTACATAATAAAAATACTAAAACTTTAACAGAAATTTAACTGAGAATCAAAAAATTACTACAATTAATTAAAAATATAAAAATAAGTGCTGTCAAATGATTAATTGTGATTAATTACATCAAAATAAAGTTTTTTGTTTACAAAATGTACATATTTATATAATATATATTAAAATACAAACACATGCATGTACAAACCGGATTCCAAAAAAGTTGGGACACTAAACAAATTGTGAATAAAAACTGAATGCAATGATGTGGAGA
>JAUYWG010000038.1:25874955-25886217 GCA_034779775.1 Enteromius afrohamiltoni
ATATACTACATAAAGAACTTGTTAATGTTAATTTCTGGCTGTGCTTTCTGCTGTCTCATGCAGTCTGCATTAATTGATTGAGTCAAGACAATGAACCAGCTCATACACAAAAAATAAATCCAGGCTATAGAAAGCTTGAAATGTCTAAATGTCTAATTCAAATAATACGGACAAATACGTAGTCTGTATGTAAAGGTGCGTTTCTCTATTAAAGGCACGTTAATTACTGTGGAGATGAAGAGTCAGTACTGGTGTTTGCAGCTGTTTGTTTAAATTGTTTAGTAGGTTATTATATAAATCAATTTATTATAAACATGCAACTAGTTGCATAAAAAAAAATCCTCAGTTGGGGCAAGCCTGCTTGGCACAATAACCATCCATTTTTTAAATAAAATGCTACTGCATACTGTGCCTGCATATCACATTACGTTGTATGTATTGCACTGCACAAGTTATTATTGTGTAATAAATCAAATATTTATTTTTTTAAGGTATGGAGTGGTATGGTGAGCAGACAGCTGGGTACAATACTTCAAAATTATAGTCGATTACTGATAAAAGATTACACAAGGAAAACCGTAGTTAGTAAAGTTATCTGGGATACTCATTTTAGGTAAAGTACTGTATTCTGACCATGTCTTACATTACTTTTAGATGACTTTTTATCTTTTTAACTTGGTGTACACTTGCCTTTAAACGTACCATTTTGATATCATAAAGCATCATAAAATACATTAAATATTAAATTGAACAAGGCTTTTCCAAATTGGGCTTAGTGTAAGAAATGCAGTAGGTTGGAAAGTTGATAAAAAGCTAATAATTCATTGTGAATTGGTTGTTAAATTATTGAAATATTAACTTCCTCTGAGATAATATGAGTAAATATTTATCGCAGAGGGGTTTGGCTTGGGCAAATAATTTGAGAATTTCTGAATTACATGAATAAACATTAATAAATATGAAAATAACAACGACATTGCATGCCCAAAGTCTTCCAGGTTTTAAATATTTCATAAATATTAGGATTTTTTAGGAAAATGTAAAAAAGAAACTATTTTATGTCACTATATTGTGATTAACCATTGTGTGAATAATATGTAATTATGTAATACATAAAAAGTAACTGTAATTTGATTAGAAGCATTCTAAAATGTAATGTACTGTAATTACAAGTACTTGTTTGTTTGTTTTTTAAATCCAGATTACATTTAATCAGTTCCCCTTCAGTCGAGTCACTCCGACGTTACATATTGGAACTCGCATGAGAGACCAATTGCCTTCAAGTCTTTGAGAAAATGGCGTGCATTTAATTACAGCTAGGTGCACCTTATCACAGCTTGAGTATAAGAGGGCACGGATGTAATGCACCGGCAGCTTTTCATTTCGGAGCCTCATTGAGCAGGAGTGACTGGGCGGCTGTTCGGCGATCCCCGCAGGCTGGAGCCTATTTAAAAGGCTATTGAGACAAACCAACCTTTGCATACCAGCGAGACCTCTACCACGGAGTGCACCGTGCCGCGAGAGGTTCTCCCTGGGCAAACCGGTTGTAAAAGACAAATTTCTCATGGTTGGAGAGACTGTTCAGAATGTTTCGCAGAATGTCCACAGTAGTGGCTCAGGAGTGCCACCTTTGGCTGAACCTGGCGCAGATGGCCGATGTCCACAAAGTTCGCTTTCATGACGCGCTCCTCAGGGCCTGGCCAAGAACACCCCATCCTTCTGGGGCCAGTCCCCTCAGATGCTGCTGTCCTGCATGCGGAGGTTGCAGTCCTACTGGCGAAAGACGCAATCGAGCCTGTTCCTCCAACCGAGATGAGGTCAGGGTTTTACAGTTCCTACTTCATTGTGTCTAAAAAGAGCGGTGGGCTGAGATCCATCCTGGACCTTTGAGCTCTAAAACCGTGCCTTCTCAGTCTGTCATTTAAGATGCTCACGTCGAAGCGCATACTAACATGCATTTGGCGCCAGGATTGGTTCGCAGCCATTGATCTGAAGGACGCCTACTTTCACGTCTCTATTCAGGCATGTTGTGGTCCACACGGATGCCTCCTCCATGGGATGGGGTGCCGTATGCAATGGGCAAGCAGCCTCGGGTCCCTGGACAGGCGCTCGACTGATTTGGCATATCAGTTGTCTAGGAGTTGTTAGTCGTGCTTCTGGCCCTGCGTTGTTTTCGACCGATGCTGCACCACAAACACGTGCTGGTCCTCATGGACAGAACTGCAGTGCCTGCAGTTGAATGGATGATTCCTCCCCGAGCGGTTTCACTCGTCAAAACACAGTAAAAATATTGAGATCAAGAAACATGTTTTTTTAATCTATTTTACCCAGAGCTGGTGCTCACCCTGAACCTTCAATTGTCTGCGCTGTGATTTCTTTATTCAACTGGACATAAAACACACACACACACACATAAAGAAAATATCTTCAGCCTGTCAAGCCTTTTACTGCTCGGCTCATTCACACACACACACACACACACACACACATTGTGTGTATCTGTTTTCCTTCACATTACTGATGGAGGTAATAGGCAAATAAATCACTTCTCAGAGGAGGTGTGTGTCCAAGTGTGTGAGTGTGTAATGAATTCAACTCATAGTTTTAGTGCTCTACATTGCTACAGCAACAAATCTTAAACAGCATTAATATCCCAAACAGAGCTGATGCCACACACACACCTTTTTAACAGCACTCCTATTTCATTCATAATTATAATGTCTGGACAGAACTGACCACAGTCCCTCAGCTCATCACATATAATGTCAAATGCTATTTAAAGTCTCTAAACTAATCAAATACAACATCTATCACTCTACACTCGCCCTCAACTCACAAGAAATAAGATGAACTAATTATATAGTGTTTTCTTATTTTCGTATTATCTTATGAAACTGCCTAAATTAATAATATATAACATATATTTAAGGTTAGTCACTAATCTACTACAAAGTCACTAAAATAACATTTAATATAAATTATTTAAACACAAATCAAATATAAAATCTACTGCTATATACCTAGTCTCTAACATAATTTTTAGGATACAAAAATAGACTAATAATATATACAAATATAAAATATTTAAATCACTAATCAAGTACAACATATACAGTTTTCAAACCAATAACACTACACTAATCATATATAATCATACTGTATATATAACGCTTATCACTATATACAGACCTAAAAGTAATAAATTATAATAGAATTTAGTCCCCAATGAAATAAAAAATAATTTTCTGTCACTTTAACCAATCTCTAACATAATCATTTTAATTAAGAAATTAAAAGTTACTACACTAATCAAATATAAGACATATTAACCATATATAGATTCTAAAATGATAACATATTAAATAAATCAAATTAAAAAATTATATGACATAAAATTATTATTAATTTATATATATATATATTAAGTTTTATTATATATTATATTACTAAAACTTAATATTATACAAAATAGAATCAATAATAATAAGAAATTAATAATAAAAAATATACTATATATCTGATATACCAGATATAAATCTAGTCACTAATCAAATATAACAACTAATAATAACATATCAACTTACTGTAAGCGTTATGGTTTCCATATAAATTGGCTTGATTAATAACCGTAAACATTCCCAGACAGACCTGTGCTCAGTGACCTGTAGCATCTATCACAAATAATGGCTAGTTCCCTCCATTCACAAACACAGCGTTTGCGTGTCAGAAACTCTATCTGATCAGAAACAGATAATCTATCATCTTGAGTGTGTTTTGTGTGTGCTGGTGTGTGACAGAGAGAGAATTTCTGCCCTGTTCAGCCACCCATAAAATAACCCAGCTGAGAGTTCCCACAATGCCCCTCTGCTCACAACAGTATGACTGAATGAGTAAACAAACACACACAAACATGTTTGTAAATACAGCAACACATCTGGGGACATCCCACTCAAAATCTGCTTTTAATTTAAAATATTTACTAATCTATCTATCCATCCATCCATCCATCCATCCATCCATCTAACGATCTATATATGTGTGTCTATCCATTCATCTACTCGTTCCAAAGCCGCATTGATTTATTTAGCTGATCCTGAAAGCATCCAGATGAGAGGAAGTTTCCTGTGTTTTACTGCCAGTCGGCTACAGTCTCTGTCTCACACACACACACACACACACTCAGCCTGCAATGACAGAGGGAGAGTGAAGTGCCCTTGGGCTGCACCGATAACCTGCTCCCAACTCACACACACTCAAGATGAAATGCAGGAAATTAACAAGATTAATACGACCATAAAGCGATGTCCAGACAGTCCCCTGTGTATGTGTGTGTGTGTGTTTGTGTGCTCCAGACTGTCTCCTGTCTGCAGACTGTGATCTGCATAAATGCTCCATTACCTTCAGCCAGCTTACAAACTTCCTCACAGTCCGCGTGCCTGCGTGTGTGTGTCCATTAACATGAAGCCAAAGTGTCTGTCAGAGAAATCTTCGGCAGTCAGAGCAAAGACTCTTCTCATTAAAGCTGTGTGTATGTGTGAGTGTGTTTATACTCACATGCGATGCGGACGTGCACCTTGCGGCTCTTGGTGGTTCCTGCGGAGCTCCAGGCGACACATTGGCACCAGTAATCTTCCAAACCAAATAACTCCTCTACCTGCTGCCGGGAGATCTCGATCCGCGCTTCCCTCACCACCAAACCTGCAGACACACATACACACACACATCATACTCCTGTCGCCAGACTACTCGTGACTATCGACACAGTGTCTGGTCAACATTGACTGAAAAAATGCACAAATGTTTGCCAAAACAAACAATCTGATTGCATGTTACAAATGATTTTTTTTATGTTACTAGGCAATCCAATGAAAATATCTGCATTATAAGTTCTTGCAAAGAAAATGTAGCTGTGTGAGTTTTATGAGAGTCAGCTGATCAAAGAAGCCTCAGGATGGCTGTGTTTGCCTTTCCTAACATATCTAAAAAATATGCCAAGAACGCTTTCTTTTCATGTTGCTAACTAAACAAGAGACAGGATTTTTGTGTTAACACTCCCATCTCAAAGCATTCCTGCTGCTTAAATGGCAGACCTAGCAATCTCAAGGTCATGGGTTCCAACTGATAAACTGTACAGTTTGAATGCAAGTTATATCAGATAGGATAAAAGTGTGCATCAAATGGATTAAATGTTAAATGCGCAAACATTTCAGCTTCATGCATAACTTCAATATCTCTGAATGAGAGCACATAAGATATTAGACTGCATGTAAAAATATATGTATCATGTTAAATTCATGGTTAAAAAAAGTGGCAGCTGTGTTGGTGATATAAATTAAATAAAAAATATAAATGAACAAATAAATAACAAACTTAAAAATAACTTTTGACAGCCGCCCAGAAAAGCTGTCAGACAAGAGAGCAGATTTTGCGGGAACTCCTCCAAACTATCCTTCCTTTACTTTTCTCACAGACGAAAAAGCCCAGGGGATATCCCATATGTAACATTGAAGTGATTCGACTGAAAGGGTAACCATAGCATATATATATATATATATATATATATATATACGCCTATATATACAGGTCGCAGTAAAATGTTTTGCACTATGTTCACACAAAATTGCATAAATCAGGTCTCCCGTTTTGATATAGCTGTTGACATCTTTGTGTACAAAGCTCCTCAGATGCCCCGTGAACCGATTCTGAGGCTCCCACCAAGCCAGTGCCGATCACACCGATGTCGCATGATGCAAGCGAGATGTTTTTATATATATTTTAGTGCTCTGCCAGCAGACATAATGTATAAATAATGAACCCCTCAATGTCTCCATGAAATATTCCCTGATAGAAATCAATAGTTCACACTTACCCTCTGTGTTTGTTTGTATAGTGCTGTGTGTGTTTGTGTTTATGGCAGCGTTTGGTGCAGAATGCTGGAAGAGAACGGCAGAAACCTGTAGCCTTGAACAGAAGGAGTGAGGTGAAAAGACACACTTACACACATGAATGTTTTAACAAACATCACTCATGGTCAAGCAGATATGAAGGAGAAGAGAGCAGAATTCACACAGGATGAGGATAAGAATACAGTCAAGAACTCAAACAGACACACAAACAAACACAATGCAATGCTTCTACGAGGTTTAAAAAACATCTTTATTACAACATACATTTTTTGAGAAGCAAATTTCATAGGATAAAACTTTAGAATTTACATATTTAATAAGATTCCATTAATTTTACAGTGAATTTATGCTAAAAACATTTTCCACTCAAGTCGAGATCAGGAGAAAATGGAAGGAAATTAATTCATGGAACTGAACTGAAGGAAAAAGCAAGGAACATAATAATATCTATAATGTTTGTTGGAATATTTTTTTAAACTAGTTTTATTGTCCAGCAGGTGAAAAGCATGTGTCTATTCGCTCAGTAAAGTTATCAGCACACCTCTTCTCAATAACACATGATTGGAGGAATCATTCACGTCTGAAGCACAATCACTGCAGAATGACTCACACAGAGCCTTAACATTTATAGGGGATTTTTCAAGGCGCTATGAGCACAAACAATAATAATACTGCCTTAAAAACACCTCTAACAATGGCTGCTGGATGAATATCAATAGAGCGCTGCCTTGCAAGCATAAAAACACAAAAAGCATGTAAAAGCACACGTACATAAACGCAAGCAGAAAATCAATGACAGCAATAATGGGATGGGGTGCATTTACAACAAGATATGTAAGCACACATACAACTTGGTTCTGGATTATTATGAATATGAATTTAAAACAGGCACAAACTGATTCCTGTTGCAATTTTCTCTTTGGGACGTCGTCTGACAGGACCCTGGAACACCTTTCAAAGGGGGGCCTAAGGAACCTGAAGGTTGACTCCTCCTTGGTGACATATGGCCCCCAACAGTACCCTCTTGGGACCTGTCTCTCGTGCTAAGAGCAATACAACTGGTCCCATTCTAGCCTTTGTCAGCAGTAGAGCTAAGGTTTCTTTAATGAAAACCGTTCTCCTGCTCGCATTGGCCTCCATCAAAAGGGTAGGGGACCTGTAATGGGCAGTTCCCTCTGCGATGAATCCTGTGAGAACTTCTAGAGGGCTGGGGCCCCATGTGCAGTACCCCTTGAGGACCCCATGTAGGTATTCCACGGTTAAAGAAAAGAAGAAAAAAAACGTTCCCCCGGCAGTCTGCCATCCATGAGGGTTCAATCACCTCCTATATTACATACGCATTGGAAGTTCATGATATATGTGTATTCATCTTAACCTCCTACGGGAGGGATCTTCTCAGACGTCCCAGTGCTCCAGTTACTGAGGGCGCAGTTGTGGTATACTGTGGTGAGAGTCCCAGCCTAGAAGCCAAACAATCCCACACTACGCTGGAAGGGGCAGCTTCCATGGCGCTATGGTAGGGATCCCCATTCCGACGTGACCGACTTAAAGGGAATGTCTTGGTGACATATGTAACCTTCTTCAGGGAATGGAGACGTCACACCATGGGTCTGTACCGCCGCTAGGGGGATGTGTCACCGGCTCGGCTTCTCAGCGAAGAACTAATGAGCGCTTCATCTGCTGCCTATTTATACTCGCGCTGCGAGTTTCGTTTTTCCAAACTAAAAAAACAAGTTGCTGCCTTAAAATATTTTAAGTATAATCAACTTACCAGTTGAAGTAATTTCAACTTACATTATACTAGCTTTAAAAAGTTAGTTGAACAAAAATTAAAGTTGAAAATGATTAAAAATGATAAGAATTATGAGATATTTTGATGAGTTATGGTAACACGTTTTCATAACTTATTGGTCAAATCATCACTGTGTTGTATTTTTCATATCTTAAAAATATGAAGTGTTTATTTAAGTTTTTAGGAGCTCAAGTCCCGTCACTACCGCCCACCACAAGACAACGAGCAGTCTTCTAGAAAACAATTGAAACTTACTTGACTTTGTGAATGTGGCAGTCTTTTTTTTGAACGCTGCTCTGTTGTGTAAATATACTAAGACGTCTGTTTAAACAAGGCCCTCTGAGACGAAGACTGCAGCAGGAAAGAGTCTTTCTGACTGAACCAGATAATGAGGCTCAATCTGACTTCTGCACAGTTTAGACACACAAAACACTAATCACACACACCACGAGCAGATTACACACTAGTTTTTATGACAAGGAACAGATTTAACCTTGTTTACTCACAATCGCCAAAACGAACAATGAAATTGATTCATAACGATATTACACCATCCCAAATAGAGACAGATAGCGATGCCAGAGGGAGCCCGCGGCCAGCGAACAAAGACAGACCTAAACCAAACAGCGAGAGTGAAAATCTAATTAAAAGCATAAACTATATCTCACGCTTTCTCTCTCTCTCTAAATCTCTTTTTCTCTCACACGCACTATAATTTTTTATGATAAACGTTACCGTTGCGCATTAAAGTTCAATGACAGTGTTTAGAGCATAATAACTCCACGCTCTGACCCCGAGTAATATCCGAGGTGTGATTATGACAGTAAAGTTTGCACCGCAGAGATATTAGAGCAGAATTACTGCGGCGGGTTGATATCAAAGATCCATTAGAGTCATTAGCTCAATAGGAGCTTGTTAACCTCGGCGTAATGAATTGAGCTCTTCGCTCGCCCACACCGAGAGCGGCTCGTGTTGGTTTCTTTTGCGGTGAGGTGACTGTGCTTCAGACTCGGCCAATACTTTCTATTTTCATTCTGAACGATCCAGCATTAGTGGAGGGCTGCTTGCTTTCTTAACCTAAAAATGCATTAACATATGCAAATATGTGAAAGCAAATTCATTTTAAAAGTGTTGCATTCTTAGTGCTATTGAGTGTTATAGACATTATCCTCAACTGTCTTATTCTATATCTTATTCTAATTATTATTTTTATTTAGCAGGAATGCATTAAATTGATCAAAAATTATATATTTGAATAATTTGTGCTTGTTCACTTGACACCGAAGACCAAAAAAATAATGATGCTGAAATTTAGCTTTGCATCACAGGAATAAAAAGAATGGTAAAATTTATTACAATAGAAAACAGTCATTTTACATTGTAATAATATTTCACAATATTACTGTGTATTTAAAAAAAAAAAAATCATTTCAGCCTTGGTGAGCTATATGGATTTCTTTAAACATTCGAAAATCTTACATTCCCTAAATGTCTAAATAGTTAATTTATGATTCATTAGCACTTATTTATTTTTACCTAAATATACCTCTGCTTTACCGAAAAATACCAATACCCATCTGCTCTGCACTCATGGTTTTTATACGGTTGTTTCTGAAAGTTTCCTTTTATGAAACTTTTTGAAAGTGGGAAAATAAATTACTTGGTGCACCTTTAATCCATGAATTGCAGCATACTAGCTTTTGACTATCATCAAAAGTGGACCTAGATCACTCACTGTTCTTGGCTTGTACTCTGTGTTCTGTTCTCACAGTGTGAAGAAGACATTTATGCGTTAGGCATATGCTTCGCCTTTGCATTAAAGGTATACATACAGCATCATCAGTTCAGGCATTCCCTGGAAACTGAACCCATGACCTTGGCACTATATGATAATGTTCTTAAAAAAGGTTCTTAAAAAGCACCTTTGTTAGCCTGAGGAACCTTTAAACAGCACCTACTGTGAAATAACAATATATGTTAAAAGTTCTTCATGAAACCATAAAACACCTTTAATATTAATGAATGTCTTATTTGAATAACTATTTCACATGGAATCTTGCTTCTCTAGTACCTTCTGGATGGGAAATTGACACTGTGATTGAACTGAATTAAATCAACATAAACCTGACCTGAGCTGAATTGTAACTTTATTGGAGATTTTCTCTATCTATCTAGATCTATTGGCATTTTTGTGTTTTTCCATATACTGTATCTACACATCGAGCCGTCAGTGAAAACGGTCTAGGTCGTGTATCTGGTCACACTTGATGTTGACTACAGTAATTTTACTCCCTGTGTAGCATAAGCCTTCATAAAAAAGCTCTCATAACATTACATAAATAATACACAAACCTGTAACGTCAGGAAGGGGTTTATCTATCTCTCTAGCAGCACCTTTAGCAATAAAAACCATGAATAAAGCAGAGCTATCACATTTTTATTGCACCTCAGAAAAGGCCGTAATGTTTCCGGCCCATAAATGAGAATGATGGTGTGTGTGTGTGTGTGTGTGTGTGTGCGACTGACCCGATGTCTCGTCCACCCGCTCCTCTATAGTGTGCTCTCTCTGATGGACCCACTCTCCATTGCACTTGAAGTAGATCTGAGCAGCAGGTGTGGCCGTGCAGTAGAGATTGACAGCTTTGTTCTTGATGATGTAAGCGTCCTCCGGCTCCAGCAGGAAGTGTGGGAGGGGCTCTGGAGGGTCACTGGGAAAGGTCTCCGGCAGCTCACCCAACCCCAACAGGAAGTCATCATCACCTGGGAAAAAACACAGACAACATGAAGCATCAACATGTGAGTGGCAAATGCAGCGTAGCATACTGCTTTTTGATGCGTTTCATAATTCCAGTCAGATGACAGGTTTGCATAACAGCAATTCTTAAACATCTGGTATTAAAAAGCTTAAGGGTAGGAAGAAATGCATACTTTGATTAAGCTTAGATGTACGGAAGTAGTAATTTTAATTCACTTTTTTAAATATATATTACAGAATAAAAGTTACTTCAAATTGTACTAATATTTTACAATATTACTAATCAAAAGTCATTGTAATTTACATATAACATATGTTACAATATAAAACAGATGTTTTAAATTGTAAAAATATATCACAGTACTACCGATCAAAAGTGATATTTTAATCTACATTTTAAAAAACATAAATGTTGTTTTAATTTGTTATCATATTTCACAATACTGCTAAAGTGATATTTAAACATACATTTTAAAATATCTAAAAGTTACTTAAATTTAAATCATATTTCACATTTTATAAGAATATAAAAATAATGTTAAATAATTTACAATCATATTTTACACTATTTAAAAGTTACATTTTAATTTACATTTTCAGTTATTTTTTTACATTTATTATTTTAAATTGTAATAATATTTCACAATATTAGTAAATACTTAAAAGTGATATTTGCATTTACATTTTAAAATATATTAAAATGTAAAACATCCATATTAAATTGTAATAGCATTACCCTTTCAGTCGAATCACTTCGACGTTACATATGGGAACTCGCCAGAGAGACCAAATGCCTTTGAGCTTTATAC
>JAUYWG010000038.1:25902389-25919316 GCA_034779775.1 Enteromius afrohamiltoni
TGTGTTTTTCTGTCAATATGGGGTGCTGTGTGTACATTAATGAGGAACAAAATGAACTTAAATGATTTTAGCAAATGACTGCTGCAATATAACAAAGAGTGAAAAATTTAAGGGGGTCTGAATAATTTCCGTACCCACTTTATATATATATAATTATTGTTCTTTGATGAATATAAAGCATTTATTTAAAACTTATATATATGTCTTTAATGTTACTTTTGATCAATAGGATGAAGATATCTATTTGATCAAAATAAAAACAAGAATAATGTTTATTTTAATGTTTAATGTTTATTTTATGTAAGAAAGAACAGCGTGTATTTAAAATTAAAAGTATTTGTTAAAAAAAACTTTTTTTCTTTCTTTATTTAATCTTTTAAAATATTTATTTGTATCATTTATGATTAATAATTGTTCTACATTATTATATTATATTTTATTATATTATATTATAATGCAATTTTTATTTCCACAAACTACCATATTCCATCTATTTTTATGCTTAAATAAAGTTTTTTTTTTTTTTATCCTGATTAAGGACTACTTACACATTTACTTTTTAATATTTCTACAAAATCTGTCTCTCACAAGTACAGCTACACAATTGAACTACACTGCAGGATTCTCTGGAGCTTTAAGGATGTTGTATTGTGATTTTCTTCCTCTGTGACCTCTGCATTGTAAATTAGACAGCATGAAGTCATTCTGAACAGTGAACAGCGTAAAGTCTGGTGCACGTTTCAGCTATGGCCGTGAACTGCTCACTCAGAGAGTGCGGTGCTGTGACATTTCAGTCAGCGCTTGTCACTTCTATGTGCAGAATGCATCATGCGGTCAGTAAACAGACTGTGGGCGGTCCGAGGTCATGCCGTCTGAGCCTCACGCTAATAATATCCATGCCGTTATGCTGAAAATGCAGCCGTCATGTATTTTAGAGCAATTATCATCTCCATAACACAAACATATCTGCTTACTGTAAGTGGCAGTGTAATTCAGTGCCCTGCTTTTAGTGGTTTTAGGTCGAAAGACTCACATTTCAAAACCTGCAAGATCTCTTTTTAGACATTCAATAATAAATGTTACAATTTGCATGGAATCCACAAGCAAGACAAAGTATAATCCTATGTTTACTTGGGAATTTCTTGAATGAGATTTTGTACACAAAAGAAAATGTAATTTACTGTATGTAGATGTATATGTATATTACATTTATATATATTATGTGACATATGTGGTTATTACACACAAAAAAATATAAAAATAAATAATTAAATAGATGTTATCAACATTTATATATATGTATGAAATGAATATTTACCCAAAGAATGTGCAAATGTGCAAATTATATAGAGGTTTATAAAAATATATATAGCATTTGATAATATCAATATTGATATAAAGCAATATTTCTGTATGGGTATACTTAATTTTGGCATTGAAATATTGACTATTTGACTAAAAATGCATTATGGGCAAACATATCAAAACATCATTGAAATAAGTAAATATTAACTGAAATAAAAAGAAATATCATTAATTACTAAAACATATTTTATTTCTGCTAGAAAGTTCTTGTTTTCATTATGACTTGACGTAATAAAATGAATACTAATATTAATAAAATTAATTAACTAAAAATCAAATTAATTAAAATAAAAACTATATAGAAATATTAAAAAAATACTTTTTACTAATATAAAACTATTAATGAAACATGCTAAAATAACAATAATTATTTCCCGGGATTATAACCATCCACCATCTTGGATTAATTTTTTTCTCAATGAAACGACAGCAAGACGTGGCTGGTACAGTTTGGCATCCAGAGCATGTCTAGGGTATCTTAAAATGCTGTCTAAGTAGGCAGCACACTAGTGTTGCAGTGTTCAGAGTGCAGAGTGTGTCTAAAAAGAAACTTCCTTTGAAGCGCATGGGTAAAAGAGCAGACCACAGTTCAATCACCTCAATAACACACATACACAGTAGCTCTAGTCAGGCTTTTTCTAGAAGAAAGGTTTTTTAGAAAGCTTAAAGAGACTATAGTATATTCTTGTGGGATGCTTTTAAAGAGAAATGACTCACATGCACAAACTTACCCAATACCTGACGAGCAACAATCCACAATCAATTATACTGACAGAGAGAGATAGCAAACTACAGAAGAGAGAGAGAGAGAGAGAGAGAGAGAGAGAGAGCAGCCAGAGCAACCTTTTATCTGTGCATTCCTGAGAATATTTTGTGACCTGCTCTTCACAAACGAGTTAAAACACAGTCATCCTGCATATTTGACAGTGTGTATGATGTTAACATATGCTGTGCTGAACGCTTCAAGCTGAAAAAAAAAACTTTAAAGGTACAGTCCAATAGAAAACACTGACACATTCTCACTCACAACTCGTCACATACTGAAGCTTGGTCAGCAGCCCTTGGTATTGTTTTTTTATTTTTTAAAAATACAAATCATTTTATATAAATTCAATTGGAGCACCTAACCTCACCCCTATCCTAAATCTGCCCTCTTCTGAACAATATCAAACTTGTAACAGGCAATTAAAAGCCAAGTCGTGGGTATTTATTGCAAAAACTGCCCATAAAAAAACAGCATAAAAGTATTACAAAAATTGTGTTGCACTTAAAGTCTTTAAAATAATATATTTATGTGAAGAAAAGAGCAAAACATCAGGTTTTCTATTAACAGCATTTATATGAAATAGAAATATTAATTTATCTTTATATTACATTAGAAAACAGTTATTTTAAATAGTTTCAAAATATTCCTGTTTGTACTGCTTTTGATTAAATAAATGTAGCCTTGATGAGCAGAAGAGACTTCTTTCAAAAGTTAATTATTCCAATTTCATGACTGCTAGTGTAAAGTTTTCACCAAAAAGTCCATCATTAATTAATTTCTGAAAACTGGAGCAAAGAAAAGGATGAAAAGACTCAGCAAATGCAAAATAAATTCCAGCATCCGCTGAGCTCTGGATACAGTTGTGCTGGACGACCTTGAGGCGATGCCACATCTGACCCCTACCCAGCATGCTCATTGACACAGAGAGAAAGAACTGTTTGCTGGTCCCACACATACTCACAAAGACTCTTACACTCTCTCAAGGACTAAAGGTGCCATCAGAACCCGAGAGACTAGCGTGAGAGATTAGAAGAGATTTATACCACTGAGACAGAGAGAAAAACTAAAAAAATAGAAAGAATGAAAGAGCTAAAATAACAACTTCTGTTAGTAAGTGTAAAGCAAACACACACTTTGCATTTGGGTCAAAGACCAAAAAAAGTTTGAGCTTAAAAAGGGTTTAACCCCCCCTCGTCACCCCCAACCAGAGGAAAAAAAAAAAGTTTTCTGTTAAAATAAATTGTAATTTTGTTTTCAGAAACATTTTTACCCGATTTTCTACCTGACTTACTTTGTATATTTACATTAAATCAATTTATGACTAATTACTTTCAGCCCAATTTTTTTTTTTTTTTTTTTTTTGCTACTGTCCAGGTTTTGCCCATTTGTCAGTAAGATTTTACTCACAAACACAATAAATGTAATACACTTCTTTTATATATTTTAATATGTACAAGTGAGGATAAGCGTGTTGTTTGAACTTCTACATAAATAATGTGTTACACTAAATGACTATGTGACATTATTTAAAGTTTTGACATTTTATTCTTTAAAATATTATTTAAAAGTAGACATTAATGTACTTTCTATGTACATTAAAAAAAAAAAAAAAAACTTTTGTGAATTTCTTTTGATGTAGACATCTTAACGTCTTTGACCAATTTATAAACTGCATTTTAATTGGTATTCTTCTGTCTTTCAGTCCCGAGAGGGGACGAGGGGTTGTGGACTGGCCAGTTTCGTATCACTCTCACTGTCTTCTCTTTACAGGCAGCAGTGGGAAGTCTGGGAGGATGAACCAATGAACTACCCACCTCACTTCTGCAGACCCCACTTCAGACCGGCTACGAGACGTCCGAGCCAGGTCCCTGCATTCCCCCTCACTGCCCCTCTGCAGGCATGTCGGCGGTCCCATTGGTATCGTTGTCTTCTGTGGACCATTCGGCTATGCGATTTAGTTTGCACAGTGTCCCCCCAAGTTCAGTGTCAGTGAATGTTGCGGATGCCCCTGTCTTGTGTGTGGAGATTGCGGTCCTTCTAGCAAAGGATGCGATAGAGCCAGTCCCTCCAGCTGATATGAATACAGGGATTTACAGCCCTTACGCCATAGTGCCCAAGAAAGGCGGTAGGATACAGCCAACCCATTCAAGATGTTGACGAAGAAACGCATCTTCAAGTGCATCCGTCCCCAGGATTGGTTTGCAGTGTTGGACCTGAAGGACTTTCATATCTCGATTCTTCCACACAACAGGCCATTCCTGAGGTTTGCGTTCAAAGGTTGAGCCTCTCAGTACACAGTCCTCTCTTTTGGGTTCGGTCTGTCACCCTGTGTAGTGGAGGCTGCCCTAGCTCCACTGAGAAAACCGGGTGTTTTCAACTACGTAGGCGACTGGCTCATTCTAACTCAGTCTCAGTCTCCCGAGGTGGACGTGGCAATGGCGCTCTCTCCGCATCCAAGTGACACCGGCTTGCCACCAAACCTTTACCCCTTGGTCAGATCTCTCATTTCTCCAGGCAGTAGTGTCCCTAGTGCAGGTCTCCAGGCATGCTGTGGTGTTCACGGATGCCTCCAAAACTTGCTGGGGGGCCACGTACAACGGGCATGCAGAATCAGGGGTTTGGACGGCACCCTTTGGAACCCGCATCCAGACCTCTAGAAACGCCATGTCTGGTCCCTGGACAGATGCGAAGGTTTTAGGTGACCTACCCCAAGGGGTAGTTGACACCATATCTCCAGTAATAGCGCCATCCATGAGGTGTGCCTACACTTTGAAGTGGAACCTGTTCGTTGAGTGATGTTCTTCTTTGAGTTGTGAACCTTCAAGCGCTGCCCTCTGAGGAGGCAGACCCAGCCCTAGATATGCTCTAAGAAAACTAACAAAGCTTCAGGACCTCAGACAAGCTGTTACTGTTAGCTTGCAGAAGGGGAATGCCACCTCTGAAGCAGAGGATGGCCCACTGGATAATGGGCTAACCAAGCACAGGGTGTGCTCTGCCCCCTCAGGTTATGGGAACGTCTCGGTTACGCATGTATGTCCTGTTCCCTGAAGAAGGGAACAGAGACGTCACGTCCCGTCGCCAATAGTGCTGTATCCTCGTTCCCGGCTTGGCTGCTCAGCGAAAACATGAATATGAGCTACACCAGCTGCTCATTTATACTAACGATGTGATCAGCTGCCGTTGGATGCAATCAGCACATACCAACGCTCAATGGCTTGTTTTAAAACACTTAAAGTTGATTGGTCTCTCGAAGCGAGATCCCAATATCAGTGGCCATATGCGACGTGAAGTCTCGGTTCCCTTCTTCATTCTTTTATACTTTATATTTAGTTTCCACAAAACATATGAAGCACAACTGATACTGATGACAATCCACATTGATAACAATCAAAAATGTTTCTTGAACAGCAAATCAGCATATTAGAATAATTTTTGAAGACTATACATCTAAATAAATGGATCAATAAATCAGTGGGTAGATGGAAAGAGTGATGTTTGTCTTGTCTGTGGATTGATTGGTAGCTGTGCTGCATCAGTCTTTGGCTTCTAAGCCTCTGTGTGTGTGTGCACTATTTGTCAGCTTTCATTATTGCATTACAGCACAAACTCATTTGTTGCTCTGCCAATCGTTTAGCAAAGGTTAGCGTGTTGACTGACAGCCGCTCTAAACAATGTAATTTAACTAATGCTGTGTGTGTTGTGAGTGAATTAGGCTCTCAGTGAATGTACTGGAGATCTATATGTCTGATCTATAGCTCATCTGATCTACAACTCTCTCTTTCTCTCTCCACCAGTCCAGCATCCATTCACACAGATCAGATACTGAAACAATTAAGACATAATTCTGCTTGGACACTCACCCTAATGACCCTACAGAGATTTTACTTACGATACATACAACTCAACTAGACTGAACCAAAAAAGCCCTTTCAAACTATTTTAGCAATGCAGTAGAATGTAAAAAAATATATTTCTCTTTCATAAAAAATTAGAAAATAAATAAATAGTAAGAACCAGAACAAAAATACTGCCATTTCCATTCAGAAATTGCTAGTCCATTTTACAAATAAATGCAAAGGGTTGACAAAAATACCAAATCATGAGGTAGAAAAATAGCCATAAAACAATGAACAACATTACAATTACACAGATTCTTCAGTTTACATGTAGTACTGTACAGTTTTACCATTTTAAATTGCATTATATTGTTTTGCACAGAACACAAACAGTAAATGTTTCACTTTAAGTCAGTTTACTGTTGATTTAGCACATCGCATTTCTAAGAGATCTAACATTTTAAGGGTATTGAAATTAGTCAATGCACACCTCTGTTTGTCTGTGCTACCCACAGACCTTCAAATATACTGATCTAGTTCAGTTATTAGGCAAGGAAGACAATCAGATCTTGGTATTTGGCCCCGAGTGATCTGTCATCAGTCTGCCATTGTGTCAACTCAGGTGCAGGGATAAAGCATTTGAGGCATTTTATTGTTGGATGTAATAAATATAACAGTCATCATTTGCTAAAGACGCAGAGGACTAATACTATTTTAATTTGGGAAAGCGCGGATCTCGCTCTTCATAAATGTGACTATGCAAATCATTCATGATCCAGCTTTATCTACAGAAGAAGTAAGGATTATTGCAAAATCCCCATACCTAATAATGTGCTAGTTATCCAGTTTCACAGCTGATGTTTACGGTCTGCTCATCACTCCATGAAAGTGAGGGTCGGGGTCAGCAGAGGTCATTAACATGTAAAGCAACATGGACTAGAATGGTTTGCTGAAAACAGAGAAATTTTAACTAAAGTATGTAGTATGTATTGCATTTAACACAGACAATCTTTAACAACAGCGTGACGCCAAATCTGTTCATCCCCATTACTCAAAACCTGTTGCTCTGAAAAGTAACAGGGATGACACTAACAGAAAATTTCAAATTCATTAATTTCTTACTTATAGTTAAGTTCACAAAGGCCCATGCTGTACATTTTGAAAGGATGATACTTTTAGATATTGATTATTGATTGCTTAGATGGCAACAGTATTGACACTGCATGATGGTACCCCACACAGTCAAGCCCCATAAATCATACAAAATAAAATATTCTAAAAGTGAAAGAGAAACATGCTTGTGTTTTAAGTGTAGGAATCCTAATTGAGAAATGATGTAAAGTCTTAGAAGTGACATCACTTGAATGTCCTTTATTTCACAAGGAAGTTTTGAGGAGGGTAACAGGGCTGGAATCAGGGGACAACAATAACTAATATTAAAATTTTATACACAAAAATGCATACTTGTGCCAAAAAACATTGTTTAACAAATGGGGTGTGACAAGAAGAAGGCTGAAAGAGTGCAAGTCAATGCTCCCGTCCGCACTAATCCACGATTAAGTGTACTTTATATCATTCTGACAAAATCCCACTGAAAAAGAAAAATCAAGTTAGGGACAGGCCAAAAACCATATAGTTATTAGCATAAATGTTATTTAAGTCATTAAAACGAATACGGAATCGATATTTTATGTTATTTTGTTTGAGGAATACATAGTATCATTAAATTACTACAGATTTTGTGGAATGACCCTCTGGCTATTTACTGTATTAGTACCTATTAGTACCATATCCTAGACCCCTTAACCCAACCCAGTGCCTAAACTTAAAAATCACCTTACTAACTCTAAGCAGCAAAACAGGAGTTTGTTGAAGTACAATTATAGTTAACCCAGTCACCCAGCCCTTCTCAACAAGCAAAGCAGAATGTCAGATATTACATCTCTCAAACAGCTCTAAATATCTTGCAAATTCCACAACAAACACTGTCAAATCCAGCGACTAGTTCTCCTCGTAGCAGCATGGGAAGTGTCAACCGCTGCATCATTCTACATTTGTATTGACGTCTGCTGTACATGCCCATTACAACAGCTGATCAATAATTATATTGTTTCTTTCTCTTGCAGATGGAGATTTAATGCTTATTGAGTCTGCAGCACGTTCAAAGCATGTGTAATTTATGCACCACTAGATTTGTAAAAATAATGGTTATTCCTCTAAAACAGCAGAGCAGACCCTAGCATCTCCGATTTTATGGGTTCCCAGGCAATACAAGAAATAATAAAATGTGTACCTTAAATGCAATGCAAATCGGTTAGGATAAAAGCATCTGCCTTAATGCATACGTGCAAATCCATAAACGTTAAAGGTTAAGTTAGAAATAGAAAACCTTAATGCAATTTTTTAAAAGTAGAATGATGCATTGCTTAAAACCTTTTGCTTTTGGCAGTCTGATCATTATTGTTATTATTATTATTATTATTATTATTATTAATCAAAGTACAATAAGATAATTGTATGCAAAATTAAATGTAATAATTATAATAATGCATTATTTATCTATTATAATTAATTGGACTGCTAAAGATATGAAATTAAACAGTGCATTGTATGCAGTTTAAAATGATATAAAAATAAATACAGTTTTAATAAAATATTCCACTTCCGGTTCCAAGTCATACACATTATTCTCTGCAGTTTTTTATATACCATACTGAAAATCTTGCCAAAAACAGGTCATCCTGGTATTCTATATGCATAAAACTGTGCACACTGCAGGAATAGTGTGCTAGTATGCTAGTTGAAAAGTTGACATGTCAGACAGCTTAACCAGAATTGAAAGTGGCACAGTGTTTACAGTATTCAGAAAGTCAAGGTCTCACGTCTAAACGTCTGAACATCTCACAACACGTGCACATTTTCACACGCACAAACAAAGAGCTGCACACATACTGAGTGTGATGGGGTACGTCTGCGTTTCTGACAACGTGGCAGTATTTTAAATATTGTTGAATGTGATATAAGGGTGTTGAGCCTCACCGGTCCTTATGAATAAATCATGAAATGGAGAAGTTCATGGTTCGCTCAGCTGCTGCAGGGGTCTGTGTGTGTGTCGCCCTCTAAATCAGTGCGACTGTCAGACCGCACATGTCTCACTGTTTCTGATGAAGAAAACGTCTCTTTCACAGACACATCTGTCCACAAACCACTCAATAAAGTCATTCATAGAGTAAAAACATCTCTCAACCCACATTCTGCACTTTTATACAGCATTTCTTCCCCTCTGATGGCCACATATCATGTTAAGAAGGGCTAGGTAATAAAGAATTATGCTGCATTACTTTGTTTGAACCGGTGATGTTATTGCTAACTGAATAAATCAATTAAAATTGTTTCCTGTAGTTTAAATCTAGCTAAAATATACATTTTACATCAAATTTTATTTTTAGCTTACTAAAAATGTGGCTTTGGTAAATAACTGAAAAGGTTTAGTTGAAAAAAAAAAAACTGAAAAAAATATGGAAAAATACAAAATATAAAAAAATACATCAAATTAAAAGTGAGTTGTACAAATTGCTAGAAAAAATGCTTAAGATAGAATTAAAAATAAAATCTAAAAATATTGATATTAATAAATACCGCAATAGTATTTAAATAATACTAATAGTACACTGGCACGCCATATAAAATGAACTAACATCATATGTATTGCATTGATTTTCTTTCTTTTTTTCTTTTTTGATGTGTCTTTTGCAGAGAGCAGGATTGGACCAATCAGATCTCACGAAGGGCGGGGCTACCCTGCAATTCACTAGAAGAATAAATAATACACTGAAGAGGTGTTAATATGCAAAAGTGTGCCATAATTTGTTAATAAGCTCATTTGTGACTATTTACTAACCCTAACCTTAACTCAGCTTCTATAAATGGTCTGTGTGAGGAGATCTGAGCACTCGGCGTATGTCTAAATATACTACAAGATGGCCACTTAAAACACAAAACACTCTGGAAAATGTGAAACGTTTCTATTTGACGTGTTTTAACACAGAGACGTTATTTTTCAGAAGAGGGTCTTTAATGGCAGAGATTTGCAATCCCGACTGGCTGTTTGACCATTTTTAAGTGGTGATCTAACTACTGTTTGCAGTGTAATTCAATCACACACACACACACACACACACACACACACACACACTTAACCTCGTCTACACTTACAGCGGTTTCAGTAATTGTTTTCAGCTGTTATCAGTAGCCTGTTCTGGTGTAAAGTGTGTAAAAGTCGGATGAAGGCCAGTAACGTGCTCCAGATGTCGTTTTTGAGTGTGTGTGTGTGTCTCTGCATGTCTTCATTATTCTTGGTGTGCTGACAGCAAGAGGGAAACTTCACTTGAGACACGCTAAACACGCCAGACAGTAAGAAGCATGCTAAAGCCCCTCTCTCCCTTCGTCCGGCCATCCGATCCGTCCATCCTATCCCTCATCGCTCCATCAGCTGTCCGTCTCACGCACATGCTCCGAGTCTCACTGCTCCTCATGCTGCGTCCAGCTCTTAAAATCAAGCTCATAAACACAAACGCTGTACAAGCAGCAGAAAGCATCCGACCTCTGAGACACTGCCACCATAAAACACAGCCTCCAGAACAGCCTGACCCCAAAATACTCTGGAGCTGGCAAAAAAAAAAAAACATTTCTCTCCATGGCTTTCAAAAGAAACAGAAAGCAACAATTCCATGTTAATATTTTTTTATGTAGCTAGAAAGAGTTAAATAGTTTGAAATTTAGTCTTTTTTATCATTTTGAAAAATCGATATTTTTTGTAGTATCGGCTTCTTTGTTATTTTCTGTTTCTGTTTTTGTTTATATATATATATATATATATATATATATAAATATATATATTCTTAATTATATATATTCTTAATTAAAATTATTTAGTAATGTTAAAAACAGTTGTGCTGCTTTATATGTTGACATATGTTGATATGTTAACATGCAGATATTATGTTAAATGGTAATATAAAATGTGTGGTTCTATTCTATTCCTTCTATTTTACCCAAATTTCTATCAGATCTGAATCAAGCTTGATCTTATCTGTTTTGTCGGTGTGTGTGTGTGTTGTATTTGTGTGTCAGAGTAATAGGTTCTCTCTCTAAAGATAGACTGAACTGCATACCCCTGTGTGTGTGTGTATGTGTCTGTGTGGGTGCCTGTGTGACTCCAGTAAACATTCCTGCTGTCCTCCCCAGTCAGCCGAAGAGATGACTTCATCAGCAGACACACACACGCACACATATACTCAAGTGCCTCTTGCTTTTGTATTTCTTAATAACAAAAAAAAAACCCGCTTTGAAACAGGCCGGGTACTTAGCTGATTATTTTAATTGCTATGAAAGCTGTTTGTAATTCGAGTGTTTTCTGTGAAAGAAATTATCATAGTTTAAATTTCACAGTATAATCCACTTACCCCGGTCAGTAAGAGAGAGAGAGATCGCCTTACGCGGTCATGTCCACTCTTTTCACACGTTCACTTCTGTCACTCAAACACACCACAACAAAAGCTCTGATCTGTCCTGTAATGAGGCTTGGAGTCCAATAAATTAACACTTGTTGTTGCCACACGAGAGAGAAAACTGGCCTTGGTGAGTAAATTAAACCGAGAAAAATTAAGACAGATCCAATTCACAGAGGGATAACAGATTTTGAAACATAAATAAATAATGCAAAACACAATCTAATGGCTAATAAAAAATATTGCTGGCTTTGCTCTCAATTGCTCTCAATTCACCCGCCACTTGCTTAAGTGTGACAACAAGTTCGTTTCACATTGAGAAAACAACAATTTCTAATTCATACAGCGATATAAGCTTGTTCTTTGTGTGAGACCCTTAAAAACCTTAAAAATGCAAGAGAAAGACATATTATTGAGGTTATGAAGACATAACCTCAACAATAGCAATATATGATTGTGGTATAAGGCATATCTTTATATCAAGGCCATATATATATATATATATATATATATATATATATATGAAAAATTCACTCTCACTGCCAACAAGAATTGCTGGCCTTGATATTTTCAATTGACTTTAGAGTAGTAATAAGTTAAACTCAGATAAAGATCAACAGAACAATAATGGACTTCTCTTTCATTCATAAATCTACAGTGATACAGAGATAAATGTGAAGAAAAACGGACTTTGAATTTTAATAAAAAATACATAATCTAAAGGCTAATAAGAAATATAATTTCGCTTCAAATGTCCCAAGTTCACCCGCCATAACTTTGCCAAGTTAAATTCAAATATAGATAGAAAAATCTTGGCTCCTGTGTAATTCAGTAATTAAGTACAAGTATTTAAAGGCAAAGTTTGTTTCAGGATCAAAAAATTATAATCCATAAAACCAAAAACCAAAAGAATTTACTTTTGCAAGTACATAAAAAATAATCAAACATAATGCAGAACACAAACACATCTCATGGCCAATAAGTAATTTTATTTATTTATTTTGAGCATGTGTGTTGGATCCTATTCATTACAAAAACAATAATAATGCAACGTTACAAAGGGCAAAATTATCACTGGCCAAGAGCCAAATGTGATAAAAATGACTTTGGTATGTAAATAAATCGATTAGCCAGTAACTGCACTAATACAACATCACATAGTTTACATCAAATTTAAATCAATTTTTGCATCTTATAAAAAAAAGAACTATAGAAAATCTACTAATAGAGGTTTATCCAGTGCTCAATAATTCCATGTGCCAACACTTATCTGCAATAATTCTCAAAAAAAAGGCACCAAACCTAAAATATTATGCATAAAATGACATGCTCTTCAACACATATTTGTGCCAGGTGTCACAGAGGCAGACTGAATCATCTCATCTCATCGAAATCATGATGCGTTGAGAGATCCGTTGACCTGTCTGTCACAAACATGCATGAAAAAAACTGCTTCACAATCATACAACCACTATTTATTTGTTTGCTCAAAATGGCACAAACAACGTAAATGGTGCATTTTGAAGAGCATTACTGCAAGGCTTATTCGTCTTTGGAACTTCACGTGGGCTTCAGGAAAACAGATTCACTTGCCTTCACTGAGCTGTGGCTGTTCACCCGTGAATCAATTAATGAAACTACAGGGAACTAATTACCACATATTAAGACGTATAGCGTGTTCTGCCTCCCACTGATCGCAGCCATACAGTTTAAAGTTCAAAGTGCTATTTTTGTTTCCCAAGAGATCCATTTCAAGCAGCTCTCGTGCAAATGAGATCTCTTTAAAAAGACCTTGATGAGTCTCAAACTGAGTCAATCTCAATATGAAGTTCTAATCAAACGCTTCCAGGACAAAATAACCTACGCATTCCCTTTTACAGCTCTCTACTCTTACCATATGACAACCATTGACTCGCATTTTATATGAAATACTATGAGTCTCATAAGTCTCTGACATCTAGTAACATCTGAGCAATAAAATGATCCTCTTGTACTTGCACCGTAAGTGATACTACACAATATCTGCGGATAAAATGATTCATTATGCTCCAGCCAGACCTCTAACGGTGACGTTCACTCGAGAGTCGTGCTGAATTCATTGCAGAGCGCTTGCGTTAACCCGAGTTATGTGCCAAATTCTCCATTAGCCCTTTCAGAAGTAGTCGATGACAATCTCTCATCTCTTAATTAGCATACATCTCGCACTCCTAATTTCCAGCTGATGTCATTGGCTGCATAATTAAAGTGGAACTGCGCATTTGTGGTTGAGGAAACAGACCATGTTTCAGACTTTAAAGGGCTTAGAGAAAGAAATTAGGCAAATGTGTTAATTAGGAAGGCAGTGAAATTCGGAGCGATACTGGGAGACGATCGGTATCACGACCAGTAACTGAACGGCAATGAGGTACTTCCAAGTGCTGACCGAAATACCGTATCTATACCATTTGGCCGAAATGATTTCGGTTTCTTTTGGTTCTTGTTTCATGCCTTGGCACCATTGTTACTTCAGAGTGTGCATTAGCTTTTAAAAGGGCAGCAAAATGTAAGATAAAAGTTTAAGCACACTTTTTGCTTGCAAACAAGGCTTACACAATAATTTTGACCATTTCAGTTTAATGATTAATTTGTTATAAATAATATAATTATTATTACTGGATACAAAGTGCTTCTTAATTTAGAGTTAATGTTATTAGATATATCAATTTCTTGAACGTAGTAATAGTAAAAAACAAAATACGTTACGTAAATATGTAAATAGGTCAAAAATGAAGAAGTGTTTAACCAAAAATATGATAAGTGTAATACTTAAACATTTAAATTGTTGTTGTTAAAAGTTTTTCTGTTTGAATTCATTACAATTTTGATTTTGCTTTTCTGAGCCAAAAATAAATATCACAAATTTTTCCCTGATTTACTAAGTTTCCAAACTAAAATGTCATTCAGTGTAAAAATCTCATCAGGCATACTTACAACAAAAACCAGTTTATGACACATTAAAAAGACTAATTATCTTCACCCCAAATACTAGATCTAATTTTACATTTTTAAAATTCGCCACTATCCTGTTTTGCATTTTTTTTTTCAAACATAATAACATTTAATATGCTTTCTTGTTCTTTTATATATTTTAACATGTGCAAGTCAGACTTTTTTTTTTCTCCAAAAATGTATTTGAAAACCTTAAAAGTAGACACTTTACTTACATTTAAAGTGCATTCAATGGACATAAAATTGCTTTTGTTCATTTCTTTTGATGCGGATATCTTGATCTCTTTGACCCACAAATGAATGAATGAATGAATGAATGAATGAATGAATGAATGGAAGTACTAACACTGGCTGAAATCAATATAGTCCACAATATTTAATATATTTATAAATATAGAAAAAGCCAGCAAATATATAAGAGGATGTACATTATTTTAAAATATTTGTGATCGTATGATATGTTCACTGACCCCTTGTCTCATCACAACAGACTGGGTTCACAGTTGTCCAGATATCTATGGATGGATGCACATGCGTAAATAAACATCCTTATCAGTATCTTTTTCAGAAATCCCAGTGCAGCTGCTAACGTGTGTGTGAGATGCCGGCTGTAAACAGTGTGTGAGATAAAAACACAGAACTAGCAAAAATAATTAACACATTTGCCTTTTCAAGTGAGAGAGAAAACACATAACATCATAGAAACGCATGTGCATTTAATATATCTGTTCATAAAAACAAAACGCTTCAAAGCACTCAAAGACGGAGGGGGCTTATTTAATTCATTCTACGCTAATTAAATTAAAGAAAATGCATAAACATCTCAATTAGTGCATGCCAACATGCATTGACACATACAGATACATATCTATCTATCCACCCATCCATCATTCATCTTTATTCCCGTCTTTCTATTAATGGAAATCTTGTCACATCACAGATCTCTTCAACAGGGTCAAAGATTGATTTTGGTTTTGAAAAAAAGGAAAAGGAAAGAAAAAAACAACAGGGATCTACAGTTTCCTTTGGTTGTTTTCTGTCTCTTTTAAAAAGCTCCTTGTGCGTAGATGACATTTTAAAAAGACAAAGACATCAGAAAGAGTCTGGATGCTTTTGAGAAGTTCAGAGTCCAAACAACTCCTTTTTTCTCCCTTTCTCTATCTCCAGCTCCGTCACCAAACGCTCCCCCAGAGAGGCAGACCGAGAGAGAGACACAATGTGTGCAGATCACATAAAGACAATCTCTGTTTCCCGCTGAGAATTTCTGAAACCTCAAACAAGTTTCTACACGAGCACCTGCTGCTGTTAATGAGACAACTGCTGCACCGCATCTCTCCCTCAACGCAATCGCTATTCCCGTCATTTCCGTCGCACTCGGCCAATGAGAAAGCAACAACACCATGGTCAGAACTAATCATTCAATCGATTGGAAATACAACAGACACCATCCACGAGCTCATCAAGTGTGAGGTCCAGTCAAGCTCTGACATGCACACAACATGCAAGCAGCGTGCAAATCATGCGAGGCTTTTCTCTGTGCGCCATCTGTGGAGTCTGATATTGCAGCGGAGATGAATTTTCATTCAGTCAAAGTGATAAGAACATCTAAACCTGAATGTGAAGCAGAACTTGGAACGAACGGGGGGGATCCTCACCGTCAGAGAGCAGATAAGCTCAACCAAAGAGCTCCAACCGGGCCAAAAATGGACTGTGTTACTGAATATCTGCATCTGCATCGGTCTCCCAAAACAGAGCCTTGCGAAAACAGACCTGGAGGTTTGGATCACAAAACCGATGCTTTTACAGAGCCCATCAAATCAAAATGTGAGTTCTGTGGCTTTTAGCTCGTGTCTATCCATATGCTAGCATACTCTTAAAAGTTGACACCTTTTAACAGATATAAGCATTATAAATTCACAGGCTTTCTCTTCTGGGAAATGGTCTCAGAATAAAATACTAGCCTATTACTTGCTTTATACTGCACACATGATATAACATATCTTTAAAAAATAATAACTGAAGGAGTAGGCTTCAGATTTTCAGGAATTTTCTAATACAAGTTGCAATTTCAAGAATTAAGGTTTGTAAGGCTGCACAATTTGGACATTAATGTACGCATACATGTACTGTATGCGTGCATAATTTAAATCTAAAAAATGTTGTGCCAAAATACACTAAAACTGAAATATTATTCAAATATATTTATTAAATGCATAACATATGTATAACATATTATTATAATATTAAATATTATTCAAATAACAGTATTCTATTTGAATATATTTAAAAATGTAATTTTGTAATATGCTGATTAGCTCTTCAAGAAACATTTTTATATTAGAGCATCCAGAGTATATATAAACAAACACACGTGCATGTATATACTTCAGAAAAAGGTTGTTTATATATGATTATATGAATATAAATATATATATATATATATATATATATATATATGAACA
>JAUYWG010000038.1:25933560-25943987 GCA_034779775.1 Enteromius afrohamiltoni
CTCCGCGTCTGAGTATTCCGTCACGCTACACTGGGACTAACCTCGATCATTCATCTCCTGTCTGCCTCCGTGACAGCTTCGTTGTGCAATCTAGCCAATCAAAGACATTTTGTCAAGAAGCGGACAGACTGCGTAAGGTAAGTAGAACAGTGCTCTTTATTTACAGTGCGAGATAATGACAACAGTATCTGATGGAATATAGTAGGTTATTTAGGAGTAGGAAGGTTGATGGTAATGACATGGAGGTTAAATTAAACAGACCAAGGGAAAAGTGGGGGCTGGAAACCAAGTACGCATTGGAATGGGGTGAGATTGGTGGTGGTTTGTTGGAGAGAATTCTTTGCGTACTCGGCCCAGCCCAGGAACTGGTTCCAGGTGTCTTGGTGGCCGTGGCAGAAAGTACAGTGGAACCGCCCTACATCGGTAGAATCTTACTTTCTGTTTGACCATTAGACTGGGGGTGATAGCCTGAGGTGAGGTTGACAGTCACACTTAGGAGCTTGAAGAATGCCTTCCATACACAGGAGATGAATTGTGGTCCTCTATCAGATACTATATCCTCCCGTCGGCCGAAAGGGCGGAAAACCTAGTGGAAGAGTTTCTCGGCTGTCTCAAAAGCTGTGGGAGACCTCTGAGGGGTATGAGGTGGCAGAATTTGGAGAACCTATCGATTACAACTAGGATACAGGTGTGTCCATCGGAAGGGGGCAGTTCAGTGATAAAATCTACTCCCAAGTGTGACCAGGGGCAGTTAGGTACCGGGAGTGGAAGAAGTTTGCCAGATGGTAGATGTCGAGGTGTCTTAGACATGGAGAATAAAGGTAAGTCAAACGGTTTAACGAATGCTCTTGCCTGGAATGAGTCCACTTCATACAATGATGAGCTTGGACAGGGAGTGCAGTGTGGTGTGTGCTTTTGTATGGTGAGTGATGAGGTCTTGAATGAAATCAGGTGCAGGTGATCAGTAGTCGGGAGAGAGTGAGTGTTGTGATTGGATGGTGGTAGTTTTCTATAATTCCCTCGAGATTTAAACAAATTCACTCACAGATGCATTCTGAAAATTGCAATGAATGGCATAGCAACATCATTGATTGAAGATTGCCATAGTGTAGCATTTGCAATATTGTTTATTTGATTCAAATTGGTGTGACTGAGTGAGTTTGGGCACTAATTTGCATATTCATAGATCTGCGTATACTCAGTGAAGTAAAGGGTGAGGTAAAATTTGTAATATTTCAAGTCATTATGGTTCTTAAAGGGATAGTTCACTCAAAAATGAAAATTCCCGTCACCTTTTACTCAACCATACGTTGTTCCAAACCTGTAGTCATTGACTTCCATATAAACAATCATATGGAATCATAGGAACTATAAACTGTTTACTCACATTCTTCAAAATATCTTCCTTTGTGTGTTCAGAAGAAGTAAGTTATGACTGTTTATGTGAAATAAATCTTGACTTACAGTACATTATAAGTGGACTTGTGGAAAAAGCACTGTGCTAACATGTAGAATGCGTCCTCTTTAGAGCAGATAGAGTACAATCAGTGTGCCAGCAGTGGCATCAGATCCGCTCAAGAATTGTCTGTTTGTGTCAGAGTTGCTGGATTTAATGAGACGTCGCTCTTTGGGAGAACAGCACAAGCACACGCATACGCCAACGCACACACACATTTGCCTGAAACATCAGCGAGTGATCAAACGAAAACCTTGTTCCTTATGCTCATTTATTTTCTCATTTGCTTGTATTGCTCTCTCTCTCTTTCGCTCTCCATCTTTTCTTTCCATGTGCGTGTATAAGTGTTTCTGTTCACTCCACATGTTGTTCTGTCAATAATGAGCTGGTTTTCATATTGACAGTAACCAGGTCTTTAAATGTCAAAACGACTGCCAGATAACAGTTTAATGCTTTAGCAATATTGTGAATAAACACGCTTATACGGATCAATCATAGACTGGGTGAAATTGAATTGGGATTTAGAGCAGAAGGCAAATAACAAGAATTAAATTAATACTTTCATATAGCGAGGATGCATTTAATTGATCGAAAGTTATAATTAATTGCATCCTTGCTAAAAAAATCTATTTCATATTTTCTATTTTCAAGTTGTCTTTTGAATTGTGCATGCAATATGTTAAAAGATATATAATATAAAAAAATGAATATAAAAAAATGCTTTTGAGCAGCAAATCAGGATATTAGAATAATTTTTGAAGCCTCATGTGACATTACAGACTGGAGGAATGAAGCTGAACAATCAGCTTTGCATCCAGGGAATAAATATAGTGAAATAAAAAAAATAGCTATTTAAATTTTTTCATCTATTCTTACTGTATTTTTTTTATCAAAAAATGCAAATAAATAAATAGGTTTAAACCAAAAAGCCTAATCCAAAGTCAAAGCAGAAATGTAACTGTGGAAGAAAAGGAACTTAAAATGCTAATGGAAAGTGGTTTTATTTATGGTTATGGATTAGTTTTAAGGGCTGGTGGAGGAGCATGTGTGTCTTCAGCTGTTTTTGAAGGTTGTGATGGTCTCAGCTGATCATCTGGAGGCTAGAAGTCAGTTCCAGCATTATTCAATGAAAATCATTAGATACTAAAATATTAAACCAGCTGTATGTATCAACTGCTGCAGGATCTTTTCTTTTTTTACTATTGTTCACTTCATTACTCCTTGCTCAGTGTGTTTGAATCAGCTGGCATTTTGGTAGTTTTTAGTGGATATATGAAGTCAAGTTTCAAGTTCACACAGGTGTACACCTATCATTTTAGCATTTCAAACCAAACAAATGTCTTACTATAAAATGCTGAGCTTGAGATGTGAGTTTGCATGCTCTTTGTTTTTGTAAACCAAGGTAAGTTACGATTTAGATTTATTTTATTATTTTTTCTTTTCGAAAAATGATGCTCAACAATGCATCAAATATGATCATCAGGCTTCTGCATTATTTTGAAACTACAGAGTTTTGATAATAAAACGTTATTCCACGTTTAGTGTGATGAGTGATATTTTTATGCATTTTTTGTCAGTAGTCTGTTAAAAAGGTCTAATTGATTTATATTAAAAGCTATCAGAATTTCACCTTTTAAACATCAGCATGTGCACCAAATTGCATATTTTTGGGCTTCTGAATAAAACTGAGCCATTTTTTTTTCTTTATATTTGCACTGTATTGTACTATTTTTAATTATGTATAAAATATGAAAACACATGGAAACTTAATTTTTACTAATATAGACATGTCCTTAAGTGTCCAAATGCTGCCTGTCACTTTCAAAATGCAATCTAGCCAGCATTTTCCAATTATCTAAATGTAAAGTGTTTCCTAAGGCCAGATTATTAATAAACTGAAACTGTGCAGTATTAGTATGTCTGTTTGGTCCTGAATTATAAATACATTTGCTCCAGGGGTCACGGTCAGGGTCACAAGTCACAGACAGAATAGACAATAAAATCACCATGGAAACTAGATTCTGTAACCTTGCATAAGCTTCAAAACTGATCATTCTGAAGGTGTTTTTTTTTTCCAAATGTAACTTTAACTGTTCTGAGGTTATTTACATTAACATCCACAGCAGTCAAAGGTTACATCTGAAACTCCCACTTTTCGTGGGTGAAATGTGAAAGATAAAGAGGACTGTCGTAGAACTTTTTCAACTCTGTGCAATAGCTACAACCTTTAAAACGATTCCACCAATGATGAGCCCAAACCATGTGACAGATTGTTACTTATATAAATGTTTGAGCGGCTCTGAATGTGACATTGCTGGGCTTTGAGGTTGAAGTCATTGTGAGGAAATCAACACTGCATGAAGCATCTCATCTTCAGCTCTTGAACATATACATACACAGAGATAATATATATCTATATCGATATATATCGATATATATATATATATATATATATATATATATACACAGCAGAAGGGAACTGAACTGATTGTTCAACACGTTCCTGCACCATGTGAGCCTCAGGGAGCGAGCACACATGAACACACTGACTGTGTTGTTGATTGGAAGCACATCTGATTGTGACCTTTTTGACTTACCTTATGTGTGGAGAGAGAAAACTCACAGTGACCCGCAGCCTCTATCTGTCACATTCAATTACTTCACACACACGAACACACACACGAACACAAAGGAAAGAAAAATCACAAATGAGCTCGCTTTAATATCCCAGTTGTTCCTTTTAGACTGCAGTGAGATTAAAGTCTCTTTCTTCTGAGATGTTTCTACTGCGACGAATACCACAGTAAGCTCACGGTGTCTTCTGTAGCATTTTAAAAGTTTCAAACTCCACAATGTCTCAAAGGGTGCTTGGATTAAGTCAAAAGTCAGAGATCTTAATTCTTCAAGTCAAACATTTATCATCAAATTCTTTCAAAACCAAAAAATCCGAGCAAATATATTTATAGTGCTATAGTCTTGTCCAATTATTGTTGATTTATTTATGATAAAATATACATATAAATAAGTTTTAGTAATAAGTAAATAGGTTTAATGCTATTTTTATTATAAGAAATAAAAAATATATATAAAATAAAAATATTAGATTCTAAACCTGAAAATGACATCATATGAGTTCTCCTAAAACACACAGTGTTGTTATTCTTATTCAAAAGTTATAAAACTATTAAAATGATAAATGTTGCCTCAAAAATTAAATAATTTAAGTTGAAGAACTAAAATGACTAAACCTAAAACTAAAATATTTCTAATTTCTCCTATAGGCTTGCTTATGCATTTTTTTTTTAATGCACAATCCAAATATATTAGCATTCAGGGGAGTGTCAATAAACTGCCCATTAACATTAAGAGAGTCCAGCGTTCATTGAGATCTGAGATGCTCTATAATATGTTATACTTGCATATTATTTTTAGTTTCATCTTGTTTCCAAGTTGAATGGTTTCTATGTCTGGTCTCCATGGTGATAGAATATTAAATGTGTTTTTTTTTGTTTAGCAGAAATTTAGAACATTGTGAAACTTTGAACTTTCCTTTCAGGCTTTATTTAACATCATGCATGCAAAGAGTAAATGAAAAGTGCATATGAAATGTATAGAGCAAACGTCACAACAAAAGTGATATTAGATTACGGTAAACATCACGTCAGTCATGTGTGATCCTGACGTGAATGCAAACAACAAAACACAACAAAGACGGCCAAAATTTCAGCTTTACAAGTGTACAGCACTCTCAAATCACTAACACACACACACACATACACTTTGAGGAGATGCACTCATGGTAATAATTCAAAGTGGTGGACAAATTGGATTACGGCATCTCACATCTTTCCTGTCCTCTAATCTGTCTGTTGTGAAAGGTAAACAGAAAAGTACTTATGTAAATATATAAATAAATGTACGAATGAATGCATTAATCTTGTAGTAGCTTTGACTGTGCAGAGTTCAGGATAACATCATAAGACGCTTCACCAAATCAAATCACTGTACAAAAAACACACAAGCGCTTGATTATGAAATTCCCCACTCTCTTCCTCTGAAGATAATGCAGCGTTTATAAACATTCGGAGTAGAATACTAGTGTACTGCACAGTATGCAATGCATGCTTCAAGTGCATTCATTTTTAAAGGAATGAATGCTTTTAATTGATCAAGCATGACAGTAAAGGCTGTCAAATACATGCTGCCCTTTTTAACTTTTTATTACTTGATGGATTCTGAAAAATAAAGGGACACTGAAGACTGGAGTAATGAGGAAGCTTTGATCAAAGGGATGAAATACATTTCAAAATATATTCAATCAGAAACTGTAATTATTAACTTGTAAAATTGTAATAATATTTAAAAAAATATTGTTTTCAATCTATTTTTGATCAAATAAAACAAGTGTTTCAAACTATACTGTGAGCTCACAAGACCTCACTGCAAGTTTATTTGAGTGAGTTTTGTGTGTGTTGATTTGTCTAAACCCTTCTAAACCTCCTACTGTCTTAAAAACATGCCTATAATGTTTTAAATATAGTATGTGAAACATAATGCATTATGCAGTAATAAATATTTCAAACAGTAGTATGCTAGACTGTTGTCAGATGACCCCATTACAATATGCTCTCAGGAAAAAAAGGGACAAAAGCTGTCACTGGTACCTTGTTGTGGTTGCATTATTTACCCATAAACGGTGCATGTGAACATATCAAAGGCACATATTAGTGCCTAAAGTGTACATGTTAGTACCTTTTGTCAGGGTACTGTCCCAGTGATAGTTTTTTTTCTATTTTATTCTGAGTGTACGCGTTTTATTTTGCAAATAAGAAAAAAAGCTGGTTAATAAAATGATGAAAGTATATTCACAGTGTTTTTAAATAGCAGTTCACTAAAAAAGAAAACTAATAGCATCACTTACTCACCAGTGAATCTTCTCGGTGAATGGGTGCCGTCAGAAGTTCAAACAGATGATAAAAACATCACAATAATCCACAAGTAATAGACACAACTCCAATACATCAGTTAACATCGGGGTGATGTGAAAAGCTGTTTGTTTGGAAGAAACGAATCCATCATTAAGCACTTTTAAATTTAAACCATTGTTCATGGATGACCTGAGAGCAAGTAGGCCTACATTTTCAGCAGATTATTCTTAAAAAACTAATCCTTTAGGTATCTCAAAATTATGAGCAAACAGGAAATCATCAGAAATATTGGCTCTCATTTTGAATCAAACTCTTTTTTTAACTAAATGTAAAAAAAAATAATAATAATAATTTCAAACAATAAATGGTCAGCAAACACAAGCAATGTTATTTTACAGTGCCCCTATTATGCGTAATGAGAGGTTTAAATTTTGGTTTTGGGAGTCCCCAACAACAGGTTGATATACATGCATGGTCAATAAACATTTTCATTGTTTTATAATATGCATTTATTGTCTCCTTATTTGCTTAACGACTTCCAAGCGATTAGTTCAGATTCATCTGGGATCATTTCAGTTTTGTTGCTGTCTGTGAAGGGTCAGATAGCTCTGCGATTTCATCAAAAGTATCTTAATTTGTGTTTCAAAGACGAACGAAGGTCTTACGGGTTTGGAACGACATGAGGGTGAGTAATTAATGACAGAATTAACCTTTTGATGTTTCCTGTTGACATCAACACACTGCTTAAGATTTGTTTTGAAAAATAACTCACTTCAATGATTCCGAGTCGACTCTTTCTTTTGGGAAACCATAACTTTATACACGTGCAGGATGTTTTGATTCACTTAGAGCTGTTACACACTGCATGAAGGCTCATTTTCAAAAATCGATAATAGGGTAATTATAAAAAAAGTAGGCAGTATACACTATGCTAGTATTCCATTCTGATGTTAACAAGCCACCGAACATATTATTTCTAGTTCATTAATCACACTTTTAAATGAAAGTTCAGGTGAAGTGTAGCATACAGCACATTTGCAGCAGCTCATACAGGTATTCTGTGCGGGCAGAACATTCACATACTGCAGAATGATACCAGTGTCATCTCCTCATCTCCCCTTCTCTCTCTCCTTCAGTCCATTGCACAGATCTGCACACACACACACACAGGCTTTCGTAAAACCACTTTAGCGCTCTCACACACACACCAACCTTCACCTTATCTCCTCTCCTTCTGCTACTTTATTGCTGTGTTTGATGGATAGAGTGACCTGGTTTCCAAAAAAGAAAAGATGCTCAGGTGAACACTCACCGCGACCTCACACCGCTCTCAAGTTTTCCATTTTCACTTCTAATCTAGTTCAGTCTGAAGGTTTAGTTAGTTTGTTTTCTGTGGATCTCAGACCTCTGTCATGTCGGTCAGTGTTTGATTGCTCTCAGGAGCGATAAGACACTATTCTTAAATAGTGTCTGTAAATGTATTTTTTTCCCCCCTGAAGTGCACTTTTAATGTTAGTCAAGGTCTCTTGCACCAGCGCAAATGAGTTTTTCATGATCATTTCATTGCTGCTGAAGACTTCCACTCAAATGACCTCTGTTATCTGTCCTATTTTTACTATTTTCCATGTGGTTGACAAGGATAAACTGCTATAGCCTGATGTCACTTGAAGACCTTGATGATGGTAGTGAACAATTATCTAAAAATAAAGTCGGAAATCCCAAACAGCTCATATTAACTTGCATAAAAAAACCTGGAAAAAGCATTATAGGTATTACAAAAGCTTAATTAACTAATCAATAAACAAACTACTTAACCGTGAATGAACAGCCTTTATATGAAACCTTTTTAGCATTATAAATGTATTTATATTTTATATTATCTTGTTGAATAATTAGTATTATTTTCTTCAAAAATCATATCAACCTCAAATTATTGAATGATAGTGTACATACGTAAGCTGCTTTTAAACTCTTTCGTTTTTACACCATAAAGGTATTACATAATTTTTTCCTTTCTGCGTAAAGCCTTATACCCAAATAAATAGAAGCAATAATCAAAACAAGCTTTTCTTGTTCTTTTAAATAGCTTTAGGAAGTCAAACCAGCTGCACAGTATGTTTTAGCAGCAGAGTTCAGTCATACAGCTCATTTCAATAGCTCAGCATCATTACTCCAAGTCCCCAATGTTTTTAGTTTTAGTAGCAGTATATTTATATGTTTGTTGTCGCTTTAACTGAGAAATCTGTATTGTTTTTAGCCACAAAAACTGTCTTGTATGTATTTTAAAATGCATTACATTACATTTCAATTAGATTTTACCCCCATAAGCATTTTACTTCATGATAAGTTAAAAATTTGTGAATTGTTTGAACGGAATACCAAAAGGAAAAGCACAAAAATGTCTAGAAATGTATTGTTAAAAAATATATTTACACACACACACACACACACACACACACACACATATATATATATATATATATATATATATATAGACATTTGTGTATTTATGAAAATATATTGGTAAATATATAAATATATATTAGAAAGCAATTAAAGCATAAACATTGCCCTCCGTGTATTTAATACATTAATGTGTCACTTTTGAGAAATTGCCAAAATATATGTAGTAAACATTGTATTCAAATTTGCTCTAATCCTGAAATACATTTTCAAATATATTTTCAATTGTACAACACGTTTATTTATTTAATTATTCTTTTTTTCATATTTCCTCCCATATATATATATATATGGAAACTCGATTTCACCACTAAAAAAATAAATAAAGGTAATGACAACTTTTCTCTCATGTAAACTTTTTCTCGCAGTTGTATCTTTTTTGTTTTCTTTTTATTTTATGTTATGAACTTTCGAGTCGCAGTTAGCCTATTTTTATCCCGTGGCTGCCATACCTGTCAGTTTCGATGTAGTTAGCAACTGATTTTATTTTTTATTTTTACTACGGCAAGCATACGAGAGCTTCCTCGTGCAGCAAAGCTGTAGAACACGTCTAAATGCCATTTAACTACATGACATGAATTATAGAAGAGCGCGCGGGGGTCTGGCACTATGTAAATGTGCCATTCAATAATAAGGCTCAGCTGCATTATGCGAGTGTTCAAATGTTGAACGCGAGCAGACTGAATCAGAAAAGCCCTCAGCAAATGACTCAGCACATTAGCAACACTTCTCAAACTGTTTGTGTTGATGAAGATACGAGCGTCTTTCAAAATCCTGCGCAAGACGCTAATGAAGGCGCGAAGAGGAGGTAAATGACAGTCTCGGGTTCCTTCCCCCATCTGGAGGAGTTCTTAATAGAGGAACAAACACCATAAGCTACCTCTCCATATCAGTCTTGTGCTCTGGAACGGTTAATGACGCCGCCGCTGATGTGTTTCTTCCCTCGCAGGTAAACTCCCGGCGAGAAACAGACACGAGTGCGAGCGCGCCGAGGGCTGAAGCTCCCGTAGATCTTTAAACAGATGGAGAAACATCAGGAGTTCAGGCGTGGTTCCCTGTAGACGGCCATATTCATGCTGAGGAACAGGGACTTCGTCAGACGTTCATTCATCAGATATCATGCATTGTATAGGGAGAAAAGAAGATGAGAGATGGTACGGGAAACTAACAAGCTTCAATAGATCACATGTTAACGTCTTTAAAAATACATGTATATGTTGTGGATGTAAATGGAAGGCGGACGTCTGTGTTTTAGCCACTTATATACAAGGCAGTGTTTGTAAAAGTAATATATATATTTTTTTTATTATTTATAAAAAAAAAACTTAAATCATCCAAGATGTAGATGAGTCAATTTATTAAAGTGCCCTTATTATGCCATTTTAATAGCTCCTGATATTGTTTTGGGAGTCTCCTACGTGCATGCAAGATGAAAAAGTGCTTTTGTTTTCTCAAAATATGTGTTTAATCTCACCTCATTTTCAATTCATTTCAATGGGTGCCGTAAGTGTCACGGAGGCAGACAGGAGATGAATGATCGAGGTTAGTCCCAGTGTAGCGTGACGGAATACTCAGACGCG
>JAUYWG010000038.1:25964241-25976126 GCA_034779775.1 Enteromius afrohamiltoni
TACATATATATTATTTGTTTAACAAGCTGCCACGGAAAGGACGCGAGGGGAGCGAGAGGCAGGACCTCAACGTACCCACAGTCTGCAATGAGCGCATTGACTATCCACAAACGCTGCTTCAGCATGCTTGCGACCCAGGTAGGTGAGACAGCGCTTGTGACCGTCCAAAGAGGTGTCCAACTTCTGCATCCAGAAGCGTGCGGTCGGATCGACATTCGATAGAACGTTTTCACCAACCGCTGAAAAATTTGCTCTTTTCCCGGTTGCCCAGGGAAGACCTATTGCGGCATCTCCGTGCACTCAGAGGTCTTTGCTCGCTGGATTTGCAAGATGGCTGACACACCAGCCTTTAAAAAGGCGACCAGCCTGCAGGATTCGCTGACAGCTGCCCAGAGAAACGCTGTCAGCACAAGAGAGCAGGATCGCAGTAACTTTTTTAAAGGTAAGACGCTTCCTCTATCGTTCTCCCGAACTCGCTGAGGGCGTCTCGTAGCTAGCCCAGACGGCGAAAGCTCTGAAGCGAAAATCTGCATGTGCATTCCGCTTGTGCCCTCTTATACTCACGCAGTGATAAGGTGCACCTGAGCGCAATCAAATGCATGCCAATATTCATTGGCCTTTTGTATAAAGCTCAAAGGCGATTGGTCTATCTGGCGAGTTCCCATATGTAACGTCGAACTGATTTGACTGAAAGGGTAATGTTCCCTTGGCAACCACCTAAAATTAAGTTAAAAGATTAAACCTATTACTGAATAAATACTGAACTACTTTTTTAAAGAAATATATTACCTAGGCAATTTTTTTTTAAATCTTACAATTATTTAATTAAAACAATATTCAAATAAAATATAATATAGATATTAGATAAAAATTGTAACACAATTTAGAAATGTCTTTATATTGTCTGTCTCTTTAGTGAAATAAATAGTTAAGCATTAAAATTACTTGAAATACTGACTGAAATAAAACTATTCAAAGACATAAAAATTTAAATATAATAAAAAATAATAAAAATATACTTTATTTCAGTTAAACATTTGTATATTTTTTTATTTTAGATGAAAGCTTTAGATGAAAACAAAATATAAATATTAGATTAAATTAGATTAGATTAAATTGGCAACAAACTGAAATTAACTTCTAAGTGTGAAATTTAATTATTTAAATAAAAAAAAAAGCTTAATAAACACAATAAATTTTCATAATAAAACAATTTAAATAATCGAATTTAAAACTGACAGACATTCCTACTAATATTATATTAGTATATACTGTATGTATATGCATATTAAACCTACAATTATACATATATATATATATATATATATATAAAAGACACACAGCTATTATTTAAATTACAATAAAAACTGAATATAAAACTAAAAGCAAACTCAAACTCAAAATACAAAAACTCTAGTGCCTGAATAAGACTAAAAACAGTGGTAAAGATAAGGAAGAGAATGAGGTCAGAACAGGTATGTAAGCATTACGCTGCCAACCTTCAGCAGGATCAGGAGTATGTGGGCAGCTCACTAGGTTTTTGGAAGAGAGCCTATAAGTGAGAAACAGGCATTAGGTTTAGGGCGCCTACACAAACAAAAGGAGAACACTAAACCTCCTGTTGTGTCCCACGAATAAAAGAAAAGCGTACAGGTTTGGGTTGATACGAGGGTGAGAATGGCATTGTTTGAGCTCTGCAGTCTGCGGCGAGCCGAGTCACGCTTGGGTTTCCATTCAAAGCCAATTCAAACACCCACAACACATGACTCCAGTAATTTAGCAGTGTGTCGTCAACACTTCTTGCTGCCCATAAGCACAAAGATCTGTGTGTAATTAACTCAAAACATCCCACAATGCACTGGGCTGAGAGGCAGCTTACGTTCACACTCGTGGTTCATCTAACATCACCACCTACACACCCAACAAATACTCACCAACTCACATGCATCTAAAACCAAATTATTACAGTGTTTGCAAGGCAACAGATCATACTACAATAAAAAGCTCAAGTTTTGAGATGACTTCACTGCAATACTTGCTACTGACTTGCAAAATTATGGTTTTCTGTCTTACATGTAGTTGCATATTTAAATATAATTAATTAAAGCTTATTTAACTCATTCAGCATTCTCCCATTATCAGTATCCATATATATGTATATATATATATATATATATATATATATACACACAATTGGTGTCAAAATTAGTGCATTAATACAGGCAATGAATTTCTTCAGTTTAAGATGTTAAAAAATATTTTATCCAATTACTGAAGGGGTGGGGTTTTATTTTAGCTCACTTAAATGTTATTTAAGTCTAATAAATGTTAAATTGACATTTAGAATTATACTGTATGTTGAATGGCTAAAACAAATTCAGAGAGTCATCAGTTGGAATCATCAAATGATTTTACTTTCTTTCATACTTTCATGTTGTTTCTACATTAATTTGAAGACCGAATGTGCAATTATTGCAATAAAAATAAAAAAAATAAAAATCTTGTTCTATAGTATATAACAAGAGATGTTATAAAACAACTTAGCATGTCTCAGAATGAAAAATTATAAAGGCCAGATAAAAAGTGCATGAAATCATCACACTATTTATGACATGGCTTAATTTTATTTCCCAAGTCATAATGAATATTTGTGAATATTTAATATCACCTAGCGGTAAATATGGTGGCATTTCATTTACACAGAATTAAAAGCACAAACCAGCCCAAGGCTGGTGAAAACAAGATTCATTGATTCATGCTGACTTCCAAACTCTGCTACTTCCTTCAGCAAAGGCATGTTTAGTTGCTGTGTTGTTTTACTAGAGCAGGAGATTTCTGATCTGAGGTAAGTCATACGGCAGGCAGGTGACGATTCATGCTGCGCACCGCTGCGCCTGACAGATTGTGTCACTTCCTCTCTCAGCAGGAAGTGGAAGTGGGTGAGTGAACAGTAATAAGGTGGTAAGGGAGAAGATCAGGGAGGTTTAATCAGGCACGCCGGAGCAGGTTTCAGACGGCTCATCCATCTGTCCACCCAACAAACTTTCACCTTCACTGAGCCTGTGTTTATCTGGATGATGCAGGATGTGTTCCTGGATCAACATCCTTATCTTGGTTCGATAAATCCTGGAAACAAAGTTGAGTTCAACTGAGTAAACACCTTTTAAAATCTGTTGAGACATTGATCTATGATTAGAAGTGTAAATTCTGTAAAACATAATTAGTCTCATTACACATATATTTAAAAATATATATATTTTAAATACTTATTTTAATTTATATTATATGTTGATTTACATTTTGTTATGTCAATTAAATTTTGTTTTCTAGTTGAATGTTAATGCTTTAATTAAAATAATTTAAAATAAGTATATATATATATATATATGTATATATATATATATATATAGAATAAAAATTATCAAAATGGTGGTTATCAAATGAATGCATAAACATTCATCTTGTAAAACGTAATCAAAATTTCCTTTTATTTTTTTGGCAAACAATGAGCTGCACAACAAAGGTTTGATGTTAAAATTAAAAAGGTAATATTTAGTTTTTATCATTTGTTTTATTATTATCATTACATTGAAAAGTGATTTAATTGCACCGTCGTAATCACATAATTCTTCACAGTATGCCATAAAATAAAAGTTTGACTTAACTTGAACACCTTTTAGCTTTTGAGTATACCTCGTTGCTCATTCGCACACAGATGTTTTTGCTGTGATATTCATAAACAGTTCATATTGCAGTGGTTCATCCAAAAATTTGTGTGACATTCCAGGTTATACTGGAATATACTTATACTAATACCATTTTTATGACTGGATTGCGTGAGACACAGAGCTAAAGCGATGCACCTATGTTTCATCACACAGTGACATAAGCAGGTGGAGTGTGTTTGGGTGAAGTGTGAGTCAGTTCTCACGCAGTGTCGGTGCTGTTCTCCAGAGTTGTCAGACCACAGGCCAGGAGGGACAAGCCAGCTGGCTGGCACATGGACCTTGGCCTTGTGCTGTGTGTTAGAGGGGAAGATCTGGCAACACATCCTGTGTCAGGGTCATTATCACTGCTCACACTTGGACAACTCCCGTTCACACACACACACCGACCGTCTTAAACAGGACACGATCACAAGTTTGTACGTCACCTAAAGTTGGTTTGTCTAACAGTATTCATGCAGTGCTTCACAATTGCAAAGCATATATATATGAAGTGGCAAGTGTAACCTGTTTATTTTTAAATCATGTAGTGCCTTGTGCAGAAAAACAAACAAGGGTGACATTTCATCAATGAAAATACAACGCCAGCACTTATTTTGTGCTCATAAGGGTAATACACTTGTCATGCATTCATTCACTCAGTTCTTATTCTTATGAGATAAGCATTTCATCCACATATATTTTGTGATCAAACAACCTTTCCTTGTAAAAATACATATCTCCTTTGCAGTGCATTCACAAAATGCTCATTCTGTGGATGAAATGCAATTTGTTGATGCACAAAATCACTTTAAGGTGCACTAACTGAAATGCTGACTTTACATTTCTATTAACAACATGCAACTATGTTTTGTCTTGAAATATTCCAATAAACATCACATAATGTACATCTGGTACCCTTTTAAAATATGCATGCTTTACATCGATCAAAATGGGCTGTATACATTGGGTACGGTAAGTATTCAAACCCCCTTCAATTTTTCACTCATTGTATATTGCGACATGCAACGGGAGCGTAGACCACCTTATCTGTTCATGTACGCTACGACAGCAGTACTGTCCATCCGGACCAGAACATGCTTGTGGCACAGCATCATTCGGAAGCAATGCAGGGCCAGAAACACAGCTAACAACTCGAGGCAGTTAATGTGCCAAGCAGTCGGACGCTTGTCCAGGGGCCCGAGGCTGCTTGCCTGTTGCATACAGCACCCCAAACAGTGGAGGAGGCATCCGTGTTGACCACGACATGCCTGGACATCTGGGGGGATTCTGGCCCATAGGAAGGCAGGGTCTGAACACATCAGGACGGTGCCATGCCCATCTCGGATCTCGATCGTGTAACCAGCGCTGAAGCGGTCTCATATGAAGCAAGCCCCGGAAGGAGCCTCGGAAATGACCTGCAGCGTTGCCATAGCATGCAAGGTAATGGCAGCCTGGCCCGTGGCAAAGTTCTCCATGACCTGGTAATCTCCTCATGCACTTCCGGGAAGAAAGGCACTGGGGGGGACGCGAGTGTAATAAAACACGCCAATGAACATTGGCATGTGCTGATTGCATCCAGCTGCAGCTGATTACAGCTTGAGTTTAAATGAGCAGCTGGTGCAGCGCATATTGAGGTTTTTCGCTGAGGAGCCGAGCCAGTGACCTGGTGGTAGAACAGCACTAATTTGGTGACGGGACGTGACCTCTCCATTCCCTTCTTCAGGGAGCGAGGGTTACATACGTAACTGAGACATTCTCTTTCAGTTGGTCACTCCGAGTCACGATGGATATGACAGGGAAAATTGGGATCCCTACCAAAACGCCATGGACACTGCCACTTCCAGTGTCCTGCGGGAGTCTCCCAAGCCCCCTTTGTCTGGTGTAGAGCGGGACTCACCACAAGAGGCCGGCTACTGTTCTCAAGCACTACCCATTCAGTAAGACTGGAGCACTGGGAATGCCCCCATTCTATTGTATGGAAGTCCAGCCTTCCTGTAGGAGGTCTCAGGATGTATACTTATATAGATTGATTGCACTAGTATTTCAGTGCATATGGAGAATTGGAGATGAACCCTCTTAAGGTAGCAGAAGGTCTGTTGGGGAAACATGGGCTCTAAGTCTTAATCGTGGAAATACACACATGGAGTCCTTTCAGGTAGTCCACATGGACCCCAGCCCTACCTTGGTTCTCAGTGATTCATCGATTAAGGGCCTGATGCTCTGCCACATCCGGCTGCCGAGGGGACGGAGGAACTCAAGCCAACCCGAAACCGGGCCTCTCAGTGCCTCTACCCATTTGAGGTGAGAACACAGGAGGATACTGGTTCCACACAAAGGCTATAGAATCTAGCGAACGTGTTAGGGGTTGCCCAGCCTGCAGCTCTACAAATATGTCAGTGAGGAGCCACGTGCCAATGCCCAGGAGGATGTCACACTTCTTGTTGAGTGGGCCATAACCTGAGGGGGCAGGGCACACCCTGTGCTTGGTAGGCCAGGATGATGGCATCCACTATCCAGTGGGCCATCCTCTGCTTGGGGACGGCATTGCCCTTCTGAAACTTGAGCTCAACTGCTGGCAAAGGCTTGAATGGGGCATGCTGTAGTGCTCTTAGCACTAGAGACAGATCCCAAGAGGGTACAGTGGGGGCCGTGGGGGATTCAACCTTCTGGTCCCCCTGAGGAACCTGGTGACCAGGTCATGCTTACCAACAGACCTCCCATCTATGGGCTCATGGTTTGCAGCAATAGCAGCCACATAGACTTTAAGGGTGGAGGGAGACAGCCTTCACTCCAACCCTTGCTGCAGAAATGAAAGCATGTTTGAATTTTTTGTCACAATCAGTCCAGTTACATATGGCACCCCATACAAAATATTAATATTTTATTTCTACCAAAATATGGCATATATATACAGAACACATTGTAAGGCTTTTGTCCTCCTCATAATTCTCAATTGCAGAATTGAGATCATTAAGATTTGTATTTTTAATTCCACAGTGTTCAATAAGTCAGAAATGTGACAAATGAAAAATAGACAGAATTCAGAGTTTATTTTTTAATTTTGCTCAGAATTGCAAAAAAAAAAAAGTAAGATAAAAAGTTGCATTGTTTTATTCTTTATTGTTTTATATTTATTGTTGCCTACTGCATACTGTTTTAGACTGCCCTGTGAATAAAAGCAGTCAGTACGCAGTAAGCAGCATTCTAGAATTCCCTTCCACACACAACCAGTGTCTCATTGCATGTGTTTTGTTCTTTCCTTCAAAGACACCAAAAAGAACAGCAAACATTAAGTGCATTATTTAGAAACTGCGATTCGAGCATGGAGAAAAAAAATGCGAAAAGAGCTTGAGCAGAAATGAGTGTGACATTCGCAGTACTTTGAGCTTTCTTCTCCGTATGAACTCCGTCGTTCCGCAGCCTATTTCCATATAAAGCAGCCTCCTGCCTGGAGAAAGAGGGAGAGAGAGGGGGGAAAACATCTCCCTCTGAGACACAGACAGAGAAAGAGAGAGCAATACTGCAGCCTGACTCCGATAACAACATTCAACTCAATTAAATTTCAGATCGGGGCCGTTCTCTCACAGAAACGATGAGCGAAGAGATAAAAGTCTAATCACAGGACTGCTGACCCTACAGGTCTCTCTCTCTGTGTCTGCTCTGCTACCTGCTCTCTGTGATGATAGCAGAGGCTGTATTTAAGCATGCTTACTGGAGTCTCATGATTATACGTGCGTGAGGATCATTATACCCCCTGCTGGAGTAGGAGGGAGTGTGAGGGGCTGATAACACGGGCCCCAGCCCATGAACACCCCACGGCTCTCCCTCCCCTCACCATTTGACATCAGCTCGCTTATGACTCTCTGAGTGTGTGTTTTTAATGCTGCTTGCTTGCTACTATTGCTCACTGAGATAGTGATTTGAAAAAAGCCAAAACTTAAAGGGACGGTTCACCTAAAAAGGTAAATTCTGTCATTTTCCCTCCCTCGTGTCGTCCTGAGTTTCTAACACAAAAGCTACTGTGTAAAATGCTGTTAACAAAACCATCGACTTACAAAAACACTATGAAAGTCAAAGGCTGCCTTTAACTGTTCGGTTACTGAAGAAAACTGCACAGGTTTGTAACAAGTGGAGGATGACAGAATTTTTGGGTGAACTATACTTTTTGGTTAAAAAATATCCAAAATCAATTTTTGAGAAAGTGCATAACCAGCCAGTGTTAAAAACTCACCTTACTATAACCTGATTAACAACGGTTAGTTTATAAGAGTTTTTTATTTGAGTTGTACAGGAAGGTTTTTGCTGGAAATTCGAGCACTGCATCATTACGTCACGCCTGTGAACATAAAGAGGCTGTCCCAGCAAGTACAGGATCCTGCACGTGGCCCGTTGCTTAATTATAACCTATTCTCACAGCAGCTGGAATTAAGTGTCAAAAAAATCATTTTGATGGTGGATTGTAATCCAGAAAAGAATGAAATGAAACACATGTGAATGAAATTAAATCATATTCCAGTTTCAAATGTGCTTCTGATTACAGATAGCTTGCGGGATTAGTTTAAAGACAACCAATTCAAAATGAGCATATTTGCTTTTTGTCTTAAAAGAATTTCTCAATATGAAATTCGAATGATGTGACAATTAGAGATTAGATTTAAATTGAAATCTACATGCTAATACCTAGTCATGCAACATTGTTAACATTATGCATTCAAAAATAAAGTATAATTATAATAATAATAATTTGGAGGAATTGCAAATAAACTCTTCATAATATACATAATAAATATACAGGTACATATTTTATGTAGACAAAACCTATTTTGGATTAATCACAAATTTTTATAAAAAATATTTTCTTTTCTCGTTTTTATTTACTTTTGTATTATTCATATTTTATGTGTGCATACCAGTTGATTTGAGTTTCGTTCAGTAATAAATGAAGGCATCTTGGAAAAGCATCAGCTGTTGTGACTCTTTTATGTTCGGCCTGTATCATTTAGTTGATTTTGTTTCTTTCTTAGTTTAAGCGAGCCTTTAAATGGTTATGGCCCGTTACATGGAAGAACAAACAAAGTTTTTACTTTCACAATGCGTCTCCACACACAGCGTCTCCAGAACAAGGCGCCCGCAGCAACACTACAGCGTGAATAAAAGCTCAGCCTGACAAAAATGAGATTCCCTCTGAAAAAAACCAATAAGTCAACTTTGACTCCAATAAGTCAAAAAAATTAATTTTGTACTAAAATTTTATACAAATTAGCACATTTTTCATTACATAATGCCTCATCCGCATATGGAAACCTAACCTTTTTAGAAAACTTGTAATATAAAAAAAAAAAAATGCAATTATCAATGTAATCAAACAACTGGGTAAATAAGACCACAATTTTTTTACCCTATTCACCAGCAGTGTCTCGCCTTAAATTGATCAAACACGCGGTAAAGACATTTATAATGTTATAAAGGACTTTTAATAATAAAAAAAAATAATACAAAAATACATATCACAGGTTCTACACAAATGTGAGGAAGCAAAAATTATTTTGATAATAGCCCTGATAATAACCATGTCATGTGACACTGAAGACTGGAGTAATTATGTTGAAAATCCACAGGAAAAATTTACATTTAAATGTAAGAAAATTGAAATAATATTCCAAAATATTACCACTTTGACTGAATTTTTTATAAACTAAATACTGCCTTGGTGAGCGTAAGAGACTTCATTCAGAAAAAGAAAAATCTTATTAACATCCTGCAATACATCAGCAAATTTAATTTAATTCCCAATACTTTTAAAATATTATGACAGATCTCTCTGATTAAATGTCTAATATTTTCGCAGAAATCTCAACTCAAATATTCAGACTTTTCCAAATCAGCCATTTTTCCAAATCTTAAGGATTAATTTCATTACATTCATTATTACACTTACAGGATTTTCTCATGTTGTATTATGCATGCAAACTAAACTATAATATATAAAACATGAAATGGAAAAAATATAAACAAAAAAATGTTTGTTGCCCTGGCAAAACTAAAGTGAAAACTGTAAGAAAAATAAATCTCAAATAAAAATACTTTACTACAAATGGCAAAAACACATTCCAAAATGACTGAAACAAACAAAAAATAAAAAATAAAAGCTAATTAATTTTTTTTGCTGCATCTTTCAGCAGCTCATTTTCAACAGTTACATTAAATGTGTGTATATAATGCAAAAATAATTCTACACATTATTTTCTTTATACAATGAACATTATAATTCCCATTTTTAGACTAATTATGAAAGAATAACATGTAAGCCATCAGATGTTCCTCAGGGTGTGTTTGTGAGAGCGACTAAAGTTCTTCAACATTAAGACAATAATGGAGCAGCAGAAGTTGTGGTTGGAGAGTCGTGGGCACAGGGCCAACCAGACCTCAGCAGGAGGAACAGCTTGGCTTAATGACTAATTAAGACATCTTAACGACAATTAACTCCCCAATTAACACATCTCACAATATGGTGTTTACTTTTAAAAGTCTTCAGCTCTGTTTCTATAAGTCCACCGAGAACAAACTATCAAACGTTCTCCCACTCATAATCATTAACATATGCTTACAGAGAGCTCGAATTGAGTTCAGTGCAATAAAAGCCCTGTTGCTCGTTAAACAAAAGCAACTATTTTTAGGTTGCCATGGTTTACTGTTAGAGTCCAGGGTTTACTGTAAGACAGCTAGTTAAGATGGGGTCACAAAGGTGGGTGTTTCATATCAAAGTGCCAGTGAATTGTGGGAGATCTCTCTCAATTATGTGCTATTATAAGATTGCTTTCACACTGCATTCAAATTAGTGTGTTAGCAATTAGTAAAGGACCGTATCGCCTACAAAAACACTAAAAACAAGTTAAATAGCTATTTAGCTAAAGAATGCAACAGGGCTCAGAACACTTTTTCAGTGGCATTGGTATTTTCGCTTTGAGATGTTAAAAAGTGTTTGATAATAAGTTGTAAGTCAAGAAACAAAAACACGGTTTTGATGTGGCCAGGATGTAGATGTACCTTTCTGAAATCCAAAATGAAATAAATGTGTTACGTCAGCTAAATGCTTTCCTTATAAAAGGAGATTTATGACTAAATTGTAAACTTTTTAAGACCTTTAAGGAATAAATACTTATTTTTTTAAATGTAACTTTGCATCAAGATTTGTATTAGTAACACTTCAGTGTTAATCTCCATTATTTATTTACTTTTTTTGTTTTTGAGAATTTTATTGGAAGAACGTTCACAACAAGAAAAGAGATAATATCTGCAAATTAATTCAAAGGGTACACATAGCCCAAAGTTTTCATAGACCATTTATAATTTTTTTTTTTTTTAAGCATGAACTAACTTAATTTAGTTAAATTCATTTTAAGAATTTAAATTTGCATTTTAAGTACATGTACCTTCATTAAAGGAAATTTGGTTACACTTTTTTTTATAGTGTTATACATTTAAGTATTGAGCAATATTAATTAACTGCGTGTATGGGTAGGTTTATGGTTATTATTTGCATGTAATATGTTATGTTATAATATTAGTAAATACATGTATACATGTTTTTTTTAATGCATGAACCCCTAAATTCTGGAGGGGGAAAAGGCTTTTTAAGAGCTTACAGTAATTATGGTTGAAAATTCAGGATATTTTTGTTGTTTATCCTGTGTTTTATTTTAATAAATTAAGTTATTTCTAGTTTTTGGTCTTTAACTGCTTTTCTTTAAACTCAGGAAATATTGGATTTATACAAAGTGACCGCATTTGATTTCAGCCATTGAAAATAAGTAAAATTCAACTATTTGGACACAGATTCCCACTGAGAAACCAGTATTCCTGGGACTGAAAAATGGAGATACCAAATGAAATGTTTGTCAGTGTAACGATCAGCAAACACCCAGCGAACTCTCTATGTTTTGTGTTTGTTTTCAAGGACTCATTCCCAAGACTATTCGCTATATGCTATAGACTATATAGACTACAATATAATTTATAATGAAGTCTCACTGTAATCAGGAGAATTATTGATTTACATTGCAGCTTAAACTAAAGCCATTTCAGCTATATGTCAGGGTATAATATATATGTCATGTTATAATATCCATATTGTTTGTATTTCGCTATAAAACTGATTTTAAAAGCAGAGGATATCTC
>JAUYWG010000038.1:25994466-26013374 GCA_034779775.1 Enteromius afrohamiltoni
TATACTGTAGGTGTGTGTGTGTGTGTGTGTGTAATTGTCTTTACTTATAGATTGTTATATTTTTATAACAAATATAATTTGTTAGAAAAAAAATATACATATTATTTGTTATAAAAAAATAATGCAATGATCCAACAAAATATTTATTTAAAAGAGTTTATTATCTAGAATTTATTTATTACAGTACAGAGTTTATGCAAAATATAATTTCTTAAAGTTGTATAACAAAAATACTTTCTTACAAAATATAATTTAAGCTAATTTGTTACAAAATATTATGTTATACATAACAAAACATGTACTTGTAATATTTTTACATGTATAGTTTTATATTATTATAACAAATAATATAATATTTATTAAAATAATCTGTTTTATTGTAACATTTTTAACAACACTTAATTATAGTCCATATGATAATCCCACCTTTATATATATATATATATTATAATTTGTTAACTCAAACTAATGTCTGACCTTCAGGCTCTTCTCTGGATTGGTTGTTCTTTTGCCTTCAGGAGAAACATTCCTAACATTGTACGCTCCCGGTCCGGGCACATCTGACACCACTTCATCAAAGCGCTTGGAGCGATTCTGAAGACTCCTTCCTCCCAAAATATGATTCTGCAATATTCCAGTCATATAGTAAGTTTGCATTCATCACTGATATTGATTTATTGCAAGGTGATGTTATATATACAAATAATAATAATTAGGTACTCTGGTAATATCACTGTTGTACTGTCCCGGTCCAGGAGAGAGGAGACCACTGCCTGACCCCAGGAACCCAGACCCTCTACTGGACAGAGAGAGGAAAGGGGCATACGAATCTGGAGAAACAGAAGTAATAAATAAATGCATACATACATACTATTCTAAGTAATAATAATAAATTAATCAATCAATCACAATATGCATTATCTAGCCATGACAGGTGCCTGAACAAAATAACCCAAAAAACGTTGCATGCACAGTCTAATATCATATGAGAACAGTTTTTAATTCTTTATTCTCTAGTTTTTAGAACATGCATCTTTAGCTATGATAGAAATAAAATACTATACGGTCTTTAAAAAATGGATCTTGAGAAGAAGCCTCTGGAATTAACCTCTTAATACTTCTTCAGAGTAATTTCCGAGCTTCTTGTCAGGTTTAGGTTTTAGAAATGATCATTTCCTGTCCAAAATGAAACTTACCCCTTTTACCGCTCAGAGACTTGCTGATATTATACGATCCTGGTCCAATTTCAGACGTGGTGCCGCTTAATGTCAAATGTGTGAACCTGGGAGCTCGATCATACATGCTGATTAATTATTTATATTCTACAGCGATGAAACGTGTGTAATTAACTAATGTAACATTGTGGGAGCAGTGGAGTGTCTCTCAACCAAACTGCAGTCACTGGAGCGCGTCGCCGCGTTGCCTGGACGTCGCTCTTCGTGAATATTAATGAGGTAAATTGAGACATTGGTAAACTTCCTGTAGCAGCCAGTCACTTAACTTGACCTACCTAATATTCATGAGTTAATTCGTTGCTTGGACACTGAAACGCGGTCATGTGTGGAAAAACACTAAACTATGTAGAGAAAAGTGTTCTCGGCGTCCAACTGCATTCAAACCGCAATAAACAAACAAACATTTATTCATATTTAAAAAAAAAATAAATGAAAAAGCTGAACAATAAAATAATAATAATGACCAAATAACTATTGTTCATTAAAAAAAATTCACCACAACATGTAAGATAAATACAGTGACTGAAAAGCATCGTTTTTTTCATCATTTGTTAAAACAAACAAAATCAACATCTTATAAACTTCAGGAAGTAATATAGGCCTAAATTAATACACGTAGGCCTGTGTTACTTGCTGAAGTGTATAACAATTCTAAATATAACTTTATAAATGTATAGGTTATAAACATATATTATATAATAGACTGTAATATTTAAAATTATAAATATTAACTAGTACGGAAAACAAAGCTAATGTAGGCATACAGCCTAAATAAAGAAACGAATAGCCTTATATTAGAAAAAAAGCATTAAGCAGAAGTGAAATCACAAAACAAAACTTGAGGAAATCATATCATATTATGATTTAAAAAGTGCAATGAATTTATAGCTCCTCCCTAACGTGTTTTTACAGCAAAAATAATTGGAAATGTAAGGTTTTGACTGCTAAAGAAAATCATGCCATGTATAAATTAATCGACATTGTCAGCGTCACTTTCTAAAGACAATTTTCTAACAGAAAAAAGCAGAAGTGAAATAATTAAGGAGAAGCGTGAGTAATAATTCTATCATTTTTTATTTTTAAATTAAAAAGTATAATTAATTTAGGATGATAAGTGTTTTATGTACCAGATAAATAGAAATATAATGTTTTTGGCTCCTAAAACAAAAACGACACTGTTCATCCCCGCCTGTGTGTGGCGCTGCGGCGTAAGATCGGCAGTTCACGAACCTGCGCGAGGATCCCCCGAAGAACCGTAAACAAAGAGATCCAGTAGAACAGGGTCACGGAACCACGGCTGCCGCTGCTAAAACATCAGCTGTAAGTGTAAATACACGGAACTTACTTTGTGAATCGCATATACTATTTCTGTATGCTTGGAAACAACAACAGGAGTGCGGAGAAATCATTGCCGTGGCACTTTTGTTTGTTTATGTGTGTCCCGCAGTGAAAGCAGGACACGTTGTTGGTCGAGCATGCCCAGTAACACGGCTCAACTCTTGGAGTCGGACGATACTGAACCGGACCTCCCGGTACTGGTACAGAACCTGAGCGGGTTAAGCCTCCGGGATGAAGAGAGTCCGTCGGAACTACACGATACTTCTCATTTGGGAGTCCTGGGTGCGGTTTTGGAGCTCCAGCCCTTGTCCCAAACTGGATCAGAGGAGGAAAACACCACCAACACTAACAACATCATCAGACATGATGCTGATCTGGACCAGCTGAGGGCCCGTGCCCTCACGTCCCTGGAGGCCCCGGGGACTGGTGGGCTCTTCCAGGATGGACCGGGCGAGTCCCAGGCTTACCAGGTTCAGGGGAATATGATGATGGCGATGATGATGATGCAGGAGGGTGAGAGGTGTGCGCTCAATACCAGGAGGAAGAGCGTTAACACAACAGAGTGTGTGATGGTGCCCACATCTGAGCATGTGGCAGAAATAGTCGGTCGGCAGGGTGGGTTTGTTTGATCGTTAATGTGTCATGTTTGATATTCTAATATAGTGACTCATCTTGTCTCACTTTTCAACAGTGTGCAACAATAAGGAGGCAGTTTGGATTAGTGATTCATATTTGTACTCGCCCTGCTGATATGCTCACAGACCTCGCCTCAAGAAAAATAAATGTGTATAAATATATATATATATATATATACAAAATTACAAAAATAATTGTATTATGTAAAATTAACAAAATCGTTAAAATAACATGAATATGTTAGCAATAATACATATATAAGAATATAATGCAATATAGTATAACCTTTGTATAATATTTCATATGAACATTTTATTATAATTTTGCCTAAATATTTTGTTAAAAAAAATACAATTTGTATTTTAATTCAAGTGCAAGTTTAGTTACCAGAAAGTTTTACAAAAAAAAAAAATGTTATTCATATTTTGGCCTATATTTCAAAACCTGAATTAACTTTGAAACGGTGTTAACTCAAACTAAAACACTAAAACCATAAAAAGGCAGATTCACAGCGTGAGCAAAAAGAAACATTAACTGAAATGATAAAAAACCTATTTCAGTTGCCAACATTTCTCATTTTACTTCAGTGTAACTAAATGAACTATAACCGAAATACAAATGAATAAATTAGATAAAAGACATGCATAATTAAAACAAAAAATGGCCAAAAAAAACACTAAAACTGCAAGAATAAAAATGCAAAATATGAATAAAAACTAATTACAAAATATTTTTTTAAGTTAAACTTTATTTATTAATATTAACTAATACACTAATATTAGTAATCATTAGTCATAATAATTTGTAATTGTGTAAGAAAATATCAGCACATTCAGAATGAAAATATAATACACATTACAATAATACACGTTTGCACTGACCTCGCTGAACTGCATGTGTCATGTGCACTACAGATTACAGCTGCGCCCTTATCTCTAATGACGTAATATTTCTTCACTGCACTGGATAAAAACAACTTGTGTAGTACATACACACAGACAGCCACTGTTACCTAATCAAGTCTGTTAGTATTGACCAATCATCATGCAGGACTGTACTAATTACTCCTGAGAAGAGCTCACTTGTCTATGCTTTTATTGATTGATTGATAGATGTCTTCTTAAGGCGAGACACTGCAGATGAATAGGGTAAAAAAAAAAAAGTGAAATAATAGTTATCACCTTAGTTAGATATTTTATTGATTACATTGATATATATATATATATATATATATATATATATGAATTGTTGTATTACAAGTTTTCTAAAATATTAAGTTTAAATATACAAATGATACATGAAATATGCACTCATTTGCATACACTTCAAGAACAAAAATCAAAAAGTTTCAAAACTTTTTGTTTTGGGAATTTTGTTGCATTTAGTTGCTCCATAATTCAGAAAACAATTCAGGACAGACAAAAAACAATATATTTTGAACGTATATTTTTTTGAATATATTTTAAACAGTATAATATTATAAACTATAAATCCCTCTATAAAAAAACCTTCAGGATATAGACAGGGTGAAAATGTAAAGTTTGGTGTGTAAGTACTACTGAAGTGAAATAGATAGTAGAAAAGTCTCTTTTGGATGTTTTCCACTAGTCTGAAAAAATACTTGATGAAAAACCAAAAAGCCCAAAATCTCAAATTTGACAGGTGCATGAAAAAACATGCTGTAGTGTCTGCCCTTAAGCTAGCAAAGTGTTGACTCGTGTTTTTCTTCTCTTCTCAGGTTGCAAAATCAAAGCTCTGAGAGCAAAGACCAACACTTACATCAAAACCCCCGTGAGAGGAGAGGAACCAGTGTTTGTAGTGACTGGCCGGAAGGAGGACGTCATCATGGCCAAGCGCGAGATTCTGTCCGCCGCCGAGCACTTTTCCCTCATCCGGGCATCTCGTAACAAAGTGGCACCGACAAGCAGCATTCCTTGCCATCCGGGACAGACCACCATCCAGGTCCGGGTGCCGTATCGAATGGTAGGGCTCGTGGTGGGGCCGAAAGGAGCGACTATTAAGAGAATCCAGCAGCAAACCCACACCTACATCGTCACACCGAGTCGCGACAAAGAACCAGTGTTTGAGGTGACCGGGATGCCTGAGAACGTAGACCGAGCTCGGGAGGAGATCGAGGCTCATATCGCCATGCGCACCGCAGGAAGCGTGGACACCACCGTGGACGATGACGATTTCCACTACAACGGCACAGACGTGGGTTTCGAGTCGGGCGGCAACGGAGCCTGGCTCTTCTCCGACGGCGTTTCAAAGTTCCACAGCAACGCCGCAGGCTATCGCAACGACAGCTCCAGCTCGCTCGGAAGCACCTCCAGCGAGTCCCACTACAGCGGGAAAGGCAGTCCTGGCAGCGGCGGAGGCACGTTCTGGTTTGGAGATTCCCAGTTGCCTTTGGGATCCGAAGATCCCGCGGGATACGATGGGCTAACGATGACCGCCCCGACATTGTGGAGTGCTCTCGAGCGAGGAGGGGCGAGTTTGCCCACTACGCCGAGGCTCTCTCCATCCATCCTGGCCCGACTGTCTCCGTCTCTTCCAGAGGATCATCCGCTGGTTCGGTTGGTGCAGGAGAATTCCCAAAGCCTCCCGGCCTTCGCGTCTGCGCTTCCGCCGTCTAGCGACAGCACAGGCTCCGCCTCTCCACCGGACGTGCGCACTTACCCCAAACACAGCCAAGTTCCTGCGTGCGTACGCTGCGGAGACAACATGGCGGCGCTTGTCCTGGGCGGCCAAAACCTTGTTTGTTTGGAGTGCTCCAACTCCATCCTGCAAAACGCATAGAGAGGAGTAAAAATACGGGATGGGAAGGAGTAAACTGGGTTATTATTTTTTTTTACATTGAAATACTACTTCCTTATTATGTTGGAATAACTGGGCAATGCAGGTTTTTGATTAATAACCACAGTTGAGTTCATCTCAAAGATTTTCGTTTAGCTGTGGCGAGCAGCGCTGGGGTTTAGCAGTGCTAAATTGCCATCAATTGTTTTCTTTGTTGTTTCGTTTTCCAAGTCTAGACTTGTTTGTTTACATTTTCATGTGCCTGATTCCATGACGATGGTGGTGTGTGGATTGGCGATGTTGCTGAGAAAGCATCTGTGGCCTTTAGTGTCTGTTTCACAACACTAGAGTCGAGCTGTCCTGCGCGCCACCTGAGGACTGCTTTTAGCATCTCCGTACGCAATACAAAATCAAAAGGGCATTGCATGTCCTCGTTATAGAAATAGTTCACCCTAAGATTTTTATTTGAAGACAGTGTACTTACCTCAGGCTATCCAAGATGTAGTTGAGTTTGTTTCTTTATCAGAACAGATTTGGAGAAATTTAGCATTGCATCTCTTTCTCTCCAGTGAAGATAGCAGTATAATGGACAGAGGACTTTTATTATAGGCGGTTATAATGTCTTGATAAAGGATTTGCTTCCTCCAAACATGCACCTTTTCATTTCACACGATGTTAAAGGAACAGTTCAACCAAAAACGCTTTTCAAACCAGAAAAGTTCTGTCATCATTTACTCACCCTCATGTAGTTCCAAATCTGCATTAATTTCTTTGTTCTGTCGAAGGAAGATATTTTGAAAAGTTTGTAACCAGACTGTTTTAGGTCACCATTGACTTTCATAGTGGGGAAAAAAATACTCTAGGAGCCAGTGGTGACCCAAAACAGCTTGATTACAAACTTTTTAAAAAAATATCTTCCTTTTTGTGTTTGGCAGAACAAGGAAATTCATACAGATTTGGAACTACTCGAGGGTGAGTTAATTATGTCAGAATTTTCATTTTTGGGTGGACAACTCTTTTAATTGATGGATTGTTGTAAATTATTGTGATGATTTAGACTCTCATTCTGATGGCACCCATTCACCGCAGAGGATCTATTGCCGAGCAATTGATGCAATGCTACATTTGTCTGAATCTGTTTTGATTAAGAAACAAACTCATCTACATCTTGAATGGCCTGAAGGTGACGACATTTTCAGAAATGTTCAATTTCAGGTTAAGCACATCTTTAAATTTGAGCAAAATGAATATGCGTGAATGAATTGCTCATGAATCAGTTCGCGGATAAATTACCGTCAAATTACATGCTGGTAGTTTTTATAGATAAATGTAAACATTACTTGCGTTTCAAACCAATTTCGCATTCAATTAAAAGTCTTCATCCACATATTTGTATGCAAATTTTGGGATATCGTATAAAAAAGAAAAAAGCTAGATGGAAGTGCCAAGATCTGTGCAATCTTTTTTTATTGTTACTATGCACATATAAATTGTACGCGTTCAGTTGAGGTGTGTAGTTTTTTGGTCGGGTATAGAATGTGCGCAGATTACGATGAAAAAAATTTACCAAATTCATGGATGTGCAATAAACTAAGTCGGCACACAGTTGTTTTCCAAAACATCAGGCTTCCCCAAAAGCACTAATTTTGTATTATTTTATTATTAATTTTTTCCAGGAGTTAAGAATTTATTCTCTTGCATGGTGTTTTATAGTCAAATGTTTTATGCGATATTTCAATGTTTCACACAAGTATAATTTGCTACTTTTAATGGAAACGTTAACTAGAGTGAACTCTTTCGTGCATGGGCCCTGTCTCGCAGGTTACATTACAGTATGTGTTCAATCAAAGACTCCTCTCTTTGCCTTAAATGAATGAGTCCTGCCAGGACATTACACGGTGTTGTACCGTTTAGGACCTGAGGGGAGTGGTTTTGTCAAAAATAATGTGGTATGAACTTCTCGAAATGTAGGCTGACACGGCTACTTGCGCCTTTTTTCCACAAACTTCACTAAACTCAGAGAAACTAAGGCATCAGAAATCCATAACCTCTCAAGATTCACCTTGAAGGTTTTTTTTTTTTTTTTTTTACAATTTTTTTGTATTTCTGTAGATTATATTTCATATTCAAATATATATATATATTAAGATTTAAGATATATATCAAGACTATCTGGCGAGCAGTCGGCTGCCGTAAGTATTAGCTTGTAGAGTATTGATGTTAGGTACTATAGAGCAGGAAAGAGCACACCTGCATGTTTTATTATCTAACGATTCTTGAACTGCAACAAAAAAAGCCAAGGATCCAATATAAATATACATACGCTGCATTAGGTCTGCATACTACCACGTTATGAACAAAATAAAAGTCCCAAGTTAAGGAATTTTATGTTTCTAGGAGGGATTTTTTACCATCACACTGCAACAATGTTTCTGTATTTGATCATTTTACTGTTCTTTTAATATGTATATACATTTATGCAGGGACATGAAGGCATATAAATTGTATTCTTAAAGTTTAAAATATATTTTATGATAAATGGCCTTACTGTCCTGTGGCCAAAGCACTGATATTATATATTTGCTGTAAAAAAGAATCAAGATTTTTATTTTTCTGATATTAAAAGTTCCTTAATAAATTGTTTCATTTAAAACCTAAGTGCTCTGTGTGATATGATTTTTACCTTTAAGCTAGGGCTCATCTGTCTGCATCCCAAGCTCTGGTCGGAGTGTTGTTGGAAAAAAGAATAAAATATCTGATGAAATTCTTGAAAAGCACAAAGTCAGTTCTGCCTATGAAAAACTGCCAAGGTAACCACATTTTCAGCAAAAATACAGCAGTCATAAATTATACTTCAAAGCTGTGGAAGCTGCTGCATTTTGGTAGAAACGTTCTGTACCATGGTAAATGTTTATCCTTGTGGTAATCTTCACAGCCTCAGATTTTTACATAAAAACACTGATGCAATTTTATGCCAATTTATAATGACACGAACATAAAAAAACTAAAAATATATAATACTAGTACGTCACACTTAATAGTTTCAGAAAGAACTGCTGCACGAAATAGAATTACTGTATTCTCATATCTACAGTACTGTAATATTATGTTTCAGTCAGTCTTCTGTTGGTCAGATAAAGTCATTATGCTGATGAGCATGAACAGAAAAGCACTAAAAAGATAAGAAACACACCAGAAAATCTCCATCAGCCTGCACAACCTGCTCATCGAGTCACTCATTCACACACACACACTTCAGCTGTCTCTCTGGTTCACTCACGGGCTGTGTTCAGAATGGAATACTAGTGTACTACACAGTGCATACAAGTTTTTAAATATGTGAAATACAGTAGTTTATTGTTGTCATCTTGTGCCAATTTGCATGTTTAATTCAAGTGGCATCCAGTTATCAGAGGAAACGGGTGCACTTTATTTAATATCTTGAATAGTCGCATTGAAAATCTATTAAATCGATCATTATGCATTGTGCTGTGGGATCATGTATGTACTATAAACAATATACTGCACGTTGGAAAAATAATAGTATGTCATTCTGAACACACCTTCATATTCAATACTGTCATCGAGTCTTTATCACAGGTTGCTCCATTTCCATGCCAACACGAACATGCATCGCTAAGAAAATCAGTAAAAACACAGAAAAACATACATCGAGGGGCAAAACTGGTTGGTACAATGAAATAACCAGTATTAACCTTATCTAACCCACCTGGGCTAAACAGAGGGAAAGTTTTATATCAAAGACTGTTTTTAGCTCCTTCTCAAAGAAATCATAATTCATGTCTTCTAACAGATGTCTGGAGGCAGGAGAAGTCTGTTTCCTGAATGCACACAGCTTGTTGAGATGTAGCTCTTCCAGGGAAAGTTTAGGTAACATCTTTACAGGTGAAAAGTAATCAAGAGCTTGACATAAATGAAAAAAAAAATAAGAAGCACACACAAAGGACAATATTCTGGCCACATACTCTTTGCAAGGACTCGGAAGTGATAATAGAAGTGAAAAACAAGTGAACCCCATACGTTACTGTCCCAAATTTGGGTGTTTTATGGTCATGAAATGTCATTTCTGATATATATATATATATATATATATCTGTGTAAAGTTTTAATTTGTGAAACCATACAGACATGAACTGCAAATTAAATTATTATTTAATTTGTGTAAATATTTATTTCGCTTGTTTTGAAATGGGTTCGGTTTCATAAATTAGATAAATTATTGCCTTCACTTAAATTTGCATTACCGTTCAAGTTTTATAGCAGTAACTTTTTTTTCTGTTCAATCAGTGCAAATGACATAATCCAGAAGCCAATGTTACCTTAATCACCTGTTTTCAGTTTAATCCAATTTTATAAATACTTTTTTTTATACATATTCATTAATGAATGCAACAATTTACGAAATATAGATTTTTTTTTTTTTTTTGCAGAGTTCATAAAACCTTTCAATTCAATTTAAAAGAAAATGGTTTTACAAACTATCAGACATCGCGGATTGTCCCACCGGAAGAAATAGCGCCCTGGATGTCAGTGGATGACGCGCACGGTCTACAAACGCGGGACGCTCAGCTTTCACGATCTGAAGTGGCTCAAATCCACTTCATATTATATAAGTTTTAAATAATCAGTAAATACCATCCAAAAAAATTCTCATCGGATCTACAAGATTCACGTGGGTTACCTGTTTTAGGTGAGGGATTTTCATGCCTGAACTATGATAGAAGATACGTTTCTTACTACTGAATTCGATATTTTGGACTATTTGCACAAGGTTTATCTGTGTTGTGTGAATGATCGTGTGCAAAGAACATCAAGCTGAAGAGCAGTAACATCTGTGTTTCGCTGCAATGAGCATGTGGCCAGTGTACACATGATCTGACTGACACTGGTTTAAATGCAATATGAAGTCTCTACACATCTCCACTCAACCATTTCCTGTTTAAAAAGAATAAAAAGTGAAGGTCTCAAAAAAAGGGTGTTGTGATGTACAGTCCTGTTGGATCGATCGGAGTTAGTGTTGCTTTGTGGTATTGCTGGTTGTCAACGCTTTGCCAGACGGCGTAACAAATCAGTGACGACTCGGCTGGTGTTCCTGGCTAAGGTCAAAGGTCAGCTAAGTCATTCTGAGCTATGTGCACTGTAATAAGGTTGAAGGTTAAATGTTCAATCATCAGTCCAGAGGTTGCGGGTCAGCTATAGGCATGGTGTGCAGAACCTCGTCCAGGAGCTGCAGAGCGCGGTGCAGATGAATTTCGATCCAGCACGGGGTCTCTTTGATGCTCTGGCGAAGGTAGTCAGGACCCCAGCCCTTCACGAAACTCATGCGCAGAATGCAGAGACGCCGGAGGTCGTCCACTCCGATGCCTGCTGCAGCTGACAGACCTGAGGACAGGCGCAGGGATCATTACTACACCTGCCAGAGTATTTCAGTACACTTCAAGAAACATTAACAGAACTGAATGCCAATAAAATCATATGATACCAATAGTAAAAAAAAAAAAAAAAAACATTAACGAAACTCAATGGTATGAAAAAAGTTGGTTCCAGGTTGAAGCCTCCATGGATCTTGAATCATACGGTTCCATGTTTTTTGTTTTTTTTGAGGAACCATTAAAGGAATGGAAATCATTTGGTTTGAGTATTTTTAGTTTTTTATCAAATCGATAACACTTTACAATAAGTAATCATTTGTTTACATTAGTTACTGTATTACTCTAACATAAACAACGAACAGTACATTCATTAAAGTATTCATCTTTGTTAATGTTAGTTGATAGTCCATGTTAGTTCACAGTGTATTAACTGATGTTAACAAACACAACGTTGCTTTTAATAATGCATTAGTGAATGCTGAAAGATTAATAAATGCTGTAGAAGCATAGTTCATTCATACAGTTGTTCATGTTACCTAATGTTGTTAACTAATGAACCTAATTGTAAAGTGTTACCAAAAAAATCCTTATAGGGTCCAATAAAATTAATTTTATTATTATTATTATTATTATTATAATATTATATTATATTATTGTTATAGGACCCAAACACCATGAATCAATTCTTTCCAATATTGAAAAAAAGGACTCAGAACTCAATGTAATAAATCTTTTAGCTCCAATGTAAATATAAATATAAAACATATTTATATAAAAAAAGAATAAATGTATAAAAATTAATTAATTACTAATACTAATATATATATATATATATTAATGGAACCTAACCTCACAAAAATCATTTGTTTCTACCACTTAAAAAAAAAAGTTCCCACATGATTTTCATAATGGCAGAAAACTGATGTAACATGAATCTATACATGTAAATATGAAAGTTAGTAGGACTCACTAATAGCAGGGGCGATGCCTCCCACCGAACCCGGGCCGGGTATGTTTCCTGCCACCGCAGCCGCCTGTGCACCCACCGCAGCCTGAGCCGTCGCCGCCTGCTGCTGCATCTGCCGATGACACTGACGCAGATCAAACACCTGCAGACACAGAACACACACCTCATTCAGCAGTGTGAAGATACATGCTGTGAAGACACATTTAAAGCCACGTAAAGGACACTATTAGGATGCAAACTTGTTACACTGCCCTAAAGCAGCAAAAAACTACAAAAGGATACTTCGACATCTACAATGTAGTACATGATCAGCATAAATTAATTCTGCTACCTATCCACACAGTCACAGCAAAATCATTTCCTAAACGCTGTAGTTGACTAGACTTCTACTTTTTTGTGTTGCATTTCATGTAAATGTATCAATGCGGTCACACTAACTGAGACCTATACTAAACATAGACATAAATAAACAATGTTTGTACACAGACAAATGATTTTGTAAACAAACAATGATTACATATTTAACATTCTGACTGAAAATATAGATCATGGTCTAATAATCTTCCAATAATATTGTTAATACTTTCATTGTTCAAATATCATTTAATTACTAATGATTAATAATTATTATTACATATTATTACTATTTTGGTTAAAAATAAATATGTATTTTTATTATTATTTAATTTTTTTGACTTTGGCTAAAAACAAACAGGATTTAATTGTATTATTTAGTGTTAATAATTATTTAATATTTACAGTGTAAATACATATTTTTTATGTGTTTATTATAATATTTTTAAATAAATATATTTATATATATTTATAAATATAATATTTTTATAATATGTTTTTATTTGCATAATTTATGTATGTGTGTATTTATTATTTATATATATAAAAATAATAAATATAAATATATAAATATATATACACATGTCTGTATTTATATTTTCATATAATTAATATTATGAATAAATACATTTAATATATAAACAACATATTTTCCTGAAATATATACATGCATGTGTGTGTATTTATATATAGAGTACACATAGCACACATACATTATGGAAACTTTTATTTTGTATCATTTGACAGCACTATTAACTTAAATAATATGACTCAGTTATTAACCTTTTTACATTTAGTAAGACAATGCCAGCTTAAATAGCCGACCTGTTGTTTTTGCTAAAAGACAAACTAGTAGTGGTGTGGCTAACTCAAAAAAGGCGCTTGATCGTAGTTGAACTATTTAACAATATCAAAAGTAGCTTCTTCATACTGTGCACACATATACAGTAACAGAGTACGTCTATTTCTATGATATTTCGAAGGAACCTCACTCTATTACAATGTCTAAGAAGGCACTTGTTTTTGCTGGTGAAGATCTGGAGTGGGAGTTACCTTGATGTAGGCACTGGGGTAAATCTTGTGCACGGCGTCACCCGGAGCTCGTCCAGCCTCGCGGTCCAGATAATAGCTCTGGACAAACACAGCGTGGTCACTGAGACAGCGCACCCACACGTCCCCCTCGCCTTTACACTCCAGCTGAACACCTTTACCAATGTGAAGCCTGCAGGACACAAAACAGACACAGCTTTACTTGCTTCCTGCTCAGAAGGGAGAATTGTGGGAAAGGCGTGGAGGGAAAAGACAATAATGTCATTCAACGCTGTTGGTTGCATTTCTTAATGACAAGGGTTATACAATAAAAAAAATTATTATTGTGTGTGTGTATATATACACACTCATACAGTACATATTTTGAAAATCTTCATGTTTATACTTTTACATTCTTAAATTTTATATGATATATAAATATATTTAATATAAACATTTCTATTAAATATATAGATGCATGTGTTTGTATTTATACATACATAATAAATATAAACAGTATACACACATTTTATGTAAACAAAAACGTTTGATGGATGTGAATAATCACGAATAATTGTATTGATATAATTGACAGCACTTCTAAATACTTCACATAATAAAACAAAGACACAATGAAAAAACTAATAAGAATAATACAACAAAATGATTAATTCTTTTCAAATTAAAATGAAAACAACTAAAAAAAATCTAAATATGAATGAAAACTATAATCCTATCTCAAAGATACTGAAAGGACACAGTGTTAAGGAGTATTTTACACTTATTTTTCAGCTTTATTTCAAGTAGCAAAAATGTAACAATAATAACTCTTTCTGGGACAGACTAACTCTTATTTCGCATTTTATTTTGTTTAACTTTATGTACTAAAATAACCAAAACTAAAACTGAAATAAAATTAACAAAAGCCATAAAACCAAAAATAATAATAAAAATGATTTTAAAAAACCCCAACACAACAAAAAACACTCAAATTAAATTTTATTCAAAATGGGAATAAAAACTATCATAGTAACCCAATAACACTGCAATAGCCCTGATAAGTATAGAATTCTAATACCTGGCTCTCTCGATGGCCTCTGTGCGATGTACGTTACTCAGCTGGCCGAGGCAGAAGCGATCTCCACCTGACGGGTCCACATAACCATCCACTGTTACCACGGGACAGTTAGAGGGCACCTTAAACGTCTCGCCCACCTGAATGTCCATCTCAAAGTACGCAATCGAGCACCAGTAATCCGGAGCTGAGAGAAACAGCACGGTTACAAATCAGTCAGTACATTCAATGCTTAGATCACAGGACTCGAACATCAATTCTGAAATATGCATATTTAAAATGTTAAACTAAAGCTGAACTAAGATGTGCTCCAATGTACTAAAAGTATGTACTTCACTGATGATGGCTACTGGTCTGTCAAATAGGGGAAGCTAATTTTCGGCCTACACCATAAAATTGTCTATTTATTTAAAAGTAAATTCTGCCCTGCGTGTCTTTTCAAGAAAATGGTCTGTGACCCTGTCGTACCATCTAGGCGTCTTCTCCAGTGACCGAATGAACGATCAAAAAAAATATTAAACTCTGTAAAAGTGAAACAAGGACTGTGGTGTATAACTGTGTGAAATGTATGATGAAAATCAAGCAATTTCGCCAAACAAATATAAAGAAATAGGTTGCAGCAGTTTTTATTTCGACTGAACTTGAGAAATCCGCGGGGGGACTGAGTGATTTTGTACTAGAAGGAATCGCTGAAGCTATTTGCGCTGTCCGTCAAAAGGAGACGCAATCTTTCGACAGACCCTCCAATCATCACGCAGAAGCTCAGAGTCCAGGCCAGCCCACTCCTCATTCACCCCCAGAGACGCCGAGCGTCCGTGGGCGGGACATAATCGCAGCGTTTATCCAATGACTGTCTAGTTTCAAAGCACTGGAAAAAAAACTGTTCAACGCAGCCTCATTGAAGTCAATGGACGCTGGGCTTCAGCGGGGAAATACACTGTGACGCTACGGGAATGTATGAGAAGAAAATATATCTAACTGATTCTGAACGAGCTCGTCTTTGATATTTTTAGTCAATAAAATGTTAATACAATAGTACATAATTTGACCATTACTTTTGTGACATTATAGAGGAAGCTGAGCTTCCCTTGCAGTCTTAAAGAGATCGCCACTGATGGGAACGATCACACTGTACTTTTCTGCATGTAAAAACACATTTGCTGTGGGTAATATTAGCACAAAGAGCCTCTACAGATATTTACTTTTTATTCATACTTTATACATAATTTACAAAATTTACCATGAATAACATGTGACCCTGGAGCACAAAACCAGTCTTAAGTCGCTGGGGTATATTTGCAGCAATAGCCAAAAATACATTGTATGGGTCAAAATTATTGATTTTTTTATTTTTTGCCAAAATCCTTAGTAAGTAAAGATCATGTTCCGTGAAGGTATTTAGTAAATATCTTACCGAAAATAATACGCATTGATAAAATCTTCATTTGGACAACTTTAAAGGTGATTTTCTCAGCATTTAGATTTTTCTGTACCCTCAGATTCCTGATTTTAATAGAGTTCAAATGATCTCGGTCAAATGTTGCCCTATCCAAATCCTACATCAATGGAAAGCTTATTAATTCAGCTTTCATATCATGTATACAGCTTAATTTCAGAAAATTAACACTTACGGCTGGTTTTGTTGTCCAGGGTCACAAATATGATCCACACATCTTTTGCATATTATGATTATGAAGGTAACAGTTTAAATGTATTATTACTTACACAGTATTATAGTTTTTTTTTTATTAAGTTGTATTATTATTTTTTACATTACATTTAGCTTTCTTTTCATTCAGATTTGCAAAAAAAATGATTTGTATTTTATTTCAGCTTTACTTCAATTAACAAACCTGTGGAAACAGTTCACAATGAGGACTCATCAGTTAAGTAAGGGATAATGTTCAGCTAGCAAGTTGTTATCCCTCGCTAACAACCTTTGTTGTTATCCCAGGTTGTATAAGACCCTTATGTCGGCCTGTCGGGCTTTATTCTGTGATAACACCTTAAAGCTGGACATTATCCCGCTTATTACACGGCTTCTTGGCCCAAAAGTAAATTTTAAAAAAATAATAATAATAATATAATACAGCAATAAAAAATGATTTTAACCGGGGAGTCAGTCGAGTCATTTTCTATCCGCTGCTTTTGGTTTTCCCGTACTTGTTGAAATTAATGTTGAAGTCCATTTTACCACGTGGTTAAGCCTCTGTCATTAGTTTTACCGGTTGTTATCTGGGAATAACAAACCTTGGAAGGTGGCTGACCAATCAGAATCGAGTATTCCACAAAGCTGTGTAATTACATTAGTTAATGCCTTAACTAACATTAATAACAATAAACAATACATGTGTTCCTGCATTTATTCATCTTTGTAAATAATAGTTAATAAAAACACTTGTTCTTGTTGACTGATGAACTAATGTTGTTAACTGTTGTTAAAAAATGGAACCTTATTGTAAAAAAATTATTAATTTTAGTTAGCGATAATAACTCTAAGGACAATAATGATAATTTTAAAATTGTTTAGTAATCAGTGAATTGGGATGCGGTGTTTTATTCCTCACCTGGATGGCTAGATATGGGCGGCTGGAACGCCAGTTCATTATGGACTGACCCTGACCAGGATAGACAAAGAGAAACATTTAATGATCAGAGCAAAAAAGGCAGTGATGGTAGTTAGGGGCAGTTGTAGTGACTCACAGTACTGGCCTGTGTGAGGAAGCGGAGGGTGGTGCTGCAGGTGGCCGTTCTGATGGGGGATGCTGGGAGGAAAACTGCTTCCTCTGGGCCATGAGCTTGGAGCATCTAATAGAGGTAAACATGTGAAGCTTTATCAGAGCATCAGTAACCAGGAACACGTGGATTTGACAGATGGACTATAGCTATATGATGTCTTAAATGCTGTGTGGCGTGTAATCAGGAGTTGCTGGTTTTTGTCTTTGCAAAATCATGAAATAATGACTTACCGGTCGGCCCAGCAGCCATTCCGGTGAATGCGGAAGTGGAGGCGGAGCTTGTGGAGTCTGCTGGTGGCAGGAGGGCGGGGCTGTTGAAAGCGTCAGGCGGGGCGGAGGAAGAGGCAGTGTGCTGGATGGTTTGAATACTGTGACCTTCATCAGCTGCAGAATGAGACGGCTGAGCATCGAACTCATCCTTCACCATGGGATCTACCCTCGGACCTACACACAAACACACACACACTTATTCACCAGTCTGCAGTTATCTGATCATTAAAGGAAACAGCCTGTACATTATCATGCTTATTTCTCAGCTTATTACAAATATAAAGACATGAAACATTGGTTTGAATTTACTTTTCAAATTTTACTTTTTTTTTTGTTTACATAATATATGTGTGCTGTGTATATTTATTATGTTAATATAAATACAAATACATAGATGTATTATATTTTAAAACTTATATATATTGTTTATATATTTATTTAGAATATTAATAATTCATAATATAATCATAATATATAATATTATATTCATATAAATATAGACATGTCAGAAAGTAATGCAGGACAGATTGGGGTTTTAAAAGTCATTTCTGCTCACCAAGGCTGCCTTTATTTGTCCGTAAATAAAAACTGTAATATTGTAAAATATAATATTTCCATTTAAAATACAAGTTTTACAGATGAATATAAATTTTAAAAATGCTATTTACTTCTGTGATGCAAAGCTGAATTTTCAGTCTTCAGAGTCACATGATCCTTCAGAAATCATTCTAATATGCTGATTTGCTGCTCAAGAAACATGTATTATTATCAGTTGCAAACAGTTATGCTTTTTTACATTATAATATTCTTTTAAAAATTGTTTTTGTATAATATTTTAAAACTTTTTTTTAAAAATACAACTTGATCCCTTTTTACAGAATTTTATTTTTTGGAAAGTATAGCATGTTTTTGTAGAATTTGTTTTTGTAATGTTAGAAAAGGGCCTATATCAATATTGCTATTGCAAATTCTGTCCCCACACTGAATGATAGTATTTTATACAAAAATAAATAAATATATTAATTTATTAATTAAACATTACAATATGTAAGTATAAGTATTGTAAATAAAAAAATG
>JAUYWG010000038.1:26014368-26035931 GCA_034779775.1 Enteromius afrohamiltoni
GAGCACCCTCACCTGGGCCACCCAGAGTCAAAACAGACAGATCTGAAAATGGAAAGAGAGAGATTAATAAGAATAATTCTACATAATAAGAAAGTTTCAAATCACAGCAAAACAGAAGGCAACTTACCGATGCTTGGAGACACAACTCTCTCGTAGTGGTACGGGTTCACACACACGTTGTCACATTTAAGGTCAAAGGCAAACTGGCAGTATTTCACATGCTTTAGCTCGTTCTTGTGCAGGTCCGGCCATCGCCACAGCCGTGTGTATATGACATGAGGAAATCCTTTACGACCGGCCACCTGAGGAACAAAAAAAAAAACATTTTGAAGATCCCATTCAAAAACTGTGTGATAGTAAAAAACTAATTCAACACCAAGACGTTTTCACTTCTTAATTTCTCCAGCAAAACAGTCATTTTAGAAAGAAGCAACAGCTTTGGTGTCTCTTACGAACACACAGCTTTTCACTTCGCAAGACCTTAACTGATGGACTGGAGTGGTGTGGATTATTGTGATGTTTTTATCAGCTGTTTGGACTCTCATTCTGACAGAACCCGTTCACTGCAGACGATCCATTGGTCAGCAAGTGATGCAATGCTACATTTCTCTACATCTTATAGTCAAACAGACCTGCAGTCTACCGTCCAGTGTGCGCTGTATAGTCACACATTTACTGGGATGAGCTCCGTTCGTAGTGATGGCAGTGATCAGAGAGTCTAACTCATCCTTCTTCTCCTTCAGCTTCTTCACCAAGCTTTCGATGGCTCGTTTGGAGAAAGACTCACTCTCTCCTCCCTGTCGATGGCACATGAGACTGTGGACGATGCTCAGACAAGCATCATTACTGGTGGGTGTGCTGGAGACGGACATGCTGCTGGAATTACACTCCACCACAGGTGAGAATAAACAAACCAGCGTCCTTCAAACCTCCCGAGCGTCTGTCTTCACACCGTGATGTCAAGACGTGGTCCACACCAGTCTAAAAAAAACACACACACACACACACACAAACTGTAAGCATTACTTAATATACATTCTTTTTTACTGTGCTTTAGAAAAACAAAATGATGTGTCGTGCCTACATTTAATTTGATTAATTTAATTAGATAAACAGATATTATACAGACATATTATATAGACATATATTATATAGGTAGATAGATAGATAAGGATAAAACAAATATTTGTTTGTTTACTAAGAGTTTATCACTATTGATGCTATAAGCCGATCTGCACACGGTTATGCTAATTGGATTTTTGGTTAATCAGTTAAATTACATTTAAAACATTAATGATGGAAACACATACCATCCCAAAACGTCATACTGAACAAATTATAAGCTCAAAAGTACATCTTCTAAGTTAATTATTACAGTAGTCAAATACGTGAACGTGACAATAATAAATCACAGTTCACTCTATGACAATACAACTGATCTTACTATGAGGCTAACGAGCTAACTAGCTAGCAGATACTGCTTAAATGGGCGGGGAACTGACAAATAAAGTCCCTACATTATAAATATAGTACGAAACGAGGCAGGAAATCAAAATAAAATGAGAAAATACAAACAGAAACACTTACGATTCATGGCGTCAAGGCACGGAGACTGTCTTTACGTAAGCGCTGTGATGTCATCGCTCGAGTGACGTCGCCGCGAGCGTAAATACGCCCCGCCCACACAGATGCTGTTCTTGGTTCATGACTGAACGCTACTAGAGTAAAACAGCTGCTGAAAGATTTAAAAGGCCGATCATGGTCCAAATGTGTTATATACTAGACCTAGCCTTAATAAAACAACATCTACCTGAGTACAGTATATGCAGTATGCAAATTGACTGTATGCGTAGAATTCCTGAAAGTTCTGCTGTATTTACACACTGCGGGAAACAGTGTATCCCACAATGCAACGCCTTTGAATTTATTTCCATTTTGATGAACGAGTTGGAAATAATATCTGCAGAACAGGACTGTGAAGCTTTTATTATATGGCAGACTGTTTCACATAAATAATAATTTTAAAAAAATAGTACGTATATAGTACTGTATACAGTAATGTAGGCTAATTCAAGATACGGTACTCCTAGACTAGGAATTCTTTGAATCTGTTGTCTTGACACGTTTAAACCTGTATGAAAGACAGAATCAATCCTACTCCTGAAGGTGCATCTTTCACCATGCAAAATTTAATTTCTGCACCAACTGCAAAATCAAGTGAAAACTACAAATCCTTTTTAAGGATTTCCTTTTAATTCAGCTGAGACTGACGTGACATGGATCAACTGGATCAAGGGTATCTGACAGATGATAATAAAAACAGAAATTGCTTATGCAGTTTTCTTATGTGCAGCGAATGACAGGAATTATATGCTTTACTTACCATTAATGAAATAATGGAACACACACGCAGACATATATATATATATAATTGAACCAGAAATTGGACAAATATTTAATAAAACAGCTTAAATATTAGTTTTATAGGCATTTATGGCCCTTATAGTATGATCTGGATGAAGAAAAAAACTATGTAATTGAGTGAACTAAATGTGGGCAATTTACATTACATTTACATTTTACAATTATACTAAAAGTCCTTTTACTTGAGATATCAGTCAAACTGAGGCAGTTTCAGGACGGTTTTGATCATGCTAATAATTTAGAGGTCTGAAACTGTAGGTTTTGTAGAGTAAAGAATCATCGCACACAACTCTGAAACGGTTTATACATGTCATTAGACAAATAAGATGAATCAAGACTTGGTACAGCAGTCTCCGTTTATAAAGAATGAACAATAAATAAACAATTTAAAATATGCTCATGGATGTCCAACAGAGAAAGAACACTCAAGAAAATGGGAAAAAATGGCAGATTTTATTAAAATATTTCCTTGTATTAAAATGTAATTTAAATGTATCAATGAATAAGGCACTAATTCTTCTTGAGCGCAATAGGCAGCGTGAGAAAGTCTTCAGCGAGGATGACCTCGGTCCCTGACCCCTGCAGCACAAGCTCAGCCTGTGTCTTTAGCTGGGTCACATCGTCGTCATCTCCGTCCCACCGCAGTGTTTGGGGTTTGTAGCGCTGACTGAAGTGGTGCAGCACCAGTGTTTGTGCACCGCAGGCGAGCGCCGCCGCAGCAGCCATGCTGGGAGTGCTGTGCCCGTGATCCACGGCCTTCTCCTGCTGCCCGTCCTCCAGCGTAGCCTCGTGCACCAGCACATCGGCCCCCTGACACGCCCGCTTAAACCCCTCCCCCAGGGGCCCGCTGCAGTCCCCCAAAACACACACCTTCCGGCCTTTCAGCGGTGGCTCCAGCACCTCGCCGGCGCTAAGTACACGACCACAGTCTAGAGTCACACACTCGCCACTCTTCAGACGCCCATAGAGAGGTCCTGGTTTCACACCTGCGAAAGACAGGAAACGGACTGTATTAGCAGATGTGGTATAATTGGTTGGTGGTTGTTTTAACATCATGCCAGCTTTATTGGCTATTTTCATGCTGAATAATAAGAAATGAAGAAGAATAAATGAGCAATTTAAAATATTAACTCTAAAAAAATTCTAAAACTGATTGACAGTTAAAAATTTATTTTTCAGAGTAATATATTATCATATTTACAATTTTCAGCCATATAAGCATCAAAGGCACTATTATTAAAATATATTACATTCAAGAAGAATAAGATTAATCAGCCTTAATAGCAACACTTCAATAAATTATATACAAAAACTATTTGCATATAAGGAGGTTTTATATATATATATATATATATATATATATATATAGAGAGAGAGAGAGAGAGAGAGAGAGAGAGAGAGATACATAGATATAGATATAAAGTAAGACACAGTAATAACATATGATCAAGAAAGACTTACCAAAAATAAATACATTATAAAAAAAAATAATAAAGGCAATTCTTCTCCTTTTAATAAATATATATGGGACCAATTCAATATCCTACAGTATATACAGTTTGATCGTCTATGTTTTCAAAATAAAACCAATTAGTAAATCTTTCATTTATAATTGAGAGAGAACTTAAGAGAAGAGAACTCAAAGTAAGAGTTTAATGATGCATATTTTCAGAAACAACATTCAGATTTTGATAAATAAAAAAATACCAAAGAAATGGAAGTAAAAACAACCAAGTAACTACATCATACTGGTGCAAGTTATCATTTATCCATAGTATTTTTTGTTGTTGTTGTAAACATTAAGAGTAGAAATGTATATGTACAAACGTTCTACTTTTCAGCCTTCTGGAAATCTACAATGGAAACTGAAAATAAAGACCCCAAAATGCTCCATAATAACTGTGGACTTTTAACTCCAGGTTCATTGTACCTGATTATTTGAAAATAACCTGAAAAATAATACATGAATCAATTGCAGATAAGAATAAATAAATCAGCTTTTCCTCTTCTAGAAAAAGGTTTTTTTCCTGTAACAAGTTACCTAGTTCTTTCAGCAGTTCAGTGTTTAAGCGTCCTGGCCGCTCTCGCTCCTGCACCGAGAACCCGAAGGATGGGACTCTGTGGTAGAGCCTGAACGCTTTAACCACAAACTGTTTGTCATCAATGAGGTGGTAGCAGTCCGTGTGATGGTCCAGCTGTATGCTTGTGCCGGGCCGCTCCTGAGGGTGAAGCGTATCGCTGCTGGTGGTCAGCGCAGGACTGAGACGGCCCTCCGCGGGACACTGCTCATCCGACGGCTCCAGTTCATGCACCACATACGGGAAGAGCAGCTGAGAGCTGGACAGCTCTAACGCCACGCGCAGGAAGCGCCTCAACCCCCGCGGGCCGTAGACATCCACGCAGGGAGCAGCCTGATCCGGCTGAGGGTTCGAGTTCAGACTGATGGTGCACAGCAAACCAGGAAGACCAAACACATGATCCCCATGGAGGTGAGATATGAACACTTTACTGATTTTGCCTGGGGAGGGAACACAGGAAAGTTCACCACACTGTACAATGTATACAGTAATCAATTCTTGCTTAAATTTATTTGATTTTTTCAAAGAACAGTATGATCAAAAAACACAACTATGGGACTGCTATTAAAAATAATATATATAGATATATATGATTAAGCATGGTACAAACAGACATAAACTATATAAAATACATTACTAAAAAAAATCTAATTAAATTAAATTAAATCAATTACAAACAATTATTAAAATAACTTCATATAAGAATACATTTAAAAATCTGTATATTTTTAATATGCATACATTTATATTAATTGCATAATATAAATGTAAATTAAATATATTAATATAAATTAAAATTTATAAAAAATAACTTCACAGAAGCTAAAATTAAAGCTTTGTATAACAAACTTATATACAACAGAATGTGCTGCATTAGAGAAAATGTTTTTTTTATGTTCATTTTTGGCCTATTATTATAGTTTTTATTATTTATTTATATTATTTTTTATTTAAGGCAGCCTAAAATTTTAACTGGAATATACAAATTATTCCTTCATGTTGCTTTTGTGATCCTTGATAGATTCACAGGATCCACTTACTTATGAGAACACGTAAACATCAACATATGACCACTCTGAAATTATTTTTTACAAGGTGTGAACTCAAGGACTGAGTCAAAGGCTGCACAGGAAAAGAAAGCGGAGACAGTACGCAGACGCGCATCAGTGACAGAGACTCACTGGCTTTGAGACAGCTCCTCATGAGCTGAGTCTGTGTTCCCTCTCCGCAGTCAAACAGCCAGCTCTCCCCTTCAGTGCGCAACACAAGCGCCGACGCGCCGCGGCTCGGGGACGGGTACGCGGAGCCGGTCCCGAGGAAAGTAATGTCCATGGACATTGTACTGTTTTGTCTACATGTGACGAATAATACCGTTAAACACTCAGAATAAAACGGCACCTCCGCTCAGCTGAGCCACTGAACACGCGCTCAAACAACATCCGGGGCATGAGCGGGACGTGAACTCGCTCAAATAACTTAAATATGACTGTCGCATACTGCACAGTATACACTACACCAAAGTTTCTTTAAGACAAGTCATGTCACTCGGCGGCCATCTTTGAAACGCCTTTTGGGCATCCATGTGCAAAAAAATAAAAAATGTTAATATTAATAAAAAAATGAGTGAAAAGTATATTTTAACGTACGATAATTTAGTATTTTACTATAAACATTAAATGTATTTTTTTTTACAGAATTCCCAAGGCAAGGCATCTCTTATTATTTGTAATGTATATATATTAATGTGCAAATTTTATATCCGTAAAAGAACATTTAAGTTAGGCTATTTTAGTATTTAGAATATTATGGTAACACTTCATTTTACGGTTACACCGATTAGTTTCATGCATAATACTAGAATATCAGCCATTTTTCAGTGCTAATTAAGCACATATTAATGCCTTATTTTCCATGACCTTATTCTACATCCCTAATCCTACCCAATACATAAACGTAACTATTAATAAGCAGAAAATTAAGAATTTATTAAGGAAAAAGCCGTAGTGTTACATATTCTAAAGAGTTACCTAAATTATATATAAATGCTAAAACAAATAAGTAATATAAAACCAAATATAAAATGTAAAAATTAATACATATTATATATTTGTAATAATTACTTGTAATAATTTGATCACCTTTTTTGAACATTAAAATGAATATTTAAAAATGAACTTTTAGTAGTCATTTCTTTTACAGAATGGAATTTTTAACCATAACAAATGTAAAATAACACAGCAAACAGACCAGCCGTGATTTGAGCACAAATGTTTATTCTGCACTTGTAACAGTGCACACAGGGTTCTGAGTGTTCAGACACTAAAGCAGCATCACATAGCAAAATAGTCTCTACCCACAATGCACCTGCTCATCGCCTCTAGATGTTCAGAAACATGAACTACAGGTGTACAACACTGATCACAACAGCAAGTGTCAAAGGACTGACAAATGAATCATCTCTGGGTTGGTCCTGAATATAGTAGGTTCACTAGTTATTTTGTACGATATGCTGTCAAAAGAAAAAAAAAAAGCCCTCCTCTGTGCAGTTTTCAAACTTGATGAATGATGATAATGTGGTGTTCTTGTGCTCTTTGGCTACCGCATTTACTACGGCATATAAAAGACCAGATGATAACGTATAAGCAGGCACTTGGGTACAATAGCTGTATTCTGCAGTCAGATATTTGAATATATAGAACATTTAACAATCATGTACTGCTTTTGCATGACACAAGCTTTGATAGTAAGCTGTTATAGTATTACATTTCTCATTTCATTCCACTTTCTTCTCTTTTTCACATCATTGGAACTCACCTCGATATTTCATTTCCATGTATTGATTTATTTGGGAACTGTGTTAATAACGAACAGTCATTTTCCAGGATCATATCTTAAGCCTGTGAATATTTGCTGGTAAATGCCCTAAAAGCTCACAGTCACAGCTACAAACATACGCCATAATGCGATGACTGTAATATTGTGCAATATACTGAACTCTGCTAGTCCTTCATGTGCTGTTTACGTCCTCCTCAGCTAGGAAATATATGGACCTTTATGAACCAAATGAATGTTGCAGACACGACAAGAAACAAACACAAACAAATGGAGTGCGACTTCATTTTAGAAAAGGTTTCATTGCACATGGAATATAAAAACAACAAGAGGAGTGGCAAGGCACGCTATCTAACTCAAAACTGGAGCAATGGCAGTAAAAACGCTGCAAGGCTGCAGAATTTTTTTTTTATATTTAGCAAAAAAGAAAATGAAGCCTAATTGGTAGCACTACTTTTTTTTTTTTTTTTTAATGAAAATTAGGCACATGTAAAACCAAGTTGTCATCGCCATAACGGACCTGGACATTTTACTTTAGAGTAAATTATTATTCCTAATGGTTTCTTATTACTGTAATCATTTTTTAGAATATTAGAGTGAAGAAGTGTTGTTCAAACATCAGGAAATACAAGTGAATATTATAATTTATAAATACTTCTAAAAGAAAAAGTAAATAAAATATTTCACAGTGCATTCTGGGTAAAAAGTGCTAAATTTGTGATAGGCTTCATTTTCTTCATGCAAAATATTATTTAGTATTTATTTATATTGATTCTGGAGTGAAATGTTTTCTGGACATTAGTAAAAATCATATATATATATATATATACTTAAATTGCAATTTAAACTAAGGGAGTAATATGAATAAATACTAGAAAAAAAGGAGTGCCTAAAAAGAGAAGAATGAAAACTCTCTTCAAACTTCCTGGTTTTTGTTCGGTTTCTCTCTGTCTGCTGTTTTCTCGTGTGTTCTTCTAGTCTACTACAGGGCTGTGAGAAACCCCAGGCCAGTCGTATGTGTCGGGCAGAAATGAATCGTAGTTGGTGTTCCACACAATGGATCTGACGTACGCTTCCTTATCCACAGGCTCTGGGTATCGAAACGCCATTCCCTTTGAATACACGTACTCCACCACCTGCGCACAAAACACACAGCATCAGTATGGGGTTATGACAAGCACTATTTGTGTCCCTTATTAGGATATTAGATTAATGAAGGCAAATCTAAGAGTTTTTAAAGACCACTTAACAAATGAATTAAATACAGAGCACAACACACAAGTATGCTCTCAACATATAACAACAATGAGTTTTGTTACCAAAGCTTTAAAATACAACCTCAACCAATTTTACTTTACTTTTAGAAAGAAAAAAATACATTTAAATTAGAAAAAAAGATTTATACACACACACATACATACACACACACACACACATATATATATATATAACCCTGCAATACATGGTGCACAATAAGATATTTAGTTTCTCTGTGATAAATACTCTGATATAAAAAAAACCCAAAAACAAACAGGCATTTTCACCAAATAACTTGAACAATTAACAAAGTAATAATTTGGAGTTACTGGGGTGATTTCTTGAGGAGTGCATCTGCATGGAAAAAAGTTCACTTAAAAAGCCTGACAATTAAAATTGTTGTTTTAATAAAAAACAAATCTATCAATGACCAAATCAATAACCATAAAATAATAATTATGATTTCATTTAGGCTATTATGAAATAAAAAAAAATGTTATATCCTCTGCCATGTTTAAAGCTCCCCAGCCGCACATGTCAGATTTGAATGACGCTGAAAACTGCATCATGAACTAGATGTGTGTAAATAAACCAAGTTTAATTGAATCACAGCCTGTGACATATTATGTCCTACAACACACACAAGCACACAGCCTGACCTTGACAGCCATCTGCAGTGACACTTCTCTGATGTTGGACAGAGGTGGATACAGTCGGCCCTGACTCAGCTCTTCATCCGTCAGCTGATCCGCCAGCGTCTGCAAACAAACCATGATCCATCAAGTTACAACATAAATGTTTAACAAAAACAGGTAGTACAACTTTTACAACTTCTGCTTTTCACAGGCCATGCAGGGCTAAAAACTTGTGAGAAATAACCAGAGAAGCATTTAGCTAAATATATGCACTATATTACATATGCATCATGTTTCTGCTTCAGATGTTGTCTCTATTAGGTTTTATGACACCCACAGTTTTTTATATTTCAACAAATTGAAGAAGAAACCTAATTATATCATAAAAGTTATAGGCCTATACATACACACACATATATATATATACACACACACATATATATATACACATATATACACACACACACACACACACACATATATATATACACATATATACACATATATATATATAATAAAATGAAATGCTTAAACACAAGTGCTGCTAAACTGTGTATATTTATTATGCATGTATAAATACACACACACACAGTATATATTTGCATGTATACATTTATGTTCTTATCACTGATATTATATATAAATATAATTAATACATGTGTAACATAACACCTTTCAAATAACGCACATTAAAAAACAAAGTATCCTCGGGTCTTAAGCGTGGTTCAGGATTGTATCTTTTACCTTTGCAGCCTCAAGGAAGATGGTATCACTGATGTGTCGCACTCCACTGAGTATAACAGCCAGAGCTACACCTGAAATCACAACCCATCGGTCAACACACGCTAACCTGAGCAGCCCAGGTTTACACTCTTTGCCCTAAAGCATCTTCATGTGTTTGCTAGATATTAGGAATTTTAAAATATGTATGCGTTTAGAGCTACTTACTAAAAGCACCATTACTGTATGACTATAATTATTGCATGATATTACCTGGGAATATATAAGCATTGTTGCCCTGTCCAGGGGTCAGTATTCTTCCATCTTCTAGTGACACGGGTGCAAACGGACTGCCGCTGGCAAACAAACACCTTCCCTGAAACAGAATCACTTATATATTCACAAACTGCACATGCACACAATCTCTCACATATGACCCTGGACCACAGAAACAGTGATCATTCCTGCGCGCGATCCTCTCTCACCTGCTCATGCGAACACTGTTATTTTTGTCAGTCGTGGGGCGGGGCTTGCTATTTTAGTTACAACTAAACACAGCCACCTACGACGAAGATATCATCGTCCATCGCGATGTTTCACATTAGACATCATACGATGCCAAATTGGTCAACATCGTCCAACCCTAGCTGAGATACAGCACATTTGAACATCTGGAATCTGAGGGTGCAAAAAACCCTTACTTAATATCCTAACGATTTTTGGCATAAAAGAAAACGTAATAATTTTGGTGCATACAATGAATTTTTAAATGACTTAAATATGTTCCTGGAGTTTATAGACTATAGCTGAGCATCAACTGCTTGTGGTCCATGTGTCTTTTTGCTAAAGTAAACATAAGAATAACTTTTCTATTGTAATTGGTCTGCTATACATTTCATCTTACTTTCTGGCCATATAAATATCAGCAACTACACCAAATTGCATTTTTTTGCTTCGTTTGAGCCTCTGTATGAGCTCATACAGTATCTCAGTTTTATTCAAATTCTTATGTGAATGTGACAAATAAAATACTGTATGAGCCATAACATGCTAATATGCAACAAAAAACACATGCATCATTTTTCATTATTTTTCTAACTATTGTTTGATATGTCAGGCTTTAAAGAGTTGAATATGTAACCTGTGTGAGGCTGTAGGCATCTTCAGCTGTACACTCTGCCTTGGCAGTGGGGTTGCTGAGGGCGAAGATTATGGGATTATGGTTCAAGCTGCCCATTGCTCTGATGACATCATGAGAGAAGAGCCGGCCAGCACCCGCCACCCCTGATGACACGAAGAAAGAGGTTAAAGCATGCATACACATTCATTAATACATCATTTAGGGGTTATGTATAATGCATTCAGCTATATGCATAAACTATAATATGCAACAATAAGACAAAAACAACTACAGCAACAAAAAGAGCTTTTTTTATTCCAATGAAGAAATAAACAACAAATGTTTTGGTGTAGTGCTTGACTAACTATAAAAAGAAACTAGATCAAATAAAGGTTAAACTGTTAAAAGGTTAAGCAGAGGTAGAACGATTAACGTTGAGATTGATTTCTCTACAAGACTCAGAGGGAGCAGCTCGTCTTACCGATGATCGCTGTGGGTTTAATAACATTGACAGCATCTAAGAAGCTTTTCACGTCCCCAGGATCAGAGTGAACAAAAGCCTCCTGATTACTATCCATTTCATAAGCCCTGTCCTGAAAAACAGAGAAACGCACATCAGATTTCATTAGAAGAAAAAAATAGTTGGTAAATATTAATGTTTAGAGTTTTTAGAGGAGACTAAAGCTAAGCTAAGCTTACTAAAATACTCTGATTGCATTTCAGATACTGCAAATAACCTCAGTAGTACTACTCGCTGTGATTTCAGTACTATTTTTGTACTATTATAGTTTACTATAATAATAATTTAATAATATAATAATGTCTAATAATATAATAATATAATACTATTTATAGTTTAAAATTTAGTTTTTTTTTTCTTCCAATTTGCACTTGGAATTTATTTATTTTAACCTTTTTATTTTAGTATTTTTAGCTTAAACTTTAATATTTTAGTTAACCATTTTTTACTTAGTTTTTTATAAATAAAATAAAAACCAAATTTAAATACAAATTTCTACATACATTTTTTATTTAGCTATTTTAATAAAAGCAAAGATCATTAGCACTAATGCTTTAGTGATTTTTAAAAACTCTAAAAACTAATAAGTTATCATCAGGAGAGTGACAATTGCAGGTTGCCATGTTGGTTTCTGCAAACAAATGATGACAGTAAGGTTTGTGTTTCTTACAAACACTTTAACTTAGTTAAATATTTTGTCTCAAGCAAAGACTACTTAAGACACATATTTAGGACACACTGATTCTCTTACGCTCACCTTTACTAACAGACCGTATTTGTCAAACATCCAGATTTTCTTCCTGGCCTCTGCCTGAGACATTCCCGACTCCATCATTGCCATCACAATTAGGTTAGCGATTCCCAGAGCTGCCTAAAAAGAAACAATCCCAGTTTAAATACTCAGGTTTAATCTCTTATCAAAGCACACAGATTAAAAGGTTTCTGTTGTTTGTGTCTTTAAAATGTGTCACTTGTGCTCACCTCTCCAGCCCCCAGGAACAGAATTTTATGTTCAGTTATGGGCTTCCCCACGACACGCTGAGCTGCCAGTAAACCTGCCAGAGCTACTGACGCAGTGCCTGTGGACACACAAACACAACTACTGATGCTCAACAGACAAGCACAAAGCTGCACACAAAAACATCTTAAGACCAAACAAAGACACTGACATGTTTTAAGATCAGTCAGTGCAAGCTTCTTTCAGCTGAAACAGCTCGGATTTACATTTTAGTCTAGGACCAGGCTTAAGCCTCGTCTGTGAAACTGGGGGAGTAAGTAATAAGTGCGGTACTGGTACACACCCTGGATGTCGTCATTGAAGGTGCAGTACTTCTCACGGTATTTCTTCAAGAATCGGAAGGCGTTGTGATTCCCAAAGTCCTCAAACTGTATGAGGGTGTCCTGTCCGTACTTATTCACCACCGCCTCCATGAACTCATCTATGAGATCGTCGTAGCGCTGGGAGCGGTCTCGCCGCTGATACAGACCCATGTAGAACGGGTCCCTCAGTAACTTCTGCAGAAACACAGATAAAATAACGTAATGTGAATATGAACACGGATCAAACAACCACAACAGCAGCATTCTTTTTTATATTTAATACTTTTAAATTAATTTTAAAATTTTATAAAAGTAACTTTTAGAATTGAAAACTTTCAAATGTTTTATTGATGCATTATATAGATTTAATATATATTATTTAATACACTGGTATGCATACTTACCAGAATATATACTAGTGCTGTCAAACAATTAATTGCATCCAAAATAAACGTTTTTATTTACATAACATGTGTGTATTTATTATGCGTATAAAAAATAAATAAATAAATAAAAAAAAACATGATGCAAAACAAAAACTTCTACTTTGGATGGAATTAATCAAGTTTAATCATGTGACAGTACTAAATATACACACAGCTCAATTCAGCCACTAAATATTGTCACTCGTGGCTGTTTTGGGAATGAATGGTTACCAACCTCGTTATCTGTGCCTACATCAATGCAGACCGGCAGACAACTCTCAGGCCGGATTCCAGCACAGGCCGTATAAAGACACAGCTTTCCTACAGGAATACCCATCCCATACACTCCCAGATCTCCCAGACCCAGGATACGCTCACCATCAGTCACCACAACAGCCTGCAAACACACACACAGATGAATGATCCCTCACTGTACTAACACAAACTCACTTAAAACATCAAACCATTAGTCTAAAAAACCTAGAAGCTGTTTGGAACAACACGTGCGTGAAATGACATTGTCATCAAAGAATCACCAGAATGCTGGAATACTGAATACCTTGACACTGGTTTCTGGCCAATTATCCAATATGGAACGAACATGTCCTTGGTCCTTAATGGAGATAAACAGACCTCTGTGGAAAAAGACCAACATTTGAATCTCTCTGCAAAACAAATACACTAAATACTAAATACAAAACGATACATTTCTGCTCAAATATGTTGATGTAATGTCACGAACCCTAAACACAACAGTAACCAAGTAACAGTTGGTTTATTGTGTACAAGATCAAATATAATGTTAAATCTGTAAACGCCCTGACTGACTGTGTTGAAGGACTCAAATAGAAGCGTTTGTTAAACTGATTTTGTGAGTCACATTGAATGATTCATTAAAAGAACTGGTTCATTAGATTTATTCGTTCATCGATCAGACTGGTCTATGTTTGTTTGTACACGCAGCCAGGGAAAACAAATCATTTTTCTGTTAGAATCTGTTCTGTTTATTTTTCTTTTGCCCTGATGCTGTAAATTCTGTGCAGGTTTTAATGACACCGTTATCTGAACACCAGGTGACCAGTGTTTCCAAACTGCAACATGTTTTCCATCTCGTGCATCTAAAAAATAACTTCAAGGCAAGCTAAGAATAAGAGCACGCTGGGCTACAATCACAGCTGGGATCTACACTCAAAAGCTTCAACGTATCAGAGCTAAACAGTGAAGTGTAGCTTACTTGGGCCGCCTGAAGATATGTCCATACTGAGTACACGCGAGACCAACAGTAGGTGTGTAGACGATGGGCATGAGAGCCTCGATGTCTTCCATCAGCACGCGGTAGAAGAGGCGCTCGTTCCTCTCCTGGATCCCCATCAGATAGATGTACCTGTTCCAAAAGAACCCCATACATGAATCTGCATTCAAAACTGTGTAACTAGACATTTTTTCAAACAGAAACAGAATATTGAGTGTCAAATAAAGTTAGGTTGGACATCATGAAAAGCAGCAAATTTTTATATATATATATATATACACACACACGGTGCTGTGCAAAAGTCATAGGCCACTAGTATTTTCACCAACAAAAAATGGTTTCAAGTCGGTTATTTCTAAATCCTACCTGGAAAGCTACCTTAAACTCAGAACAGAAGTTGTAATACCAAATATTTCTTTGATTTAGTTAATAGATGTTCATTGACAAATTAAATCTATTTATGGCATTTTTTGAAAGAATTTTAAAGCATTTTTACACTAGTGTCTGAAACTTTGAACAGTGCTGTAGCTTAGCATGTAACTGTTTTTTCTTCATCTTGGAGACGTGCACAGTACTGTATATATACACATATACATTAGCCACACAGCTTTAATTACAGAATTTCTCATGGTAAACTTCAGATTTTATATGAACATTTCAAAGCAAATAAAATTCAAATTGTGAAACGGCTTTTATTTTCTAAAAATAGGTAGCAAAGTGAATGAAAGTACTTCTGCAGAGGGTCGGACATCTTCTTCAGGTTCTTCTGGAAGCGCATGGCCTGGGTGTCCTGCGTCTCGATCTTTGGTGGCAACAGACCGTGAATCCCCAACATCTGTCGTTCCTTCAGCGTGAAGGCCATGCCCTGTTAACAATAAACTTGGATCTTTTATAATCTAGAGTCAGATAGAAGATTACAAGGACAGAGGCTTTGTCCTAGGCTTTGTTCAGCTGTTTGTTTTTTTATATTTTAAATCAACTAAATATAAATTTGAATGCCTAACAATCGTCAGATGTGGCATTAAGTATATTGTATTGTTTTGAAAACAAGTGACCAAGTTTATTTCCCATTAACGAACAATACAATAAATTCAATAATAAAAATAATAATAGTAAAATAAAAGTAAATACAATAACAATAATGCAATAAATTAATAATAATCATAACAATCAACTATAAAAATGTTTTACTATAAAAATAGCACAATAAAATTTAAAAACAAAAATGAAATAAATCTGATATTTACAAACCTGAACAAAACTATATCCATACGTAGTTTAAAATTCTAATATTTATACAAGTAATACGTATTATTTTTATTATATTATATTTTATTTACTTTTTTTCTTTGTTTGTTTAATATTTTTATTAGTGCGTTAAGATTCTAATAGACATTCATAAATAACACTACAAACGTATCAAGTTTCATCGCTTCATGTTTTTTTTTAGGGTCCCAGGTTTTCCAACCAGAATGAGCATAAATGTGAATATAAATACAGACAAAGCCGCACACATACACACAAAGACAACTGCAGATGGTCTGGTCTAATGCATTGTCTACGCAGAAGGCTGTGACATATGGAGTGAATAGCACACAATAGGTCATACAGAGACCCTGAAACACTGGCTTTATGTGCTGTACATTAAAACCACGAGTGACCCTTTGACCTGAGGTGCAACAAATGCACATGCATTCCATGTGTGAGGAGGAAATGTCTGCGAGGAGGAGATGAAAACAGGACCAATGAGGGTCAGCGAGAGGGAAACACCCATCTATAACATACAGGAACTGCCTTCACTTTACATTCCATACCCCTGGAGAACATGTGTGTCTGAGCATGTCTGAGAACTGGAAAGGGGTTTTAACAGGGTTGTACTACATATATACAACTAACTATATAATGATGGATAGTTACAGTGGGTAGAATAGACATAGCAACTCTTAACTGGGAGGAAAAAACACTTCATATAGCTTTTTCTGGTGGTTGACGTCGAACTTATCTGGATTTTGGTGATCAAATTCACCTTATTTAGTAAAAGCAAAAACACAAAACAAAACTAAAAACTAGACAAGGTAAAAGAAAATGTGACCCAGGCATTAATTACCATTCATAACAAAATAATTCTAAGTAAAGTCATAAAAGAAAACAATTAAATAATAATTATAACAATGATCTAAAAAAATTTAATAAATAAAAGAATAAATAAATACGAACAAACTAAGGTTTATGTATAATGTTGCTAATTTCAGTTAAATCGTTTAAAAATAATGAATGGACAAATAATTACTAGATCAAACAGACATTCAAAAGTACAAACAGATGCAATCTTATCATTTTAGAGTTGCAGGTTTGTTCAAAATCATCTCGTGCAGCAAAAGCTTGTCAAGTCAGACAGGTGACAACACTGACACGCCTTCATTCATCTTCAAAATAAAATAAAATAAAACCCAGACTAAATGAAGACAAACATAGTTTACCAACCACATATGCGCTGTGAGCTGAATTACTGGCTGCTGAGGGCATGAACCCATCAGCAGTTTAGTTTTGTACAATAAACACATTTGGTTCTGTCCTGGCTCATCTCTTGATTGCCAAAGTTAAGAGTCCTGAAGCAAAGTCAGTGGTCTACAGGACGGAAATGAAGCACACAGCCATGTTTTCTAGAATACGTGGCACTTCTGCTGAGTCACTCCTCTAATGTTTTCCAGACAAAAGCTTTCAGACCCTCGCCACACACAGGGGCAGTGTTAGAAAGTGTGCATGCATCGGTGCTTGGGGGGGGGAATAGCAAATAAAAAAAAACTGTATTGTACATCCAAGTGAGCTGGGGCGGTAATTATACACACTCTACTAAAATGCCCAGCTTAGTTTAGTTTATGATATATATAGTAATAAAATGAACACTGCAATATTTTCATTTAATAGGGTTTCAGAGGAAAGCATGGCACTGTTCATCTACATGCATACAGATTATGATACGGTGTATGACAAATAGCAAAATAACAAATATTTATTAACTCTGCACACTGTTAAAATAAGAACATTATTAAAACAACAAATATGTTTTAGTAATTATGTTAATTTATTTTAATCATTTTTATTTCATTTTATAATCAATAATTATTTCATTAATATTATGATAAATATTTAAAACCGCTATTATATACTATATTATATTAATATTATGATAAAATAAAAACTATAATGCAAATTGAGATGAATCATATTATAATTAAATATATTATAAACAATATACAGCAACACACAATCTCGTGCAGCTCTATATTAGTTAACCACATTGTTTAGGCTCTTCACTAAACCGGATCATAAAAACCGACTGACAGAACTAATATAAAACATAGTTAATACTGTTATATTGAGCACTATTCAGTATTGTTCCAATATACTCCAGCATGGTCAAATAAAATAAATACATATTGGCTTAGCATGTGTTTATTCACCAACCTTTGAGTTAATAATCTGAACAAAGCACTAAATCCAAATAGGGTAACTATTTCTGCACCATTTGTTGTGTTTGCATTTGAGTTTATTGCCGAGTCCTCATAGTTTTGTGCTCTCACTATCATTTGCATCATTTAAATGCTGCAAACTACAGATGAAATTCCCCAATGCAAAAGAAATGATATCAGAAACCAGAAAGAGACAGACTGTGTTTAGTCTAACCTTGTTGGTACGTGGGTTGAGCATGAGCGGTTTCCCCTTCTCTTTAGTGTGAACCCATCGGTACACGCTCACACACGGCCTCACACTCCTGCTTAATCTGGACAGCATGGCTGGACGGATGCCGACACACACCTGCAAAAGGAAGTACTGAAATCATACATGCAAACAGGGTCTGACAGAAGAGCTCTTATCAGCTATTACATCGAATTATTATGGCTGATCTGTCAGCAGCACTCGGTTCTCACACCACAGTACTCTATGAGTCCCCGCTGAGCTGATAAACATTCATACCAGAGTCCTTATGAAGGATATCGGCTGTGGCCTTTGAGAACTGGCTGCATAAACAAATATAATAATACAAATTATATTTAAAATAGAATATTTTTACGGTCAAAGTGGTTTGGCTGACAAAAAAAATGTAAGCTATCATCACCTTCGACTTTCATGTTCATGCAGCGTATGATAATTTGAGCAGTAATTTGTCATTTTAACCCCTTTTAACAGTTAGTAGTACCAACGCTATCATCAGACTGTTGCTGTATTGCAATCACATCTGTTAGGCAGCCAAAAGCTTAACTTTGTGAAATATTTTAAACAAGGCACAACAGACAACCAATTGTTGAGGTTTGCAAGGAAGGTATAAAAAGAGTGTGTTATGAACAAATTCATAACGCACAAAAAACAGCTCCCTTCCCCCATGTGCTGATCTTACACTCACAATCTCAGCCACACACACACACACACACACAAGGAATCAGGGCAATGGATGAGATTAACCCAAACTGGAGTTTGTGAGGGAACTACAGGGGGTTAGTGAGCTGATGAACATTATGATGCACATTAACCGACATCAGAGAACCATGAACATGTGGATGTGTTGTTAAGGTATTATACTATTCATTTTTAAATCTTAGAAGATACTTTAAGGTAAATAAATATTTCATGGGTTTTTAATGGTTTTGTCAAACCCCCAAATGGCACAAATGCTTTTTTTGAAATAAAATACAAATTAATTACATTTAAATGAAATTAAATAAACATTTGGCACATATTATTATGGGCTATTATTATAAATGTAGCACAACAGACAAATAACACTTATAAGATAAAATAAGATAAATGGAAATTAAAGAAATGAAGCATTAAGCGCAATCATATTAAACAACATATTCAATTGTCCTACGTCTCAAATATCCATTTTAATAGGATGTGGATGTAATACGTCTAAATTCGATCCCATACTCAACTATAAAACAAAATAATCAGATGTCTAATGACTGCACGTAAGCAGTTAAACACACTCATGTCAGCACTGAAGTTGCCTGCTTTGCTGTATGTGGAGGAAATGAAACCTGTACAAACACTGAGCCAAGCCCTTTTACAACAAATAACTCTTCACCAGCCACCTACGTTCGCTCCTTATCGATTAATTATACTGTGTTCTTCTGGGTCATTAAGAAAAGTCAAAGTACAAAATAGTGGTACAATTGCTGTTGTTAGGTCGGGACTGTTTTATGAATCACAGCAGACTAAGCTTAAGTGTCTCGCTCAGGGGTTCAACGATGACGGGGCAGGGAGCTCTGGGGTCACTCGTCTCAAGATATTTCGAACTAAGGTACTGCATGAAAAGCAGGCCAGAAAGCAACTACTTACAATGTGATTTTAAACTGATGCATTTGCAAGACGCAAAATTATATCGCATTTAAGGCATTCCCTGGGACTTGAACCCATGGCCTTGGCGTTGCTATCGTCATGCCCACATACACCCAAGTTACCAAAATAAACAAAAGCTATTACAGATTATTCACCATCAGGCTACAACTGTGTTCCAGACATAGAAAACAAGCATTCCTTCTGTAAGGCTGTTCCTGCCATGACCTTTGACAAGTGACACCGGAGGATATTTTAGGGACCAGATCTGCCTAATGTGTTCTTGACCAGTGAAAACAAGCCAGTGATTTGGAAAAGCACGTCACATCTGATGAACACATCCTGATCAAGCAAAGGCCATAAATGTGGCCAGAATGTGTGAGATTTATGGAGCTACATAAAATTAACTGAATGCAAGTGTCTTGATTAAGGGCAAAAGGATGAAGATCATGGATTAAACCTAAAGTCCGTTAGACACTGGCCCAGATCTCAAATAACTATATGACGCTACCCTTATAAGTTAATTGAGAACCTACAACCTACTGTTTTTAGCCCAGATTGTGATGAAATACAAAACTACAAAATCTCAGTTTGCAGCATTTAAAAAAAAAAAAAAAGAACATCACAGGACAAACTTAATGTGTATTTTGTGGTGCTATCTTTTCACTAATCTCAAAGAAGAGATGTTATTGAAGCAAAATAGACCTACATCTCCAAAATGACCAATGCATGAAACAAGCGATGCTGTTGCATGTAGCATGCATCCTGGCGTCAGATCTTTAATTATTAAGCCTATTAAACAGATCTAACGCTCGGAAACCGTGCAACAGGTGGAGCATCAAAACACTGTTAATGCTAAACCGGAAGGACATCATTTAATTATTTAACAATCATGCAAACGCGCTGTAGAATGTGAGTAGTGTGATAGTTAAGTGAGGTGGTCTAGTGAAGTGATGACAGCTGCTGTTCAGCTAAGCTAACACAAAAGCCTTAAAATACTCAACATACCCCATACAGAGCTCTCGTAAAGGATATATCTGAAGCCTTACCCTTTCCTTCAAACGTTTCAGAGTCCGTTGGTCACAATAATACGCGACTAAACATTATATTTTACATAAATTCACCGGTCTGTCGTTTCTGCGTCAGGCCGCGCACTGCGTGTGACAGCCGCGAGCGTTCCTAGCGCAACACATTCTAACGCACACGCCGACAGCCAATCAGAAACGAGCAACACGATAGCGCTTAGATTTACCGTAAAGCTCGAAAATACAGCGCAGAGATAAAAAAAAAAGCCAACCACAGAAGCGGAAGGGAAATTATCACCATAAGTTTCTTTCACAAAACTCATCTCATTCCTCATTTGAGTTTTTGCAAACCAGAGTTAATTTGCAAGTTGAATAAAGACTTAATTTCGTCTTAATCTTCTAATCTAGATTTACAAATGAAATAAGAATATAATTAATGGAAAAAATAATTAAAATAATTATATGTTTTACATTTTTGTTTATAATATTGTAGGCTAATAATTCTAATATAAAAAGATAATAATAGGCCTACATATTATATATATATATATATATATATATATATATATATATATATACAGAACAGGCACACCTTCAATGTGTTTTCTTTATTTTCAT
>JAUYWG010000038.1:26036031-26063176 GCA_034779775.1 Enteromius afrohamiltoni
TAATATAATTTATATCATATATAAATCTTTAATATATAAACGTGACATATTTGTCTGAAATATTAATTCATCGCAATTAATCTTTTAACAGAACTAATTTTAATATGTCCTTGATAAATAAAATACTAATTTATTTGATGAAAACCTAAACTGTGTAACGCTATTATCATTTAACAGAAAATCAGAAATGGTTAATCATTCGTTTTCTGCCAGGACATTGTCCATTAATCTGTATTTTTCCTTTAACCCTAAAACACATGATGCCAATTGCAAGTACTAGTACCAGACTGTCCTTACAGAGACTGCACTGTGAGGTTCAGTCCTCAGTCCTCTGTAAAAGCTCTGAACACACTCCAATATCTGTGTTGAACTGTTTTGGAAGCACAAACAAATTAGTTTCACTTTCACAACGACACACAGTGTCTCCAGAACATGGCGCCCGCAGCAACACTACAGCCAGAATAATAGCTTCACCTTATTTCTTTGCACAGTGTTTGAAAAATAAACCCACTCTGCGATGTAAAAAAGAGAGGGTGTGTTTAAACAAGCTAGTTTAGGGGGTGTGGACAAGTGATAACATTTATAAAGCATATATCTTTGGTTTTGAAACTCTTTAAACTAGTGTTGTTTTATTTGCGGCCCCTTTAAATACAAGACAAGCAGTCCATCTACGTCAGAACGTGAAGAGCGTCCAAAAATCTCTGTACAGCGTCGTTGCCAGGGCAAATTTTGATGCTCTCGCCGGCGGCAGTGTGAACGCACAGTTACGATTAATTAAGCAAAATTCAAAGTTTGAGGTGTTTTATGAGGTTCGATGTATTTCCTCCTTTTGACATAAAACTTCAATGACACCACTTGCAGATGGGTTTTTGGTGATCAATGATGTTGCGTTGTCATCAGCCTCAAAAACAAAATACTTCCACACATGGCTCTTTCCTCCTTTCTTTTCTACGAGCAGATTCAGAGCCGCCTCTTCAGTAGCGCCGCCGGTTGCCATCTCTCTGTGCTTTTATGAAGTAGACGCAACTAAGCAGTGTGCACCTTTCGGGTAGCGCAGCAAGAACCGGGTTTACCCGTTGCTCGGTACTACCGCTACTTCAGAAAACCAGGTACCATAACATTTCAAATTTTTTAGTACTGTCTTGGTACCGAAGTACCGGGTCTTTGGACAACACTACTTTAAACCCAAAAGAAAGGAAAATTTGAAATCGCATCAAATTACCCCTTTAAAAAATAAATACATCCTCACGTTGTGTTAATCAATGTTTACACATCACCTCCAAAACAGGTTCGATTTACTGCGTTTCACGTCCATAACAAGCATTTAGTCTGAAAAGGATGATGAATATGGAAAAAATGGAAAAATGCGTATGGAAATTTCATGACCTTGAGTTTGAGCAATAGCAACAACTATACCAAACACTGCTATTAAATTAAACAACACTTCTGATTACCATATTGTTATACCATGGTATTTGAAAAGGTGTGACAAGAATACCACAGTATTACACTATTGTCCAAAATTTGACATTATATACAATAGCTTTCAGTGCTGTATTTTTATGGTAATCTTATAGTCTTTTTTTGTAAAGGACTGGAGCTTCTGGTGTTCTAGATGCTTCCCGTGTTCTCTTGAGTAACCTGAGCGGTATGTGTGATCTGTGTGCTATTTCTGGCGGTGAGAGGATGGTCCCCGTCCTGTCACTGGAGCGAACAGCAGAGATGTGCAGAGGAACAGCAGCAGTCAGAAACACTCAGTACAATGCTTCAGATTTAGAGCATGTCTAACAGAAAGTATGTTTATAAATACACACACACGCACACTGAACAGAGACTCACATAACCGCCTCTTAGGATGGGAGAGACTTTTTATGTGTGGAGGTTTTGCATTTAGAGGTGAAATACATTTCAGGCCACAGACAGCGAAAAATAATTGTGAATAGTTCAGGCGCAGTTTGATCGGGTGATGTGTGGAACATCAACGGACAACTGACCATCTAAACTAGGACACATGTTAATGGCTCGTTGATGCTTCATCACAGTGTCTGTGTGTTTAACTACAACTGAAAAAAGTGCTGAAGGATTTACTTTGAAACAATGAGAGAGAAATTGTAAAAGAATTACAAAGAAATAACACTCTTAAAAATAAAGGTGCCTCAAAAGGTTCTTCACAGCGATGCCATGGAAGAACCATTTTGGGTTCCACAAAGAACTGTCTTTCTTGTCTTTTTATAATCAGAAGAACCTTTTTTGGCCACAAAGAACCTTTTATGAAACAGAAAGGTTCTTTAGATTTTAAATGTTCATTATGAAACCATTTAGACAAAAAGGTTTGTGTAACATTACATTTTTTAATTATGTATTAATTATGTGTTATAACACTGAATGCAACATCATCAAATTAGGCAATATTTAAAAATCAATAGATTGTTTTGTGTAGCCTTAGTTTGCTTTATGTACAACTGTGAAAATGTATTTTTTTTACAGCATGTTAGTAAGAGAGACATATAAATAAAGAGAGAGATGGATGATTAAAGAAAGAGCACTCGTTATTAGAGTCATAACAACATTTGGAGCCATGAAAACTGACATTCACACTTCTCAAGAATTATGTTATATGGAACTAATTGAATATGATTTCTGCTCTGATATTTCAAACTAGCTATATTCATATTTATTTCTAGCTATTTCTCTCTGAGAGTTACACACACACACACACACACACATATTTACTTCATCTAAATGAGGCAGTATCGTAAAAGTTTATTGCTTTGCATTTATATTTACAGCTTATTAGGTGACTTTATTTATATTATATGCATGCATTTGAGAGACGCTTTTCTCTTAAGTGAGTTACATTTCAATACAGTTTGCATTTAATCAGTTCATGCATTTCGTGGAAATCAAGATGTGTTAGTGTTGTGCAGGGGCGGAGTGGCAATCGGGATGGTCGGGACTTTTCCCGGTGGGCCGGCCGAAGGATTTATACAGCGGATCACAAATTGAGCGGCCGCAAGGCGAACCCGACCGGCCCCTGAGCTTAAATGAATCAATGACATTACTAAAGTCTTTTTTTTACTGAAGTAAAAAAAAAGTAGTATTAACTTTATATTGTAATGACCCGGCAGTTGGCGCTGGGTGCATTATGGGTATTTCTTTAGAGTTTACTTATTTGTGTGTCATTTAAGCAAGACAGTTGGGATTTTGTATTAGTTATTGTATTAGGGATGTTAAGTTAGTTTGGGTGGGTTTGGTTCATTTGCAGCCCTGCTATATAAAAGCGTAACCGTCATGGAGAGAGATGTGTAGGAGAGTCACTTGCCTTGCACATGAAACGTTTTTTGAAGTCTTTCTTAATAAATAGGCGAAGGACAGCGTTGCCTCCTATTGGCTTATTCTGTCTATGCTCTTATAATTAGAGTAAATAAGAGAATTGAGATAGTTGGGCCAATTCTTACTTTATTGAAAGGGGGGTGGTCCGGTGCGGTCAGAATTTTCCAGGTGGAGATTGGTGCCCCACTCTGCCCCTGGTGTTGTGGCATTATATGCTCTACACACTATACCAAAAACTCTAGCTTTAAAAGAAAACTCATCTTACCATATGTATGAATGTCTTGTTATTTGGAGGACGTCTGCAGGTGTTGAAAAATTGAAGTTTTGTCCGAATTAACTTTGTCCCCACAGTGCAGTTCTGGTTATGAAGGTAATCTTTCATTCCCTGAAGAATGGCATGGAGACGTTACATATGGGAACTCGCATGAGAGATCAATCACCTCTGAGCTTTATTGAAAAGGCCAATGAAATTGACATGCGCATCCAGCTGCAGCTGCTCACAGCGTGAGTATAAATGAGCAGCTGATGCAGCGCATATTCAGGTATTTGCTGAGAAGCCGAGCCACAGCTTGGCATACAGCGCAAACCAGGGTCATGACAGGAGATGTAACGTTTCCAGCTGCTGAAAAACAAGGGAGATGGCATCTACCACCCAATGGGCCAACCTCTGTTTGGAGACAGTATTCCCTTTCTGCTGACCTCCATAGCAGACTTAGAGCTGCTGTGAGCGTCTGAAACTCTATGCGGTCTATGTAGAGGCGCAAGGCGTGGACAGGACACAGCAACTCTAAGAAAGGTTTTCCTGGATTGCCAAGGGAGGACCTTCGCGGCATGACTGGAGACTCCGCAGGAACTCTTTTAGTTTGCTTTCTTCCATCCGAAAATTATAAGGCGAGGCTCCGAAGTGAAAAGTATCGAATCACTTCGATGTTACATATGGGAACACTGAGAGAAAAGCGCACAGATCCTGTGGGAATGGCGCAGCAAGCCGATACCAGCCAGCTTCCCGCTCACCTGCTGTCTTCAGTGAAAACATGGGAGGACACAGCCTCTATGCGGAGGTCGTAGAACCTTGCGAAGGTGTTCGGTGTCGCACAGCCTGCAGCCCTACAGATATCTGCTAATGAGGCAGCGTGAGCCAACGCGTAAGATGAAGTGACACTCCTTGTTGAGTGAGCTCTCAGTCCTAAGGGGCACGGATCTCCCTGGTATAGATAAGCCAGGAAGATGGCTTCCACCACCCAATGGGCCAACCTCTGTTTGGAGACAGCATTCCCTTTTTGCTGTGCACCATAGCAAATAAAGACGAAGTTCACCTGCGGGGAAATGCCCATCTGGAGTGTGCCATGGTGCGATGCCCATCTCGGGACTTGATCGTGTAACCAATGCTGAAGCCCAGCGGCGTGACCACGGCTAAAGTTGCCATATGCCCCAGGAGCCTCTGAAAAGTTTTGAGAGGAACAGCTGTTTTGTGCCTGAATGTGTCTAGGCATTTCAACATGGCCTGTACACGCTCGCTGGTGAGGCGAGTAGTCATTTCGACCGAGTTTAGCTCCATGCCGAGAAAAGAGATCCTCTGCACTGGGGAGAGTTTGCTCTTCTCTCAGTTGACCTGAAGACCCAAATGGCTGAGTTGCCGTAGCACCAGGTCCCTATGCAACAGATCTCTCGAGTGAGCAATTATCAGCCAGTCGCCAAGATAATTGAGGATGCGGGTGCCCATCTGCCGGAGAGGGCAGAGGGCACCCTCCTCGACCTTCGTAAAGATGCGGAGAGAGAGGGACAGGCCAAAGGGTAAGACCTTGTACTGATATGCTCGACCCTCCACAAACCAGAGAAGGGGTCTGTGTCGAGTCAATATTGAGACAATAAAAAGTATGCGTCCTTCAGGTCGATGGCTGCGAACCAATCATGGCTTTGAATGCATGTTACTATGCATTTCGGAGTGAGCATTTTGAACGGCAGCCTGAGAAGGGACCGGTTCAAAGCTCGTAGATCCAGGATGGGTCTCAGCCCACCACTCTTCTCATCGCTGTCTGAGCGGACAGTGGTATAGTGGATGCCGCGGCAGCCAGGCAGGCGCCTGGCAAACTGAACCGCATAGCCGAGGCATACCATCTGTATCAACCACCGCGAGGGGCTGGGAAGCGCTATCCAGGCTCCCAGCCAAGTCGCTAGGTGAATCAATGGAAAGTTGATGACAGACCGCTGATCTGGCATTGTGTGCTTCAGTGGGGGTCGGAGCAGGACATCTGGGTGCCACGGGGGAACGCCCTCGGCAACTGGCAGGCAGAGGCGGCACACTCGGGGACTGGCTGGCCCTCCGAGGCAAAATGTGTGACAACAAGTTGCCGCGGGAAGGACGGGATGGGAGCCATTTCGCGAATGAGAGGCAGGACCTCATCGAAGCCATGGGCATCCGCTTGCAGTGGGTGCATGACCCATCCACGAAAGCTGTCTCAGTGTGTTCTCGGCTCAGACACGAGAGGCAGTGATCGTGTCCGTCCACAGAGGTGAGAAAACTACCTCACCCAGAAATGCACGGTTGGATCGACATTCCGGAGAACGCTTCACCAACTGCAAAAATTGTATCTTTTTTCCTGGATTACAACTCCAACCTCACAAAAAAAGCCGAAGAGATCTCCTACTCAGGAATGGCGAATTCTCTAAATCGAAAATCTGCATGTTTTTATTCCCTCTTATACACACTGAATCTAGTGCACTCCAATATTCATTGGCCTTTTATTTGAAGCTCAAAGGCAATTGGTCTCTCTGGCGAGTTCCAATATGTAACGTCGAAGTGATTCGACTGAAAGGGTAACTGTTATTTTCAGTTGTAAGAATATTTAACAATATTTCACGTTTGATTAAATAAACGGAGCCTTGGTGAGCAGAAGAGACTTAAAAAATTGAAAAAGTCCAAAATGCATATAAGTTTTTGATCTTAAACTCTCTGGCAATCATCAACAACAAAATTTTTGCATGATCAAGCTCTTCAGAACTGGATCATAGTAGATTATTTCTTGTATGTTTGTGTTCAGGCCTGTGTCATATGTACTGTAAATCTATAAAAGTCCCCAAATGTTCCTGTGATGTGAGTATGAATAACATCAGCGTTGACTTGCTGAACCTGTCCTTGTCTGTAACCTTTCACACCGATTTGTAAATGGCTCCATCAGCGGTGACTTAGTTTTCATTGAATTTGTCTGTATACGAGGTGAGAGAGCATGCAGTCTGACGTCATGCAGGTCTATCAGTCCATCTCTATCACATTGCTTTCTTCTGAATTGCCCATTAAACACAATTTTCTTTATCGGTCCATCAGTGAAGCACTTAGATCAACACTGCTGCTTCATCTGAGTAAGTGAACGACATCTTCAGTGTGAAGCATCTGGATCAATGAAATGCTGGGAGAAGCTGTTTGAGGGTATAGATCCACTAGAAGCGGTTCAGAATAGTCCTGCTGATGCACATGGGATGTTTTCCAACACTAATATGACACGCTTCAGTATAGTCTCTGTGATGACAATGAATATGGGACTAGATGCCCTGTTTGTGCTACTGTACCTATATGGGGACGTTTTAATAGCCCCTGATGTTTGTCCTGTGAGTTTTACAATTCAAATATTATTGAACAATGTTTTTTTTAAAGATTAAAGAGAATTCTAGTTCCAATATGGAAGAACTATAAGCTCTGGGCTGCGTTCTCCGGTAACATTGTCTCTTAGCATGCTACGACTCAAAAGGTACACCTTAACTAAAGTTATACCTTTCCTTTCTCCAATCTATACCTGAGGATGTTACTTAAGGTAAACCTTCTTAAGTGTGATCTTAGCAGGTGCTGTCCATGCTGGAGGTGCTGAAAAGGTTGATATCGATGCCTCGATGATCCATTGTGCGCTCTTTCCTTCACAGCGGTGTAGGTAAAGTATTGAGAAAATAATCTTCTTTATAAAGAAGCATTTTAGAAATAGTACAAACTGCATTTATCGGGGGTCATTGAAATATGTAGATGCAGAAATAAATATGTGTATGTACACTCGGCAACGGAGCAGCTCCCATACCACACTGTGACACAGTTGGTAAGAATGCTTTCTATTGTGCAGTGATAGAAGTTCACCAGGATGGCTGAGGACAGCCAGTTCTTCTTTAGTGTTCTCAAGAAGAAGAGGCGCAGGTAAGCCTTCTTGACCATGCTGGAGGTGTTGGTGGTTCAGGACAAGTCCTTCGAGATGTGGGTCCCCAAGAACTTGGAGGAGGAGGACACAGGCTCAACAGACATCCCTTTGATGTGGGATCATGTGAGCCTCTTCTCTCCTTCCTGAAGTCCATAATAAGCTTCTTGTTCATGGTGGTGTTAAGGAGCAGATTATTGTCTTTGCATCACGTGGCCAGATGCAAAGCACAGCACTATGTGCTCCTATTGCTAAAATAAGTTGGGTCCTGATAGCGGGTTGTTTGTTGTCTTTTTCAAAGGGAGCATAAAAGTCATTAAGCTCATTCAGAAATAGGAGTTGCTGGTTTTGTTGTCTGTAATTGCCTGAATGCACTGCCCCAAGCGTTGTGGGTCAGAGTTGGAAACGTGCTCCTCTAGCTTTAATTTGTAGCAGTGCTTGGCCTTTTTGATGCCCCTTTGCCCCTCAGGTTTGCCCTGGAAGTGCTGTAGGCCTGTGTATCACCTGACCTGAAGGCAGTGTTGCGTGCCTTCAGCAGGAGATGCACCTCCATGTTCATCCATTGCTTCTGATTTGGGTATGTGGTGATCTCCTTTTGGGTTGTAACACTGTCTATAGTGGTGTTCATGTAGTCCAGAACAGAAGAAGTGTAATTGTCTAAGTCTGTGTGAGAGCCACAAGTGGCCTGGGAAGCAAACATACTCCAGTCTGTGTGTTGAAACCTGTCCTGGAGTGTGATGTCAGCCCCAGCTGGCCACACTTTTGTGGTCTTCACTTATGGCTTCACACGGTTAATGAGGGGGGAGTACTTGGGGGTAAGGAACAAAGAAAGGTGATCTGATTGTCCTAAGTGGGGGAGGGGGGTCACAGCATAGGCTTCAGCCATGTTTGTTTATACATGGTCCAAAGTTTTGTTTCCTCTAGTATGACAGGAAATGTTTTGATGAATTTTTTAATTTGGATTGATTAAAATCCCCCACAACAATAAATGCAGAAGGAAAAAATACTGCAAGACTGTAGAAACTGGAGAGACACTGAGCTTTGCAATGTATACACCGTGCCATCTTGGTCTTTTTTTTAAAATGCTATTATATTTTAAAATATCAAGGAAAATTATTATATTATTATTGTTATAGTTAGTTTAGAATCTCTGGAAGTCCTAGAAATCTCAAATCTATTCTATTGAGCTTTGTTATTTGAAAGGATCAAATAAAAATGTTCGGTTTTTCATGTGACCTCCTTTTAAGAGCAATCTTTGAACACTGTTGACCCGGCGCTGGCGCAGACAGATGCAGCCCACTTTCATGTTCGTATGAAGTTGTGGAATGAGAGCAGTAGTGGGACCTTTGTAAAGCTCAACACACAGGCAATTATTCTCACAAGTGGTTCAGGGACCTTTACAGGTGCTCCACTAATGCCAGCACCAGCAGATGCTGCTGTGCAACAGGAACACATACGACTGGAATGCTAATGCCTCCGCTCTGACCTGCTTTCTTTGTTTTGCCTAAATCATTCCATCATTTCTGTTCTCTTTCTGTCTCCACAAATAACTCAGTTTGAGGGATGCTCGGCTTGTTAGTGTTAACTAATGACCTGAGGCTGGGATTTGGGGCCTGTACATTCCTTGAAGAACATGGACCTGGATCACAGCAATGAGAGAAAACATGAAAGTTTTTACGCTGACACAAATGTTTTTCCAACAACCTGTTTGGACCAAGTTTAGAAAGTAAACTTGTTAAAAACAATTTATCACCTTTTTACTAGTCTTTTCACAGGAGACTCCACTGTGCTTTAATAAAGATTTCCAATCTAAAATTAGTATGCCTTATGTGGTGGAAATTATGTTTTATTAATAACCCACCCTCTGTTTTGCTATTTCATAGCATTTTATGAATTCTAATTGAATGCAGTTAAATTACATTTTTAGCCTTTCAGAACAATTGTACATAATTACAGCTTGATCAAAAGATACGTACCTATTTTATCTCGTCTTTAATCCCAAGCTCTTCCCTAACATAGTTTTTCCTTTGTAGCAGGGGTATTTTAGTATCACTGAAATTATATTATGGTTTTTAAAATTATATATATATATATATATATATACAGTACAGGCACACCTTCAATGTGTTTTCTTTATTTTCATGACCATTTACATTGAAAGATTCTCACTGAAGGTATCAAAACTATGAATGAACACATGTGGAGAAATTCTTCAAGCTCTCAAGTTCTAAATCTTTTTTTGTGCTAAACACAAAGGAAGATATTTTGAAAAGAAAGTTTGTAATCAGGCTGTTTTAAGTCACCATTGACTTCGATAATAATTTCCCCCTTAATATGGAAGTCAGTTGTGACTTACTTTTTAGTTTTTTTAATATATGCTCTTGTTTGTCAATTTAAGATGATTATATTATGACTCTATTTTATTATTGAGCTTCAACATATGAACACATTGTGAAATAATTCAACATCAATGTCTGTTAATCTTCATGCATGTCCAGATCGCGCATGTCTGTTCGCTCTATGTCCAGAAGAGGTCGCAATTAACTAGGCTCTTGCCTTGTCAATAAAATTAAGAGTCCTTTCACAACTAAACCAACTACTGACCATTTGTGATGTTTGATATACTTTTTTATATATTATTAATATGCTACAGTATAAATATGCGTTAATATGGCAGCACTTTACTGATAATACGGTAGTCATTGACATACATTACATTGATCAGATCAGCAGTGGTTGTATTTATTTGAATAAATTAAGCTGTGTGCTGTTTTTTCAGTAAAGTATTGAAATCCATTACACCATTCATTTTTGTTGTTATTTAATGCTGGATTGTGCTTCTTTAAATGACTGTTCCGAGTCATATACCATTCATAATGAACTTGTTTGATTTTTTTCCTCTCCTGCCCTATTTACCAAACATTTGTTGATCAAACACTCACCTGAAAATTGATTTGTTCTTATGTAATCTATTATGTCATGAAACATAAATCCTCATGAGGATTAAAGATGATTGGGAGAAAGAAACTTTGCAGAAAATTGCAGGGAGTCACCACAGACTCCACCTGATCAGGCCAGGCTTAAAATAGGACACCTGCTTTCATCTGTGATTAATACATGCTGTGCTATTAAAGTTTTCGCTTCACTGACATACTGTCTGAAGATGAGTGAAAGAAAGATATTGATCTTTTGAGAGCGTCCTTTATTTCATATGTGTACATGAACATCACATATCAAATAAACATTAGGTTTTTATTATCAAAATAAACACAAATACTAAGGAAATTATATAATTTGTTAATAAATAGGTACAAACAATAAATATATTGTTACAGTAGGTTTTATTATATTACTCTATGTGCAATATATCTGTAGTGCACTCCACACCAGTGACATCATTCTACCTGAAACAAAAACAATTTCATGTCATAAAATGTCTACATATTCCACAATAAATTGTGCGAAATGAAGGTGTGCTCTGAAGGAGGGACTGGAGTTTTGAAGGCAAACACCACCCTGAAAGTCTCTTTTACATTTAGCTACCCATAAATAAAGACTTGGTCTTACTTCCTCTTCACACCATGATGTTCTTCTTCTCTAGTTGCTCTCTCTCATTAGTGGAGCTCAGGAACGCGGCCTGAAAGCGATGATGTGTTCTATAGCTGTAATAAAAGAACAAAACAACCATTAAGTTAACATTTCTGACAAATACTCAATACTCCACTCTTCTTAAGATTTCCAATTTATTTCTATTTGCTTGATAATGAAATGCATAAATATGTCGTCATTTCTTGTTTATTCTTGTTAATCTACATTACAGTATGTAAAGTAAATAAATAAATCTAAAAGTAATCTAACTGTTCAAGCGCGGAACGATTCGTTCGTCTATCACGTACAGTAAAAAAAATGTAGTCATCTCTGTTTAGACAGGTTGTGTTGTAACTTAACCGTATGCATTTTTGTTGAGAACATCATTTTAAAATAGTTCCACAAAATTACTTTTTTCCCCCAAACTGTTATATGTATACGTATTAAACAAATTTCACGAACATTTCAACTTGCGCATCTTTCATTATTTTCCGAATGTCTTAATCGAGATTGTTTATGACTGTTAATCAGATCTATAGCAAGCATTATAATTACCGTCTGAGGGTTTAATTCAGAGTGAATGCAATCCGCTCGTGCATGTAAAGTAACCGGAACTACTTTCAAGATTACGGGATTTTTGTTTCATTCAGACAACTGAATAAGACAACTGGCGCCATCTAGCGTCTCATTTATAGTTCTGTTAGTAACGTTAATGAGTGTTCATTCAAAGTAATCTGTTCTTTAACAATGCTCTCAAAACGTTAACACAAACCTGATACATTTATAGTTGCACATTCATCTAACCTTTTATAAGCTACATGTTGCTACAGAAAACATTCAAACGCAACATTCTCAGAATGTTTACAAACGATACAATGGAAGCCTAATTAGAATGTTAACAAAATGTTCCGAGAACATGTTTTGTTGGCTGGTACAGTACCGTAGTGTTAATAATAATAATAAGGAATGAGTAGGTGCGTCCAAACTGCTGTCAAAATATGCGGCAAGTATAACCCAGGCGTGTGTTTTGTGTGTGTGAAAGATGAATGAGTGTGTGTGGGTGTATATTTAGCACACATGCACTGAATGTACTTACTGCACGCAGACCATGAGCAGAATGGCTAGGCAGCTGATGACTGACAGGACCACAGCCATAATGACGAGCGCCGCGTGTGTCCGGTCAGTGCTGCTCTCGTCCCGAGACGTCCCCAGAAGCTGGATCCCACAGCGTTCCCCATCATAACCTCTCTTACACCTGAAACAATCCAACTTTCATTACACGAACACAACGTTAACTTTATTTTGTCTTAAGATGCACACCAGTAATGCTTTTTTCTGAGGAATGTGAATGAAATGATCTAAATGTCCTAAATGACATCTGAAGCCCTGTCCTAAACCAGACCTAAAACTTAGAACTCATACTTATTTTTTCAACTTTTTTAAAGTTTATATCTTGCGATTTCTTGCACAGGATTAAATTATATAACGCAAGTATTCTGAGGTTACATCTCATAAAAAGGGTCATTTATTATTTTTCACCATTCTCAGTTTATCTTCCTATGTCAGGATTGCAAGACATAAATTCAGACTTTCTTCTCACTATTTGAGTGGACTTTTTTCCCTGAATTCTTAAGTTCTATATCTCGCAGTTCTGAGTTTATATCTCACAATTACGATAAATGTTTAATTATCGGGAAAAAAAAGTCTAACTGAGATAAAAAAGCACATGTAATTTTTGTTTAGGTAAGTAAGTGTCACTCACACACAGACAGGCTCTCTCAGTCCGTGCAGGTAGGTGCAGTGGCCGTGGATGCAGTAGTCCATGTGAGAGGTCAGGCAGGGGTCAGCGGTGGTGCTGTGGCTCCTGTGACTGAGCGTGTGATCCGGCTGAACAGGAGTGATATTTTTATTCTTTTTTCTTCCTTTGTTCTTTTTGCGTCCAGACCGCTTGTGATTCTGCTCGTCTTCTTTACTGATGTGGGGTGCTGAAACATATGAGATATATGAGAAACTTAAATGCGTCATTTGCTTTGTTATATATATAATAATATTATATTAATATTAATATTAATATAATATTAATATTAACAGTTAATATTATATTGTTATGTATATAATATTAACTAATGCAACACAATTCTTCAACATTTTGTTTGGTTGTATCGCATGCAAATCCTTTAAATTTAAAGGTACAGATTACTTGCTTCATCATTATGATTCGTTTTAATTTTTTCTTTTAATTTTAGTGTGAAATATCCTGAGATATGGGTTATTTTTGTGGAATTGTTTATAAATATTGAATTTCTCATCCTAATAAAAACAACAAATATGTTATTATGAACAATAATTTTAATTAGAAGAATAACAGACGCCAGACAGTTTGACCCTTTTTTAAAAAGTGACCCATTATGCCTTTTCAAATATGATCTTTCATGCAGTGTGTCAAGTTATTGTCGATCAAAAAAAAAGAGTTGGCTCACATTCGCATTCACATTCATGAGTCGTTTACAAATCATTTAGAAATGGGGTAAATTTTAAATCTTATCTTAAATGTTTTTTTGACCTTGCCTACATGTAAACATGTTTTAAGAGACTCATAAAGCAATATTAGCAAGCTTTAAAATGGCATAATAGGGGCACTTTAAAGATTTATTTTTGGTGTTTTGCCTTTACCATGACAGCGCAGTGAGATGTGGGATTCGAACTCGGGACACCCGTAACCCGACAGCGTTATACGTTGACGCACTTGGCAAAGAGGCCGTACCTTTAAACGAAGTTGAATCGCTGAACATTCCCGACGGATCCTGATCATCGTCAGATTCCGAATCTTCCCCCACGGCGCTCTGAAGCCCCTCCCCCGATGACGACATCACGGTCACATGATCCAGTGCAGATGTGTGAGCGGCAGCTGTCTGGATGGTGAAAACTGCACACAGAAACAGAACTGCTTGTGAGGAATGCTGATTTGTATAGTTTCGGCCCAGTTTGCAAATAATAACAGGATCAAACGGTTTATTATATTACAATGACACATTAACCTCAATTAGCAGATATAAAGAGCGGTTAATCTTCTAATGTTGCGGTTGGTGTTGAGTCACGCTGTAAACACCCCGTATGTATTGTACTAAGAAGATTAGCTGTGTGTGTGTGTGTGAAAGAGAGAAATTGACAATGACAGACATAAGCGAGTGGAACAGTTGAGGTGATGTGAGGTAAAGCTGCACCTGCCGCTAGTACAATACAAAATTAGAGTCCTTTATGTCTATTTTGCTTGTTTATGAAACGCATAGTTCAAAATCCGATATGATCAATACAGCCTTCCATTCATGCTAAAATACACAATATAAATACTGCACAGGCCAGGTAAGTTTGCCAACTTTCTACTAGCATTGTATAATATTGTTGTCTATAAGAAAATGAAATATGCATGCTATTTTTCCTTGTTACTGGCACCAAGATGTTCTCGTTTACCTGGCAGAGGTTTCGATAGCTGTAGAGTGTTTGTGAAAACTACAGATCGTACTTCCGCATTTGTGTACGTCCACTTAAGAGTCTGATTGCGCCCAGTGCATTATTGGTGTTGAAGTTTTTGTATTTTTGCCACGATATTAGTCAAATATTTATTTTCTCAATCATCACTCTATTTCAGTTCATTAAATGGTTTAAATAAGTCTTACTAAGACTATTGGCAGAAATAGAGTGCATACTAATATATGCATTTTGTGTAAGCATAGTCAGATCAGATGTACTGTTATAAAGATTTGCATTCAAAGCTATAAGTATCTTACTTATTTGCTTTATAGCTGCCAAATTGCATATTTTTGCTTAGTTTGGGCCTCTGACTAAATTTGAGGGTTTTTCCCCCTACATATTTTCAATACATCATGCCATGATATATCTAATATATATGGGCTTTACAGGGTTAAAACAACAATGTTTGCATCTAAGGAGGTCCCAGTGTTCACAACCCATGTGAGAGCAAAACATGCTATTCAACAAGAAAAAATGTAGGCCGGGACTTGATTTTATCCATCAGGAATTGATTGGGATCACAAAAGGTGGGCGTATTAAAGCAGAATGGAGCCAGACCTGAATGTGAACATGAAGGACTACTCCCATCCTGAAACACAGCCAGCATCTGTTGGTTGAAACTCAAGTAACCAGGGTAACGTTGTTGCATAGGTGGAGTAAGTTTTGATCATCGTGTTTTGATGAAACATTACAAAGTCAAACACATTTGTATTTGGAATAACACATTTGTTTGATTTCCTGGCTAGTAATCAAAGATGCTATTATCTGAAAATTGCGGGAACAAATTCCACCAGCCCTGGGTGTGTGGCAAATCAATCCAGTCTATTAAACGCTAGTTGTAATTTTGCATGCCATTTTATTCTGCACACATTCTATTCCTTATCACTTTAATATGTTCCCTTAAAGTCTCAGGATACTTCATTTTGGAACATCACTATATTAAACAACAATCTTTGGTTTTTACTTGAAAACTGTCCATGTGTTATTTTTCTTTGTGGTAAATAAATAGGAGCTAATTTGATGACATTAAAGTCTATCACAGGTATAAACTGGCGGCGTCTGCAAGGAGAACGTTTGAGTAAATGCAGATTTGAACACTCCTGCCGACTGGAATCCTGCATTTAGTTGTCAAAGAAATTCAATCACACATACACACACCTATTATTGTGTGCGGGGATGACCTTTCTAATGTTAGTTCGCCAAGCTAAATATATATTTAACATACCGGTGTGACGCCCTAATCCTCAGTCCTTTGCCGTGAACAATGAGTGCTTTGTGACGTCGAACATGACAACAGACAGTCGAGATCTAAACTGTGTGGCGTTCTGGCATACACCTACTGTATATGGGAAAAGCCGGAGCTCACAGCTATTCAGAGGCATGTTTCTACAGGTCGAGTCAATTTCCCAAAGCCCTGCCTGTCTGGAGACACAAACACAATACTACACTCCACTCAGCGAGTGAGATCAAGCTTTGGAGGTGGTTTACTATGTCGAAGTCTTTCATATTCATCATTCAGTTGTCAATGTAAATTTAAAACGGAGTAAAAATAAATAGACTACAATTAGCAAATGCAGAAAATTTTGCTTTTCATTTTGCTACTTCATCGTTTTTTTAAGTAATAATTTTACAGGATTGTAAAAAAAATTCTATTTTAGAGCAAAGCATAACCTGAGAAACATAGATTCACACACACAAAAATTCAATAATATTTTAAGACTCTAATCTTTTCCATGATTTCTTCAGGGTTTTAAAGTATGTTTTTAAAATCTCCTATGATTTCCAGGTTTACCGGCGCACCTGAACCTGACGGGTCAAAAATAATGTAAGACAGGATGGAGAAAACCAAACTCACCGACACAGAGGAGCAGAGAGGAGAGGCGCTGTAGGTTCATGGCAGCTGACAGCTGAGTTCTGTCTTGAGTTTCTGTTTGTCATGTACTTTTCGTCCAGGAGGAGCTTTTATAGGGAGGATTCCCTTCACACACACACACACACACACACACACACAAACACAGATAATATGTGTGTCTGTGTGTGTTTGTAAGCACCTTTGTAAGGTAAATGTTTGACGAGAGTTCAGCTGTAGCATTCATCCACAGGTCATTCAAACAACTCTCATTATGTGAGATTCATTTTCCATTTCACGTCACTGGACTGTGATGCTGAATAGCTTGACTGTTTTGTCAAGTGCTCCTAAATGGGATATGAGAATACTTCTAAATACACAGTAATTGTGTCTTTTTGTATTTGTACTTTAATAGTCAATCTTGATGAATTCACATGCGCTGGTGTAGATGTTTCAGATTTGGGGACGCAGAGTCACTGGAATCGAATTTGACCTTAAGTCTTTGGGATATTTGGAATGGAATATGAGGCGAATCACGTCTGGAATAAAAAGAATGAAAAGAATGGGATTCTTGGGGGAAAACGCAATAGATAAAGAGAAGAGCCAAAACACCCCAAGCACACAGGCGCACACACTTTTTCAGTGCGAGCCTCATGGGTCATTAAGTATATTACTGTCCCTGTAATTTGAGGCCAAAAAAACTGGGGTACGGGACGGAAGAGAGGTAGCTGGAAGAACGGCCGGTTTTCTTAGACGAAGCCATGAAAGAACGTGTTTGTGCAATTTAAATTCTGTTTGAGTCGCCTGCCATGCAACATGTCCCTCACATCTGCAAGGTAATGAGTTTCTAAAGAGCCCAAAAGGAAAAGAAGTACAGCTAATGACCCAGAACCGTTAACACAGAACAAACTAAACACCCCATTAGATGCTATCCAGAATTTAAATAAGACCACCACTGGATTCATAGAGCAAAAGTTTAACTTTTAACTAAAAGCAATGCATTTACAATTGCATTTTACATTGTAGTTTTTTAAAGTACAGAGAAAAATGAACACCTGATGTGTTAATTAGATGCACGTAGAGGTCATTTCACAAAGGCTGAGTTTGCATCATATGGAAAGTAACCTCAAATTCCATATTGCTGTATCTGATCAGTTACTCAGTGATAACATCAAACATATTTTTTTTTAGCTCAAAACTTACATAATATACATGCAGGTCTGTATGGATGCAGCGCGACGGTTTTTAAAACAGAAATGACTAAAAGCAGAGTTATTCAGGGGCAGCTCCTTAAAACTCGCCTGCAATGTAAACTAACTTGTTGGTGCAGCCCAGTGTTATGAGTGTCCTCAATATGACACACAAATCTAGGGGATTAGAGCGTAGAGGCGTTTCACTGGTGTAAAAGTACTGAAATAAATTACGCACATAAATAAAAAGCAGAAAAAAGTGCTGAAAAATTCCCTATTTGTTTAATATTTTGTTATATTACCACTTATATATTTGGCCACATGCTGTTTAAAAAGGCTTTTATCTTTTTATTTGCCAATAATGTTTTTTTTTTTAAATATATATATATATATATATATATATATATATATATATATATTGTATTGCATATACAGTGAGGCAAAAAGTATTTAGCCACTAATTGTGCTCCCACTTAAATCCAGAAAATCACATTGTAGGATTTAAAAAAAAATTATTTGCAGAATTTCATCTCAATACTTTGTTATACACCCTTTGTTGGCAATGACAGAGGTCAAAGGTTTTCTGTAAGTCTTTCACACACTGTTGCTGGTATTTTGGCCCATTCCTCCATGCAGGTCTCTAGAGCAATAATGTTTTGGGGCTGTCCCTGGGCAACAACTCCCTCCAAAGATTTTCTATGGGGTTGAGATCTGGAGACTGGCTAGGCCACACCAAGACCTTAAAATGCTTCTTACATAGCCACTCCTTTGTTGGCCAGGCAGTGTGTTTAGGATCATTGTCATGCTGAAAGATACAGCCATGTTTCATAAATGCCCTTGCTGATGGAAGGTTTTCACTCTGATTTACATGGATCAGTCGTCGTGGTCCCTTTGCAGAAAAACAGCCCCAAAGCATGATGTTTCCACCCCTGTGCTTCACAGTAGTTATGATGTTCTCAACTCAGCATTCTTTTTCCTCCAAACATCATAAGTTGAGTTTTTACCAAAATGTTCTATTTTGGTTTCATCTCACCATATGACATTCTCCCAATCCTCTTCTGGATCATCCCAATGCTCTCTATCAAACTTCAGATGGGCCTGGACATGTACTGGCTTAAACAGGGGGACACATCTGGCTCTGCAGGATTTGAGTCCCTGGTGGTGCGGTGTGTTACTGTTACAGGTCATTCACTAGGTCCCCTGTGTGGTTCTGGGATTTTTGCTCACAGTTCTTGTGATCATTTTGGCCCCACAGGGTGAGATCTTACCTGGAGCCCCACATTGAGGGAGATTATCAATGGTCTTGTATGTTTTCCATTTTCTAATAATTGCTCCCACAGGTGATTTCTTCACACAGAGCTGCTTACCTATTGCCGATTTAGTCTTCCCAACCTGGTGCAGGTCTACAATTTTGTTTCTAGTGTCCTTTGACAGCTCTGTGACTGTTTGAGGTTGTGGACAGGTGTCTTTTCTACTGATAACAGATGCCATTAGCACAGGTAACAGAGGAGCCTCTAAAAGAAGTTACAGCCAGAAATCTTTGCAGGTGACCAAATACTTATTTTACTGAGGAATTTACCAATTCATTCATTAAAAATCCAGAATTTTTTTTCAAATTTTGTCTCTCAGAGTTGAGGTATACCTATGATGAACAGGCCTCTCTTATCTTTTTAAATGGGAGAAGTACACAATTGGTAGCTGACTGAATACTTTTTTGCCCCACTGTATATTGCTATGTTTGGTATATTATGTATGGTTTGTGAGAGTTAATTTAAGAGTATTGGAGTATATTCTTAGACTACAATGATCTGGACTTGGCAAAACACGCAGCAGAAAACAAATGACCAAAGAAACATTCATCATCAAGAGTGATGAACTCTGTTATTGGTCCTGTGATTTTCTTTGTCTTTGTTCTCCCCTGGCCTCATTTGTCTTGGATACTGACCAGCTGTTACAGTGTGTTGAATAACCTTGGCATGGCTTGTGTCTGTAAACGTTTTGTACTCCAGAGGATGCCAGTTTTTTTTTTAGTTGTTTAGTCAATTTGCTTGTGTTGAAGTCCTTTGGAACTCGTACCTTGCTTTGAAATGATTGTGTCACAACTGGCAGTCTTGTATTTTCATTGAAGTTTTTTTTTTTTTTTTGCTCTTGGGTCAAGATAGGGTAGGGCATAGAGGGGAAATAAAAAGTACAATATAGAAGAAAATGGTGATTTTAGACATACAGCAAGTTTTCATTTAGGTTTAAAGTAGTGTTATTTTACCATTATTTATTATTATTGTCATTATTATATTTTATTTTATTTGTGTAATTTTTATTGTTTTTTTCATAATTATTATAGTTTAATATACATATTTTGTTTAATTTATGTGCATTTCAATTTTATTTTTTCAGTTTTTTTTTTAATTTTGAGTTGAAATCTGTAGTGATAAAATAGATCAGTGAGATCAGTGATAAAATAAATGGCAATTAGAAATGTTGCCTTGTCAATAAATAAATAAATAAATGTACATTGCAGCTTATTTCAATGAACAAAAATTAATAAATAGTTTCGTTACTATTGAAAGTGGTATTCTGATTTTCTTTACATTTCTGCCTTTTTGTCTCTCCAGTACAAGCAAGTGGAGCAGTACATGTCCTTCCACAAACTTCCAGCAGATTTTCGTCAGAAAATCCATGACTACTATGAGCACCGTTACCAGGGCAAGATGTTCGATGAAGAAAGCATCCTAGAGGAGCTGAACGAGCCGCTCAGAGAAGTAAGTGTGTGTTTGGTTATCTCTGTGTTTGCAAAGGTCTTTCTATGTCTGTAAACATCTGTGGAAAAAATCTCCCAGAAGGCTATACAGTTGTCACAAAGCTTTCCAAAACAATGAAAGCATGTTGAAGCGGGAACGGCTTCCAAACTCCTTTGTGTCACAGTAAACAGATAAATCCCTCTGTCGATGCCTTCCAGCTTTCTCTGCATTTAATGTAACACATAACAAACATTTAGGTGCTTGTGTACAGATATTTATGCTTTAATGTGATCTGTTATAGCTGAACTGCACCAAGAAATGTCCAGGTCAAATTTCACCTTATAATCAAATTATATATTACATTACAACAATTATATATGCATTAGGCTATAATACGCTATAATAACTATATATTTGTTGTTTATTTTGTGAAAATTAAAAATGATGATGATGATTATCATTATTAGATTTCATATAAATGTAATTTTCTTTTATAAAAGCTAAAAGAATTCAGTTTAAAAATGACTAGGTTACATAATAAGTTAAATTTCCATGCAAATTACTATTACTATCATTGAGATATTTGTATATTAATATAATTGCATTTTTTTTGTCTTTTATGAGCATGAATTATATTGAAATTGAAATGTTAGAATTGTCACGCCCTTGTCTGTGTTCCATGTCACAGTTTTTTTTTTGTTGTTGTTGTATTTCCCATGTTTCCTTATTTGGTCATGTTCCTGTTCTTGTTTAGTTGATTAGTTAACCCTTGCCACCTGTGTTCCTCACCTGCCCTGCATTTACCCCTGTGTACTTAAGCCCTGTGTATTCTGTCCAGTGTGTCGATTGTCAATGTTATATGGATGTCTGTAACGCTCTGTGTCTACCTAAGTTCCATTAAAGGGAATGTTAAAACGTCTATGCTCAGTCTTCGCCTCGTGCTACTACAGATCTGTGACAAGAATAAACATGTTACTATATATACTGTATACGACACACTATTATGTACTATAATAAGTATTTTATATTATTATTATTTGCATTTCAGGTAAATTGTATTGTTTTTATAATCATGAATTAAATGCAGTGCATATTATTATTACATTACTATTAATTATAATTTATAAAAATATACATATTTAATGAAAATATTATTATTATTAAATATTTATTCACTTATTATCACCATCATCTTCATCATCATTATTATTGTTCAATTTTCAAGTAATTTTTAAATTCACAATTAAATTATAGTTATTGTTGTTATTACCAATTTAAAATAATATTAAACGAAATAGTATTTTTGTAAATAATTTCATTGTAATTATGTATATTTATTTATTCATTAATTCATTAATTCATTCATTTCCCAAATGTTTCTTGACAGTTTTATGTGATTCATCTCTTATGTAAATGCTGTGTATGTGAGATATGCATTTTTCTTGCATTTCTCGAGATATGCATTTTGGTGACATGTCTCTCACCCTCTGGTCTTCTCTCCGTCAGGAAATCGTGAACTTCAACTGCCGTAAGCTGGTGGCCTCCATGCCCCTGTTCGCCAACGCCGAGCCCAACTTTGTGACAGCCATGCTGACGAAGCTGCGTTTCGAGGTCTTCCAGCCAGGCGACTACATCGTCCGTGAGGGAACCATCGGCAAAAAGATGTACTTCATCCAGCACGGCGTGGTCAACGTGATCACCAAAGGAACCGTTGGCATGAAACTTTCCGACGGCTCTTACTTCGGAGGTACGATGCCACTCGAATTAACCTTGTAAATTAGATGGGAATTAAACCATCACTCTACTTAATTAAACTGCTCAAATCCTTTTTGAACCCCATAACATTTGAAATCATTTAAGCCAGAAACGCTGTGACCTCTTCTATTTTAGGACTCTATATGTATCATAATTTTATCAACGGTAAATGAATTGAACTTTAAAGACACGTTTGTGTTTGCATTAAGCATTTTTCACTTTTACTTCTGAATCTGATTAGGTCTGAGCTTGATATTCAGATCGCATTGTAATGAAAAGGTCTAAATGTAATAATTGAATCTACATTTGTATTTTCTAAACCTTTAGGCAAAGTGTAAAAATAAAACTACAAAAATATATAACAACTATATAGACAATATAACAAATAAATACAAATTAACAAACTAATGTTATTTATTTAATAAAAATAAACAAATTATTTAAGAAATTACTTTACACAAACTAATAAAAATTACTTAAACTTGAATAACCTTTGAACTTAATTTAACTTAACTCATAGCTTAAAATAAATAGATCTATACATAACACACATATACATATATATATATATATATATATATATATATATATATACATACAAAACTAAAACCGTCAACTTTTACCACTAACGGGCCTTAACAGCACATTCTAACCTCATCTAAAACAGGTTAAGCCTGTTTATTTATGACTAGCATTTTTATTTTTAGTGCAGATAGATTATGTATTGCTGAAACATGTCACGTTGCTCTTTGTCGGGAAACGGTCTTTGCTTCTTAAGTCGCAGTAGTCTCTGAATGCTCTGGAAAGTGAACTGTGATGGTTGTGAGCTTTCAGAGAGATGCTGAGGAGAGGAACACGATTCCTCTGCAGCCTCAAACCCGCATGAGTCAGCCGTCTCAGCTGCAGAGGGCAGGAGGCTCTGGAAGAGGCTCTCGGCGCATGACCTTGGAAAGGTCAAAGACGAACTGATGTCTTGTGTAGCCTGAGATCAAGGAAGAAAAGATAGATGCTGTGTGTAGAAGGATCAGTCTCCATATTACCACGAAAAAGCTGTTTTCAGCTCAGACTTAAAGATCTTAGGTGCACTTTATTTAGGTATAAAGTTGACTCAGTTTTTTCTTTTGGCAAAATAAAAACAGACACCAATTGTTACTGGATATCAAATGCATGTGAAATGTCACCTCAATCAAATAAAAGGAAAATTCTAGTTTTAATCAAATTTACGTTTTGTGTATATGTGGACATTTGTGTATGCATTAATGGATTTTAAAGATGCATAATCAAGAAAGAACAAATTAGATGCAAGTAAGGTGTTGTGCTCATGTGTTTGTCCAAACAAGAGTGAGTGTGTTGCTTCAGTGTGTGTGTGTGTGTTCACCTTTATGTCCGTACCTGTGATTGTGGATTTAATTTACTGCCTTTGGTTTGATGAATAACCCGGTCCCGGATGAACGCCGCTGAATGACAAAGTTCTCTAAAATGAACCAAGGCTTCCAATGTTGTGAATTGGATTTTCTGGATTGATATTGGGCACAGACAGGGAAATGGACCGAACACACAGAGGACCCTGATGGATGGTTCAGGACGTAATACACAGAATGACACACAACATGTACAATGAGTGACGTTTATTATCTTCGGAGGCTATTACAGTTATTTCTCTCCCATCCTGAAGAGCTTGATGCTTTATAGTTGTTTCAATATCATATAGGGTGAATTTAATCCCAAGAAACCTGTGTGTGATCTTCTAAATATAATATAAACACAAAGTGACCTTGCACATTCACCACAAAGACATACATGCTATATATATATGATGTAAATATAGTTTATTTCTGGGATGCAAAGCTGAATTTCCATCAGTTATACTCCAGTCTAAAGTGTCACATGATCCTTCAGAAATCATTCTAATATGCAGATTTATTAGTAGAATTATCAATGTTGGCAAATTTGTGATGCCAACTATTATTTTGTAAACTGCAATACTTTTTGTATTCTTTGTACTGTTAACAAAGTTATAAATTACAGCATTTATTAAAAATATAAATCTTTTCTAACAATATAAATATTGCTTCTTATCATTGTAACACCTAGCTGAATAAAAATTTTAAGGTTAATAAAAGAATTTTCTTGCAATTGCAAGCTCATATCTTGCAATTTTGACTTATTTTTCTTGCAACTCCAACTTTATATGATTCTGACTTTATAATTTTAATCATTCAGAAAAAAAATAATAATTGAAAGAAAAACAACATAATTGGCGAGAATTGTGTTTGTTTACAATTCTGACTTTATTTCTTGCATTTGTGAGTTTAGTGTGGTAGAAATCCATGGAGACTTAAAGTTACAAAGGGGGGGGGGGGATGGGGGTTAATACAAAGGGGGGGAGGGGAGGAATGGTGTTCATACAATAAAAGTCAATGCATTTGGGCCCCAAATGTTCTTCAAAATATATTTTCGTGTTCCACAGAAGAAAGAAAGTGACTAGAAGGGGAGTGAATTCAGAATATCAATTTAAAATAGGATATGGTAAAGTATTTTAGCACTGAAATAAATACACCCTTTTTAAGACACAAGAGCTAAATAAAGCAGGAATATATTCACCACTTTGTAATAAGCATTCAAATCACATACTTTTGAATGAAGTCTGATAAAGTTTAATTACTTTCCGCAGGCAGATATTTAAATTCACACCCTGTTCAGTGGAGGAGCAATTTAAAAACACTCTGCATCTAGAAAAGGTCACAAAGTTCCTTTCCCCAAATGAACGCCAATATCAAGATGTTTTTAATCATTGCGATGCTCTTGAATCTTAAACGTGTGTGTTTTTTCCTCTCCGTCAGAGATCTGTCTGCTGACGAGGGGCCGTCGTACGGCGAGTGTTCGAGCTGAGACCTACTGTCGTCTGTATTCGCTCTCCGTGGACAATTTTAATGAGGTTTTGGAGGAGTATCCCATGATGAGGAGGGCTTTTGAGACTGTAGCCATCGATCGACTGGACCGCTTGGGTAAGCAAAACCTGAAAGACCTTTTCAAAGAACCATAATGTGAACATTTTAATGCCTTACAGGATTATTCAGGGTTAAATACAGCTTAAGCTTTATGGATGCCTTCTGTGTCGACATAATATTGACTTGTTGAGCTTGTAAAGACAACAGAAAGCCTGTTAACTGTAATGCACTTGCCCTATTAACTTCTAATGTAAATGTTCCAGTTGGTTTAAAAGCAGAAATGTGGATTCGATCTCACGTGTTACAGTAGGAACACTTAGCACAGTACTTTAACAGGGTAACCTATAGATGCATAAATAGGATAAATGAGTAAAATATCAAGTCAAATTTTTCATAGTTTTTAATAAAGATCCTGTGAATTCTGCATAACAACAGGAAAACTGCTCACAGCAGGTGATTTGAAATCTGTCTGTGTCTTAAATTCACCAGTGTAAATGTGTTAAGAGCAGTGGGATTATAGGTAATTGTTTAATGGCTGTGGTGAATGAAGGCCTTTACAGGCGTAAACTGAAAAACAACTCATGAAGGACCTTATACACACAAGGACATTGTGCCTTGAAATGCATGTTTAAATAACTTCTGTTAAATATATGATAGTGTATAGAAGAAATGAGACAAACTTACTAAGTGATGTCATTAATAGACCAGCTGGTTTTTTGGAGAAGACTGGTGAACCATCCTGGTTACCTATTGTTAAATGAGCCAGGGGGTACGTGGCGGTCCATCGGGTCGAGCGAGGTCAACATTTCCTTGATTCCCCTAGAGACCCGGCTGGGAGCCTTGTTACAGACGTCCACCCAGGTACCGGGCCATCTGCCACACTACTGTCCGCTTGGACAGGGATGACGCTGTCCTGTGTGCAGAGGTTGCAGTCCTACTGGTGAAGGATGCAATCAAGCCTGTCGCTCCAGCCGAGATGAAGTCAGGGTTTTACAGTCCTTACCTGATTGTGCCCAAAAAAAGCGGTGGGTTGAGATGAGTCCCATGATGGGCATGGCACCGTGGCATTCTCTAGACTGGCGTTTCCCTGGAGTGTCACTGAACCTGCATGTCTGGCTCCTGGACTGGATGCGTCAGACCTTTCAGGCAATTCTTCAGCCATGATAGACACTGTCACTCAGGCGAGAGCTCCCTTTACGAGGCAGGCTTACGCACAGAGATGGGGTCTGTTCGCCGACTGGTGCTCCTCTCGTGGAGAGGATCCACAGAGATGCACGGTTGCAGTAGTGCTTTCTTTTCTGAAGGAAAGGTTGGAGTGCAGGCTGTCCCCTTCGACTCTCAAAGTGTATGTTGCTGCTATCTTAGCACATCCCTCGGGAAGCACCAACTGATCGTGAGGTTCCTTAGAGGTGTGCAACGGGTTAACCCCCCGAGATCACACCTCATACCCTCTTGGGACCTCGCCGTCACCCTACGAGATGTTATAGATGTTACATCCCCTTGCCACGACCCAGGGGTTGCGCTGATGCTGGCTCGGCTCCTCAGCAAAAACCTGCAGGTGCACTTCATTCCTTATATATATCGATGAGGTGAACCTGAATGCAATCGGTGCATGCCAATGTTCAGTAGCCTTTTGTTTGAAGCTCAAAGGCGATTGATCTCTCATGTGGGTTCCCATATGTAACGTCTCCATTCCCACCTTCATGGAACGAGGGTTACCTTAGTAACCTAGACGTTTTGTTCATTTTCAGCATCAACATGAAAAAGCGTAAATGATTTAATCCATTACTATACAAATTAAAAACAATTATAAAATAAACAAACTAACGTTATGTTACGCTGGTCAAGTAGAGTGCAGGAGTTGTAGAATATAATAAACAAAGTATTTTAATAATGACACAAAAACGAGGAGAATCTAACTTTCTACACATAACATAAACATTGACTGACAAACTTATACTCAAAAGACAGGGGATTTATACACAAAGACTAATGACAGAAGTGAGGGCAGCTGGGGAGACACAGGTGGAGACAA
>JAUYWG010000038.1:26072917-26084747 GCA_034779775.1 Enteromius afrohamiltoni
CACACACACACACACACTGACCCTGCAGACAAAACACTCAGGGTGCCAAAGAGCGTTAAGGGCAGAAATATAGTTCTCCAGGATGGCACGAGCACAGCCGCCACATTTGGGGGCAAACATGTCGAAGTAGTCCTTCCTACAGTATGCTTTTCCCTCCTTCTCATGGAAACCTGTAGAAAAATTACAGAAGGGGGGGAGGTTGCCAAAGGCTTGAAATCAAGCTGGTAAAAAAGGAAACATCAGCTAAAGAGAAGAAAAGGGGTTGAGAGAAGTGGAAGCTGCTTACCCTCAGGCCCAAAGAATGACCCGCACTGGGCGCAAAAGAAATGCTCCGGATGCCAAGTCTTGTCTAATGCAGTCACCACTCTCTGCAAGAGGAAGTCAAAGATATTCATACCAATGAAACAATGGCGAAACAAGAACAGAAAGCAAAGAATGCATGCAAAAATCAAGACACAAAAAACAAATAATAATAATACTAATAAATTAGTAACTATTATTACTAACTACTGGCAATAGTGTTCATTTCCTGTGCCTACCTACATAAACTAAAGTGTAAATGTTTGTTTCCAACATAATCCATTTAAAAATATAAACTACCCCAATAATAGCCCAAAAATACATTAATTTAGTTTCTGTGTGTGAGTATAACTTTGTTTTATCTGTAATCTGATAAACATCCGGTCAAATGAGTCAAATGTTAATTTAGTAATTCCTTCCAATACCGTCTGTGGTTATGAATCTTTCGAACTGACTCATCAAAAGAATCATTTGTTATTGAAGGGACTACACTGGTTGCATTACACTATAATAATTTATTGTTTATTGCCATTTTAAGGTTTTTTGTTTGCATACTTCTTGTCAAATTTTGTGTTAATGTGTATTTTTGTCTCCAGTCAGCAAGCGACTTTAGAGGCTTGAAAGGCTTAAACTGATTTGTTTAATGCATTTACATTCTCAGCAGACCCTTAGTGTGTTGAGTTCTACTGCGTTTAAGTGACTGTTTATGTTTACTGGAAATCTGAAACCAGAGGTAAAGTGTGGACTGGGTGGTGACACATGAGACAGTAACACACATGTCCGTGAATGCCCTGTCTGTGACCGCTTGAGGTGCTGATAGGAAGCAGAATCCTTACATCCAGAATGGGTCCGTTGCAGTAGTAACAGCGTGGAGAAAACAGGCTGTGGTAGTCCTTTTCACAGTAAGGCTGGCCGTCTCGCTCAAAGAAGTTTTTGGAGCCGATTTCCTCCTGACAGTGAGTACACACGAAATGTTCTGGATGCCATGTCCGCCCCATTGCTGTCACCACCTGAATAAATCAAAGAAAACAAGGATAGAAGTGTATGATTTCACAAACTGAATATCAGTGGCTCATAAACTTAAAAACATAAAAGCTAAAACTTTAGGATTACATTTTTGGGGGATTTTTGTAATGTTAAGCTCACTAAAGGTTGCATTTATTCAAATAACAGTTTATTTTACAATGTGTGAAAACTGTAATAATTTTATTAGCACTCCTTGAGTACGGATTTCAAAATTACAGTATGTATTGTCTTACTGTAATCTCACGCTAGTGTGAAAATGCACTTTTCATATGTTGAAATGTTAAAGTTATACAACCTCTTGCTACTGGGGTTCCCCAAGTCTCAGTGCTTGGACCACTTCTCTTCTCCATCTACATGTCATCTTTATGATTCTTTTATTCAGAAGCATGGCTTTTCCTATCATTGCTATGCTGATGACACTCACTTCTACTTCTCATTCCAACCAGATGATCCCGACAGTAGCTGTTCACTTTGCAGTCTGTCTGATAAACATGCTAACTGAACCTTGCTGACAGAACTGAACGTGGTCTCTGCCAACCCAGCACTTCTTCAACATAACTCGCAGACCTACGCACCCTCCAGAAGCTTGTGCACAGAAGAGACCACTCTCCGTGACCTTTTTCTGCCCAGCTGGTGGAATGACCTCCTGCTCTCAATCTGAGCAGACTTTAGCCATATGTATTTAAAAAAAAAAAAAAAACAACCTTGAGACTTGTCGCAGCACTAGTATATTGTTGGTTTCTCGTTGGTCTGATTGATTGTACTTTGTAAGTCGTTTTGTATAAAAGCATCTGCTAAACGACTAAATGCAAATATTATAGAAAACAGAGGAAAGGAATAAATTACATTTTAAAACATGCTTAAATAAAAAAAAAAATTTAAAAAAATGGTCCAAGCCAAATATTGACAAAATTTATCATTGCAATAATATTTCACAATATCAATATTAATAATAAATAACTGCAGCCTTGGCAAGCATAGGAGACTTTCAAATACATAAACCATTATTATAGATAGTTGTAGTATTTTCACATTTATGACAGTAAAAATAAATTGTTTATACATGTAAAATACACATTTTGCACCACTTTTCAGGTTTTTTTTTTTTTTTTTTTTTTTTAAACATCCTCTCTAGAGCCCGATATCCTAAAAATCCAAAAATCAATATAGGCTTGGATAATGATTTGGGCAGTAAACGATTTCTTACCTGGCCAGCGATGGGTTTCTTGCAGGCTCCACAAACGCCTTTGGCCACAGTCTGGACCCCCAGCCGATTGAGGTCAGACTGCAGGCTGCCCAGCATGTTGTCCAGTTTATTCCCCTGCTTTGGAACGCTGGTGGGGGAACTCTTGCCCTGAGCCATAATCTACAGGAAAAAGGAAAGAAATTTTCACAATTAAAGACATTAATCAAAGAAAATGTGCATGCAGATGATAACACAAAATAAGCAGTTTTGCTCATCCTCGGTACACTACTAACAACTACCAATTAGTCACTCCACTCAGCAGATGCCTTCTTCCAAAAGCACACTTTTTACCAGATCAATCTTGGTCAACGCCGATAATTCAGGCCTAAACATTTTTAAATGGGTTTAAAGTGATACATTCCACAGAGAACACTGCACCAAAAAAATTGATCTAAATGTCCCCTAGATATGTTTTCACGCTCCAGAACTGATTTGCATCAACTTTGCACCATGATACCAGGAAATCAAATTCTCTTTTGGATGAATATTTTCATTAACATGAGAAAAGATGTTTTTGAACTTCAATAAAGAAATTCAGCATGTACATCAAGAACTGAACTGCACACTTTTAATTGCATCATTTATTAGTCAATACATTACAGGATGTTAGTGGTAATTAAACAACTACCTCACGCACTTTAAGAAGCACAAGTAGTTCTAAAATTTGCCGTAACACCGGATCACGTACATGGAATGAATTGTAATTAGCCACAGCAATGCATGTAATGAATGTGTTTACTGCAGCATTTGACTTCTTTCACAGCCTTTACAGCAAACAGCAATAAGCAGCCAGTCTGGTTAGGTTTTATATGCAATTTTACATAACCGTTCATTTTATATAAATAGTAAGGCTTTTAAATAAAGTATGCTTTATTAATATTAATCTACAAACAGAGCCGTTTGTAGATTACCGTTAATCAAACAATCAAATTACTGGCGAGATGTGCATGAATATCTCGTGCGACTATTTGTCCAGCCCTATATTAATCTAAGGAAACCAGTCTCACACTTTCTGCATAACCTTCCCTAAATACATCAGGACCAAGGAGGTGTTAAAGATATAATCAGATGACAAACCGGGTGAGGTTATGAGTCAAAAAGGCCTGGTAACCCCATCTCTGTTCTCTCAAATCAAACAAGCATGACACAGAAGCATTCTTTACAAAGCAAAAATAGCAACCCACACATCCTGTGTTATTTCTGCATATGAACTCACACTTAAACAAGCTACTCTTGAAGCACTTCCACACAGCCTGACTTCTGCAATATTAAGTCTGGTTCATTCGGCAGCATAGGGCTGGGCGGTATATATCGAACCATATATTATGCGCATCTCGTCAGTAAAGCCGTTTTTTTGATTAGCTGTAAATCTCCATCAGCTGTTTTTAAATGCAGCGCCAGTTTATACACAGAGCTGTAGATCACCGACAAGCTACGCGTTGAGTTTCGCGGGTGATGCAATGGCGAGGCTTCTCCGTGATCTACAGCTCTGTGTATAAGCAGGCGTTCCTTTTGAAAACCGCTGATGGATATCTGCCGCTAATCAAAGAACCGGCTTTACCAATGAGATGCGCATAATATATCGTAATAAATATATATCGCCCAGCCCTACGGCAGCATATTCTTACATTTACACAATTCTGTCAAACGTAAAAACTTTGCTTTGCTTTAGAGCCAAAAACAAGACGAATTTAAGCATAGATCTTTACAAAGATCTACTGTAAGCGGCAGCCAACAGATTTTCTGTGGTCACTAGCACTTCATTTGTAACAGAATTTCTTCACATACCAGGAATGTATGGGAAAAACAAGGTAAAACACAAGGACAGACTGCCTTCATGGGACATGTTGGCACCAGCAAACTATTTAATAAATGCTGAGACACTCCTAGTGCAAACGCTGTTTGCGGGTCAAACACACAACAGCATGCTCTATGCATGCAACGTGCTAGAAACCATCAAAGAAATGATTGAAAATAAGCAAAGGGTTCCCACAACATCTGACCAATGTATTTTCAAAATTACCATTCGATTCATTTTATTATCCACATTCACTGCATATTCACTTACTATAAATTCACTAAATAAATTATTCAAACTGAACTGTGAACCAGTTCAAGAGATTCATACAAAAGCAAGCGCTCTCAAAATCATGCACGATTGTTTATAAATAACTCTTTCTTTATACAAACCCAATATACAACCATGACTTTTTATTAATTTCCATTTAAACTTTTCCACGCCTTACGAATTCCCTGATATGTCCATATTTTCAATGACTGTGGGAACCCTGAAGACATAGAGGCAAGCTCTGATTTGATGCAGATAAACACAGAGAGCAAGTTCATGCCAGTACCGGTGGAAAAAGAGGTTCATATTCCGTTTGGCATCCAACAGACGATAAAACCTTTGGTGAAGGGGGCGGGGTCACAGGTTTGGGAGGAGGGGATGGAGGAGGGGTGGGGTCTTTAGGTGGAGGTGGAACTGGAGGAGCGAGTGGAGGAGGAGGAGGAGGTGGCGGCGGCGGCGGAGGAGAGGGCTCTCTAGGGGGTGGAGGTGGTGGGGGGAGCGGAGCACGCATCTGTATCACAGGATCTAGCTTTTTTGGGAAAGGATGGGTTAGGACTTTTTTCAGAGGACTGGGTGAGTCTGGAGGAATGATGATCTGATGGACAAAGAAACATGAAACACATAGCAGGAAGTAAAAGGAGCAGAAAATGCAGAATTAAGGGCAAAAAATGGGTTCTGGAAGTAAAAATAACATCCATTTTCTACATAGGGATTTTTCCCTCATTACTTTATAAACTTTTAAAAAGAGATCTGGTATGAGCTCTAAGATTGTAAAATCAAACTTTTACTTTTACTTTTGCTGAAGCCAGCAGTTGGCATATTTCAACTTCTGAAGAAAATTCCATCAATCATAGGCGCCAAAAGTACTTGCATTAAGCACTGCAAGCCTGACTTGATAAGCTCTCAATACTTAAATATCTGTGTATATATGAATATTCTGCTATAAACTTAAAATATAAATCATTTTTATTTCCATCAACAAATCTGTTAAGTACATATGCCTTCATAAATTGGTAACATTGTGATTTTTCCTTGTTGCTGGTTTGGTTCATGGCTTATAAACCTTAAAGGGCCATGAAACCATGAGATTTTGACAGAGAGGTTTGTGTAGACAATGCTACACTTCTGATCATCTGATCATTTTTCTTCATTCCGGGTATAAAATATTTAGTGTGGTAATGTCACAATTTCTGATGTGGCAACGGACTACAGTACATCAATGACGTGTCCGTGTCTATTAAATTATTCATTAATTATTCAAAACATCACGTGTTGATTTGCTCAGCAAACGCTCATGCTTCAGTGAGTGTAGCCGTTTTTACAGCTCAACTCAAACAGCCACTGAACAAGTCTTAAAAGTTATGAAAGGTGCAACAGCACATCAATATATATGTTTTCGATGCAGAATACGAATGGCTGTGCATTTTTTTGTGTTACGCCCACTTTTTTAGCATTTTTTTTTTTGTGATGAGTGGTAACCAGTGCTAAAAGAGGGGGTTTCATGAGCCTTTAAAATGCATGCATGTTTGGGACTCCCAATACCAAAATATAAACTATTCATAATCTATAATAGGGGTTCTTTAAACAACACTTTAAAAATCCTTTTAGAAAAAACGAATGAAAAAAATGAAAAACCCACCAGGAACCACCAGTGGGCATTGTTCCTCACTATTTGAAAATATTTATTAAAACCGATACAAGAAGTATTGTTTTGCTAGCTTCTTGTGGATTGCACCATAAATCTTGTGACTTGCGCTACCTTATCAACCGTTGGTGATACGCCACCTTCCTCTCTTAAGCGCTGTGGGTTGGAACAGACAATGACACCTTCTGTAAGCCACTCATCTGGCTGCTTTCGTGGCCGCTCAGTGCGACCGATTCCCAGTTTCCCTTGCAGCTCTTCAATGAGTAGATCCTGTGAGTTGCTCTTGTTGAGAATTAGCGGGCCCATTTTTTTGCGCAAGTGGCCATCACGAAACATCGGGTGGACGTTGGACGTTTCCTTTGTGCGTCTGATGACCGATTTAAGCTGCGGAGAGGCAGCATTAATGAAGTCACCACGTTTAGAACATGCAATGCTTCCAGTGCAAATGCCACTCAAGAACATCCAGTCCAAATGGCTCTAGAAAGCAAACCCACACTGATCTGGTTTGGGCCAATGCATTGCATAGCTTCAAACATCCTTTTCATGACACACAGCAGAAACACCTCTAGCCTTCTACAAACAATCTGAAGTAAGGAAAGAGCATGTATAAAGACAGTGAAGCAAACATCGTGCCAAAAGCAATGCAAAGCAGAACTGACAAACTGTCAAATTGACAAACTTGCGAACTTCTAGTTCAGTTTTTTTTTTTTTTTATGTCATTTTAAGTTCAATGCACTTAGATTTACTTTTGATTTACTCCTTTTTACCCAAGTAAATAAATAAATTCAATTAAAAATTGTATTTGATTAATAACCATTACATTAAATATTTTTGATGCACTTCTGATATTTATATGGAAAGAGAAATGACCAGGTACTTTAGACCATAATCATAGCAGTTACTTGGAAACTACAAAGCAGTTCAGAAAACTGTTGAATAAGTACAGATGCAACAGATATTGCCAAGATATAATACATTACTCAATAGCAATTAATTTTATTTTTGTAACTGCAAGCACAAGAAATATATGATTTAAAAGTTATATTTCAAGATCAATACATACAAATCTGCATGATTTTAATGCATCGAGAGAAAACGAAGGAACTGCTGTATACCCTTAGACTCCTCACATCAACAATCTGCATCATGCAAAACCATCAGAATATGGAATCAGTAAATAACCACTTTGCAGAACAACTCCTACATTAAGTGCCCTGCGGAAATAGAAAAGAATTGAAGATGGAATGCAATTGCACAATAAAACCCCACTAAAGAACAGTAAAAGAAACAAGCAAGCCTAGCCTTGATGTTCATTGAGGGCCATACACCTCTTTGAGAAAGCGCGTCAGGGCATGCATTTGAACATTGCAAAGACTCCTTCCAAAGAATCTTATCCATTTCATGCACCATACAAACTTTGGATTCCTCAATTCTCCACCTTTCCAAAAATATGTGATGCACAGCAATGCAACAGAAACCCAATTAAAATGGCTATGCCTCCAAATTTAGGAGCACTAAGTGACGTCTTGCACATACGTATCAGGTTTTTGAGAGGCATATTTAACTTGCTAATGGTGTGTGCTTCTATCCGAGCAGGATGGAAAGGTTCAGATTGGGTATCAACAGGCCCCTTGGCCCAAGGATCAGGCCCACGTATTTGAGAAAGCACAAACAGCCGTACGTGGTTCAGCAAGCTTCTCGCTCATGCTCGCTAAATTTAGGGGTGCAAATTGGAGACAGTCTGACAGAGTCGGTGCTCCTCATACTTGTCCAGAAGCGGAGAGCCTTTCAACTGCTGATGGCTGGAGAAGTGGAAGGTCCAGCGAAACATTGGACGCCCCAGGGAACAATGTGGGGTTTAAGGGGTCGTCCATCCAAGTGACATCTTTAAAGCCACCCGGTGGCGATGATTGATAAAGACGTGCCAGAACGTCATCGTTCACTTCTAATGAGGTAGGAGCTCTTTCACCCAGCTTCACTGGCTCTGGTTGAGAAAGACTGGACGTCAACAGCTTGTCCAAAGCTTCCTCAAGAAGAGGCTTGGGGCAAGGAAGACTTATTCCCAATATGCCTGGTTCAAAGCTCTCATGTTTCTCTTCGGAAGGCTTCGGAGTTAATGTTAGGGTTGAAACTGGAGGAGCAGGCAATGTAATGGTAGTTGGCACCGGACTCTTGCTAGTAAGCCCTGTCTCGGGACTCGAGCTCTTGGCAAGGACTCCAGGGATTGGACTGTTGGTTGCTATAACAGCTGTAACAGGGCTTAGGCTTTTTCTTATCACGACTGGACTAGAGATTTTAGCAGTCATTACAGGACTACGATTTTTCACATCGACAATTCGATTGGAGCTCTTCATAAGCTGTGGTGGACTGGGGCTTTTAGATATCCTTGGAGTTATAACTGGTGAGGAGGCCTTCTGTACCACAGGTGGACAATTTTTGGTGATCGAAACAGGGCTTGAGATTTGAAGATCAACGGTCTTTGGTGAACTGACTTCATGTTTGTGTAAACTTAATGCTGGAGAGCTTGAGGTTTTTGCAGATGGTTTAGGTGAAAAACGAGATTTGGGGGCTGGACTCTTTGTGCTTGAAACTACCAGGGGTTTCTCCGAATGGGTCTTGGAGGAGGTGCAATGCACCATGGAGCTGGACACTGGAGCAACAGTTGTCGATTCCTCAACAATGTGGAGTTCCAGTAAAAGTGGTGCGCAATTCAGGGAAGGCTCAGGAGGAACGCTGCAATCAGATACCCCTGCTTCTGGGATTGAAGGGACTGTGAGGTTCTCAGTCACAACAAGATTGGGAAGTTCTGACCCTTTAGTGCATAATGAGTCCTCCTTAACTGACAGAGAGACAGACTAGACAACCAACAGCAAGACGACAACAATAAAAAGAAAGGGAGGAAAGCAATTAAGTAGAAACATGAAGGATGACATGCAAAATAATGAGGAGTATGACAACATCCAGTCTGATTCATTATCTTACTCTAAAATACAAAAACTATGCATAAAAATCAGTGGCCTAGTGAAACGCGTTATGTAACATCTCAACATGTTTGGCTTATTTAGTCAACGTAAGAAAATATAAGTTGGTTTACCAACCTGAAGGCAAATATAATCACTCAAATTCCCAGGTATAACATGACACCACAACCACAGCATTCCAGATTCTGTTTTCGACCGCAGTGTGGCTCATGTCCACGATAGAAATGCTAACAAGACCTTCCTAATGGACCCATGAGAGCATGCCCTCATACAGGCATATAAACCTCTTATTCATTTTAAAGGCTTTGAATGATAATAATCTACCGTTTACTATCTGATTATCATTATCAGCACTCACAGACAAAATAGATCACAACACAGCTGATAAAATGCAAATGACAAATGCAAAACCCAATGACAACCCATTAAAACCGCCTTTGTAATGGAGGAACAAATCACTGTTTAGATTGTTTGAAGGACACATGAAAAATAATCTAATAACTTACATTGCTCTGAACTTTAAAGTCAGACAATGAGGCCATGAGTTCATCGAGTTCTCGCGTCGCTGAAGAGGCAGAGATCCTGGCCTGCTGCTGGGCGGGGGTCTCCTCCTGAACTTCTCTTAACTCAGGAACCACTGGCACTGCTGGAGCAGGTCTATGATTGTCAAAAAATTTAAAATGGGATGTAAGAAAAATGTCATTCAACTCAATAAAAAGTGGTAAAACAAATATAAAATATTAAAATTAAAAAACGAAAATGTTAGAGATTAACAAAATATTATTTGTTTGCATTTATTTAAATCAAATACAGTGTAAAAAAAAAAACTAAACTGTGAAATATTAAATATTATTTAAATCTTTTCTATTTGAATATATTTTACAATGTAATTTATTCCTGTGGCACAAAGCTGAATTTTCAGCATCATTACTCCAGTCTTCAGTTTCACATAATCCTTTAGAAATCATTCTAATATGCTGACTTGCTGCACAAGTAACATTTCTTATTATTATTTTAAAAACATTTTGTTAATAACTGTTAGTCTGATGATATTAAGAATTGAGAACCAATAGTAACTGATAATAAATGAGCAGCAATTCAACATACTAGAATGATTTCTAAAGGATTATGTGACACTGAAGACTGGAGTAATGATGCTGAAAATTTTGTTTTGCATCACAGAAATGAAATATATTGTTTTAGAACACACATACATAGTGGGTACGGAGAGAATTCAGACCCCTTAAAGTTTTCACTCTTTGTGATATTGCAGCCATTTGCTAAAATCATTTGGAGTATTTGTTTCCTCAATGTACCCCATATTGACAGAAAAACACAGAATTGTTAACATTTGTGGAGATTTATTAAAAAAAAAAAAAAACTATCTGAATATTTAAAGGTATTCAGGGGTCTGAATACTTTCTATATATATATATATATATTGGTGAAAATAGATCTGTATTGTTTATTCTTTTGATCTTTCATTCAAAATTAAAAAAAAAAAAATTACTTCAATGATAGGTTAGACTTTTGTGAATTCTTTGAATGAAAGTTCAAAATGATAAACAATGCAGATTTATTTTCACAGCCACCTTTGCTCAGATTTACCAAGGGTGCCAATATTAGTTATATATATATATATATATATATATGTATATATGTGTATGTTTTTTTTTTTGTATAGTAGCATGCAAGCTTACGCAGGGGCTGGCACTGAGCTCTCCAACTCATTAAGCAGGCTCTCCACACTGGGTCTGACATCTTCTATCACACGTCCAGGTGCATTGCGTTTGGGTTTCTCTATCTTAGGAGGAGGTGCTTTTACTACTGATGAGACGCCATTTTCTGGGACATGGCGCTGGGTGTTGCTTGCTGGTTTGGGAGGGTAGGTCTCTGTGAAACACCAAGCAAACAACACCAGCTATTGGATTTGATATACTGTCAAACATGTGCACCTGATGTTTGTAGAGCATTAACAACCCATTAACCCTGAGGTTTGAAGCGCTCACCTTCAGTAGGGAAGGCAGGTGTGCTGTGCTGTACGGCGTTGAGCTCCAGCAGCAGACGGTCAAGCTCTGACAGGTTACTGCCCAGTGATGAGCTCATGACGGTGGTTGGGGAGTCAGTAGTCTTCTGCTTGTTAGGGAAACTATAGACGTGCTCTTCTTCAGACTGTGACACACGAGGACTGGCACTTTTTGGCACTGGGCTGAAAGACTTGAGGAAAGAAAACAAAGTTGCTTTACTTTCACTGAGCACTTTGGCAAGAGCAGAAAGAACCAAAATGGGTACATTATGGGGAATAAAATGATATTTTTATCTGTTTTGTTTAGTTTTTTCGCACAAGATACCACCTATATTCAAATGTCAATGCATTGTCAACATTGAGCAACTTCACCCACCCTGATGTGTCAATTATAACAGACACAACTGAAATCAAATTGGACAATATAATACTCCAAGGAAGTCACACGCTTAAAAGTTGAAAATCATATAATAAACTGGGCTATTTAATTCTAAATGGCCAATGCATTACGGCTTCACACAGCCTTCCTCAGAAACAC
>JAUYWG010000038.1:26102254-26128874 GCA_034779775.1 Enteromius afrohamiltoni
AAATATTTATGTATGAAATACTAATCATATTTAATTTAATGTGACTAGAGACAGTGGTCAGTTTTTTTAAATCAATATATAAAGATATAATAAATAAAAATATATAAAGCTGGGGCTTTAGATGATTAAGGAATTATTTGTTAGGATAGGACAATATTTGGCTGAAAAAAATCTGGAATCTGAGGGAGCAAAAAAATTCAGACATCACCTATGAAAATCACCTATAAAATTGTATTAATGAAGTTCTTAGCTATACATATTACTAATCAAAAAATATGTTTGATATGTTTACAGTAGGACATTTATAAAATATCTTTATGGACATTACTTCATATCCTAATGATTTTTGGTATAGAAGAAAAAATTGGCTAAAGCTACAAATATACCTGTGCTACTTATTAATGGTTTTGTGCACCAGGGTCATATATTATTACCTGAAATATAAGGATATAATATAATTAATACAACTGAATAAGTAATACAATACAATTTATTTTAATAATGCAATTTTTCAAATTATAGTCAAACATAACATGCAATAATATGCAAATGATAAATGTATGCATCATCTGATTGAAGGTATGCATACATGTATCTGCATTACGTCACAGTAATCGTATGCGTTTGATGAAGCAGTTGTGTGAAGCTGTCTTTGTTTTCCCATGTGTTTAGCTCATTTAGACAGCATTAATAGCACACATATGAAATGTCATGCAATGCCACGTCAGCCTATACATTACACACTGATCAGCTCATCAGAGTCAGCACTGCATAACAACTTCAGCATGTTCACGGCTCATGCGGAGCAGAATTACAGTAGTGATATACACAGCTATACAGTGAATACCAGGCTGTTTTGTTCACTTTCAGTGCTTTCTGTTGTGCTGAGGGTGCAGAGTGTGTGTGTTGGTGTGTGGCTCTGATGCGGGGAGCTGTTGGCTATCATTAGACACTGGGATATCCCATGTTTCAACAGCTGTGAACAGGCTGCTGAAAGCTTCTGGCTCTTTGGGAATCTACTGAACACACTCTAAATTCACACGTTCATGTCCATGGTGAAGTGAGCGGCGGTCACAGCGCTGCAGGGGAACCGCGTGAGGAATGTAAGGACATCTGTGTTTACCTGAGCTATTCCTGCCCTCCAAAACAAGCACACTTCACTCCTGAATTAAGGCAGGATTTACTGCTTTTAACAGTAACCGCTTTTAATTATTACATTTCATTAAGTGTCTTAGAAACAGCATATATTTGGAAAAATAATCTAACATGTAAAATGCCCTACTATTCAAATAAGATCAGTAGGATTATTATTTATTAATTAAATATTATTAATTATTTATACATTTATTAATTAATATTATTTAAAAAAAAAAAAATTGGGGGGGGGTGAGTGTATGGGAAATGCATGTTTTAAAGTAAATTCTACAATTCTACTAACAACTATAATGATTAAAAAGTTAAATTATTAAATACGAAACAATAATACAAATATCAGTTTGATGATTAGCAGTTAAAAATAATTCATTCATACAACATGAAGCTGGTTGAGCCACTAATGTTTTAGTATTAGATTTTATCACTTATTTATTATCTGTTGCACAATGATGTGAGATTCACAGCAGCTTGCAAAATATCAAGACAGTTTGACGTCTACAGTGATTATATCAGAGTTTAGAGTTATATGTGTGTTTTGCTCAAAGACTCCAATAAAAGCCTATACACTGTTTCAAGACAGCAAAGGCCTGGATACAAAGAAGAAACTCTATAATGACATCATATTGTGTGTGTGTAATGATTTTAAATGCCAGGAAATCTCATAATTTCACAACTGCTGAAGCCAACTGGATGAGTAACAAAACAGAGCGCAGCTGACTGGCTTCTCAAAAACATCCACGCAATGACCCGGATCAACGTGAACCTTCGCAGACGGAAGAAAAGAAACGTACCGATGAACAATGAAAGACTAGGGTTATTAAAAGCCCTTGGGGAAACTTGTCAAAATATCGTTTGATTCTAAAATAGAATTTCAAATTGTGACATGTTTCTGTTTTCAGGAAGTGCTTCCTCTTAAATCCACAACTGAACTGACACACACTAGAAAGAATGCAATTATTGAAATAATAATTTGTAAAAATAATAATAAGAATTATTATTAGAAAAGAATGAAGAAAGAATCATGAGCAGTTTATAATAATAATAATAATTAGCAAACAAAAAATACACAAAAATAAAAAATAATGTAGCATTAGCAGTTAAAGATAATAACAAATAATTAGTAAAAATAGTAATTCAATTAAAAACATTATTTGTAGTTAAAATAAGGAAAAAAAGATTACAGTTAATAACAAAGCAATTAAAATTAATAATACTATTTTTTTTTAAAATAATAAAATGATGATTAAAAAATAATTACTAAAAATAATAATGTGATTTCACAAAAAGAAAAAATTATAACATTTTAAAATAATAAGTAAATAAAAAATGTAATTAAAAGTATAATACAAAAAATAATAATACAAATGATTAGTTTAAACCTAAACCGAAGCTGCTTTAGTTTACCACTAATCTGCAGGATGTTAGATTTCATAATTATCTGTTGCACGATAATGTGAGATTCACAGAAGCTTGCAAAATATTTAGGCAGTTATGAAATCTGAGTTTAGAGCCACATCTGTGTTTTCCTGACCAACATCAGCCTGTGTGTCGAGGCCTAGTCTGGTTTGGTAACCTCATCGGTATGCCATGGATAGGCGATTTGGAGCAGCAGTGGAAGCTTGCCATCTTTTCTCATCATCATTTGTGACAAACCATGCCAAGCCCAGCCCAGCCTTGGCCACATCAGACTGGAGTTATTTCATTAGTTGTCATTTTTGGAGGCTGCCACGCTTTGTTCTCCGTTCACATGACTCAGCTGAACTCCTGCCAAGAGACGACGACTTACAAAGAGACAGGAAAGACATAGAGAGAATGAAAGGAAATAAAGAGAGGTACACACATTAATGCTCTCCGATATGGACCATGCTTGGCCTATTTAAACTGTGAGGAGCTAAGATAGGTTTTAAAAATATAGACGACTCAAAAAGCCGTTTTTCTTTAAATAACTGAAGCAGGGCTGTTCATGAGCAGATAAAGATGGAGATGATCGGAGGGAGGAAAAAAGTAAACAGGGTTGGTGTTATGAGTTATATGCTATGAAAATATCAGCCTGCGTCAGGTCAGTTTGAATTTTGACTTTGAAGCAGGCATGGTATAAAAATAAATGAATAAAGCGTTGGTTTATCAAAGTGATTGAGATGGACAATCAAATCAAAGTAGGCAGGGTAAGATGGAAGTAGCTAAATATTCAATGTTTGATAAGTGCTAGAAATGAACATCTGAAAGTGATGCAGGTAGTCAGTAGTTTTTTTCTTAAATTTGGCATTTTGAATGGATAATTTGTGATTTGTAGAGTTTCTAAACTGCATGTGATGTAAGTGCATGTAATATTAAAATATTTTTTGAAAAAAGTTCAGAATGATTACTTCACACCTAGAATTTTCTTCCTTATGGCTTTCCTTCCTCAAAGCAACAAAACAAAACTATTTTCCTTCATTCTTTACGCTATCTTTAAAATTAAGGGGAATTCATACTTTTTATTCAGCAAGAATGCATTAAAGACAACTATAATGTCTCAAATTATTTCTATTCCAAAAAAATGCTGCTCTTTTCTTGAGCAGCAAATCAGCATATTAGAATGATTTCATGAAGGATCGTGTGACTCTGAAGTAATGAAGCTGAAAATACAGCTCTGATTACAGGAACAAATTACATTTTAATAAATGTTCACATAGAAAGTAGTTATTTTGAATTGTAACAGTATTTAACATGATCACAGATTTACTGTATTTTTTTTTTACTGTGTATCTTTTCCATCGTCACACTTCTGTCTAGCGCAAAAACTAAAATCAGACACAAGCCCGAGGTCAGAGATCAAAGCATGGGGCCAAGGCCTTTATTTCCAATGATAGACACACAAGAGGCAAGGCAGTCACTTTTGCGTTCGAGCTTTCTTCGTGGTCCTCTGAGCAGGCGCAGGGCAGAGGTCAGGTCCTTCAGCTGCTGGCAGCCGTGGCGGGTGGGGCAGCAGGGGCAGGAGCTGGGGCCGGAGCGGGGGCCGGGGCTGGTTTGGGAGCAGGATTGGGGTTTGGGTTGGGATTAGGGTTGGGTTTGGGAGCCGGGTCGGGGACGGGGATGGTGAAGCAGCCCCGTTTGTGCCACTGCATGTCACGCACACGCCGGACGGACTGCAGTTGTGGTTCTGTGGCTCCCCAGTCGTTCCAGTGTTTATATTCTCCTAGTTCAAACACGAACTGACGCCCGCGGTAGCCTGGGTACATGTAGCCCACCCACCTGAGGTCAGAGACAATGTCAGAAAACATTAAGTATTTTTCCTAGGATATCTACGCTCTTAAAAATAAAGGAGGCTTTTACAGCGATGCCATTTTTGGTTTCTCAAAGAACCTTTTTTAGTTCTTAAAAGAACCACACCGTACAAAAGTGATTTTAATGGTAAAACAATTGGGAAAATGTTACTGTGAAAATTTGTTAAACGGATAAATTCCTGTAAAAAAAAAACTGTAAACTGACATTCCCAGATTTCCCTGCAGTGCATTTTAAATTTTGTTTCTATGTTTCTTCTGAATTATTATGGCTGTGTGTTACATTTAATGTTGTTAAATGAATGTTTATTGCATATTGGAGTTTAAAGAGTCTCACCATGATGGTGTTGAGTGTTTGTCTGAATGACACAGCATCTTCTTTATATGCTTATAATTAAGAGCTTGTAATGGGTTGTGGTTCGTCATATATGGCTGTCTCATCACCGCCTGCATTTGATGCTTCTCTGTGTGTTTTAAAGGTTCAAAACAGATTTTGGTACTTTCATAGGTTGGTATATTAACATAATATAAGTCAATGAAATAATGGTATTTAACTGTAAATTTAATGTAAAACAATTTTGCAGTGTGTTTTGTTTCTAAGCCTGAAGAACGTTTTAATAATCTGAAGAATCTTTTAAGGAATGTTTCCACATATTTAGCTTTCGCTTCGGAGCAGAGTGTGCACAACGTTCAGCTCCCTCTCCTGCTTCGAGGATTAGTAGCTGGTATGACGACGTCGTCAGCGGTGGTGGTTTCCTGTGTTTCCGGTGGGTTGCCACATCAGGTTGCACTACCCCTGTTGTGTGCAAGCGCCTATCTTCCCTGTGCGCCTCAGCACACTAAAAGAGCTTTTCTAAAAGAGTAGTTGACGGGTGGAACGTCTTTTTAAAGATGCCCTTCCACCCGTGCGCTTCTGGATGTGGTCTTTACCTGGTGCCAGGTAATGGTCATGATCACTGCCTCTCGTGCCTGGGCTTGAAGCACACTGAGGTGGCTTTCGTGGATGAGTCATGTTCTCATTGTAGGAAGATGACCATTGCAGAACTGCGGGCCAGACTCCATTACCTGCAAAGGGGCGGGGTACCTGTTCCTCTGCCCAGATCTAGGGAAACCCCTGGTGATAGACAGCTGGGTGAGTGCTACTTCTGGCGGGAGGCGGACTGGTCTTACGGTGATGGTGAGGAAGTCCCTTATGAGCGTACTCCACAGACAGTGGACAGCCTCAGGGACAGTCTGGACCTCCACAGGGGGTACCAGATCCAGAACTATGGTGGCTATGCTTGCCCCGCAGTGCTTATACGGCTTGCGGTGAAGCTGCATCTGCAGTACATGCTACGGCGTTGTTGCAAGTCAATGAATCCATGAGTGTATTCCACAGTTAAGACTGTTAGAGCCTGTGTTCCCCGGCAGACCTTAAGAGGGTTCAATCACATCCAATTTTCCATATGCACTGAAATACTGTGCATATGAGTATATGTCCTGAGACCTCCTACAGGAAGGCTGTAGTCTCTGTTCAATACAACGGGGACATTCCCAGTGTTCCAGTTATTAAATGGGTAGTGCTTTGACAACAGTAGCTGGCCTCTTGTGGTGAGCCCCGGCCTACGCCAGACAGAGAGGGTTCGGAGGCTCCCACAGGAAATTGGAAGGGGCAGTGTCCATGCCGTTTTGGTAGGGATCCCAATTTCGCCAATCCTATCCGACGTGACTCGGAGTAACCGAGTAAAAGGGAATGTCTCGGTCACGTATGTAACCTGGAGATATCACGTCCCATCGCCAATGGTGCTGTACCACCGCTGAGATTTTAGTTTTAATTTAATTTAAACATTTACTAAATTGAATATATAATTTTAATGTTACACTTTTGATTAAATGTCTATATTAGTTTTTACTTTTAGTTATTTTACTTCGATCTAAACTTAACAAAAAGGAGAAATGTTGCCTTGTAAAATCGCTAAAATACATATACGTTGTTTTAATGTTTTTGTTATTTAAAGTAGTTTTTTTTACAGCTATAGTTTTCATTTCAGTTAATAATAAACCAGAAGAGCATGGTGCCAAGAACAGCAAAGTCATGGGTTTGTGCTGTTGAGTGTTTTTGTAGAATAGAAAACGCATCATTTGATTGAAATAGACATAAATGTCTAACAAACAAAAAATGTATTATTAACCTCAAACTTCTTTCTTTCAAATACCATTTACTGATGAACCACAAGACGTGTCACGGAAGAAGAATCAGTTTTGAGATCACGATGACTTTAAACATACAGGCTTTCTGTAATCAGGAAAACTATGGACTGAAACAAAGATCAAGACCGAAAAGTCAAGGTTCATGAGTTAACGGTCTTTGGATAACAGCAGTATGAAAGTGATCTGAAACAAACTCACGTTCCGTTGACAGCTTTGGCACTGGCCACACGGTCCTGGAAGCCGTGAACCCACAAGCTGGGAATGTCATCATCCACGATTTCCATCTTTCTCCCAGCAAAGCTGCAGCTCTCGAACAGATGTAGTTTGTGGTCAGCGCTGTCCTGGTAATGGAGCGTAAACACAAGGCTCAGTGGGCCGTGACTGAGAGCAGAGCAGATCTTTAAGCCGGTGTGAAGGTGTCTCTCACCACTTTCAGAGGTCTGATGGACAGGAGGCTGTAGCTGCTCTGGCTGTTGGTCCAGGTGGACCAGCGAGGATATTCTCCCTTCTCCAAAACAAACTGCTCTCCCAGAAAGCCCTTCTGCTCGAAGGCGACCCATCTATGACAGGGTCATAGAGATCAGGATGAATTAATGGATGACAAACATTTATTGTCATCCGAATCATTCGAATATAACCTAGTAAAAAAGTTATATATTTTAAATTATTAAGTATAGTTCATACTTGACATATTGCTTGAAACTTACTAACATTAAAAATTCAAATTCATTTTTCTTACATTTCTCACATTGCTTAATATTAAACATAAAATGTGTTTTAATGCCTCTCTTGATAAGGATTTTATGATTATTGGTCTTTACATGCAAGAAGAATAATGCAAGTGCATTCAGCACAAAATTAGTCCTTCCAATTGAACAGACTTTAAGTATGCTAAAAGGTTTTATTAAGTGCATAAATATGTAAATGTATTTATAGTGTACTTACCAAAAATCAATGTATAAATCAATAGTATATGTACTATTGTAGTTTCGTTAATATTTTGAGGTAGCTTTTATAAGTATATTTTTGTATTCAATTTTGCTGTTTTTATTTGTTGTTTTTATATCTTTATGTAACATCATTTAAGCTTTATTTTATTTAGTCTTGGTTATTTTGGTACCTAGTAAATGAAAATTATATATGTTTTTGCTTGCCAACTAGCTAAGATTAAATAAATGTTTGTTTTTTTTTATTTCAATATATATATATATATATATATATATTTTATAAACTAGTGTTTAAGTAGATTAATAAATCGAAGTTTATTTTAGGATTTTATTGTATGAGGGGAAATAAATTTAATTTAATCTTTATTGTATCATTTTGGCATTTTTTTCAATTAGATTGCTTTAATAGAGTATCAATAATTATATTTCAATTATATACATTTTAAGAAAGCTGAGAAGCACTGATATATAGTAAGGAGTCCAGTGAGTTAAAGTCTTTTGAAGTGCTGTAATCTGCAAAACTTCTATTCTCCTTCTCCTTTTTCTAAGTCCAGTTTGCATGTATTCAAACTTTTGCTTTCGAGAACAGTCTGAGCTCTCTTTATTCCTCCTTTTGTGGTTGTAGATAATGTGGTTTGACAGCAGAGAGCATGTACTCACGGGCAAGACTCAACTATGATTGATCCAACTTTTTCCAAGTTCTTCTCAATCAAGTCCTTGCATTCTGCAGACAGCTCCACCTTTTTTCCACGGAAGTTCTCGAATTCAAACAGTGAGGCCTGTTAAGATGATTCAACATATTTGAAGTCATAACCTGTTTGGATTTCATTCATGAAAGACGAGCAGAATTTCTGTGCAAGTCATTTGTAAAACCATTTATGCATTGTCACATTCATTTAAAAGAAGAATTTAATTCTGCTCTTAAAATGTCTCAAACTGTGCTCAGATTTATCAATATCAAAGCCTTCGATCAGAAGTCAGTATAAAAGGACCCTAAATTACTGTGTAAAATAACTGTAGAAATGAGTGCATTTGGACCTTGTAAACCGCTCCTGCTCCTCCTTGGCTCTTTCCAGCGACTTGCTGATCTGGAACTCCCTGCTGATCCGACATCGCTCCACCTGTCAAACACACACACATCAGAGATGAGAAAAAACACATTCACCATTTCTGTGTGAGTGCTAAAAACATGAAAAGTTTAAATAACTTCAATTGAATGTTAAACCAAAAGAAAATTGGACATTTGACAATGACCACAATATATATATATATATATATATATATATATATACAAAACGTTAGGAACAATTAAACATAGCTTATTATGCTCATCATCACATGACGACAAGAAACAAAACAAAACAAAAAAACAAAACAAAACAAAACAAAACAAAACAAAACAAAACAAAACAAAACAAAACAAAACAAAACAAAACAAAACAGAACTTATTTTCCTTATTATTGTGACGTCCTGTTGTAAAAATGTTTTGGTAGGACAAAACAAAAACAGATAATATCAAAACAAGTGGCTTTTCAAGAAAGAAGCAATAGCCTATTGCAAAAAAAAAACACGGTACAAATCTAAAAGATAAATGTTAAATGCTTTAAACTCTAAAACAATGGATCTAATCATGTTTTTTTTTTTTTTTGTAAAAGTTCTTGATCAAGGAAAACTTTCTCTAAAATGTCTTTCTTTCTCTTTTATAGCAATTCCTCTATTTCAATTCCACTACTTTAGATCTCCGGTGAATCCTAAAAACAGATTTCTATGGCAACGATATATAGTTTCTTTTTTCTGCCAGCACACATGTGAAAAGTAAGAGTTCAGATGAAGGCTGAACGCATCTTTACCTGCTTCTCTCGTGCTTCACCTTTAGCAGTTCTCACCCCTCCACTCTGTCTCAGCGTGTGAGTGTGTGCGAGGAGTGTGTATGGAGGTGAGGGTGTGCCGGGCGAGTGGAGGGGACCTGGGGGGTATTTATGGTTTAATTCCGTCCACAGCAGCAGAAATGGGTTGGGTGTTGATTGCTGTTGATGCAGCAAGTCTGTCGTTCGCATTTGTGTCCGTCAGACTGCCTCTCAATAGGCTGTGAGTTGGCAGGAGTTGCCCGCAGCCACCAGTGTGCTCTGCTGCCAGCGTGGGTACAGCGGGCACCGACAGGGCGCGAGCCAAAAGGATTCAGACAGGATCAGCTGCTGTCATCACAACCCTGCTCTCTCTCTCTCCCTCTCTCTCTCTTTCTCCCTGCCATGCCACAGATTCAGACCATTCATCCTCATTTGATGGATTCTCAAAATTAGTGATTGTTTTCTGTAATTGTTTGCCCAAGAAAGGCATGCAAGAAATGAAAAAAATACACATATATATATATATATTTTTTTAATTTAATTTTGCAATAGTACAATCTATGCAGTGCTTTAAACTGGATCAGCCTGTGTCTGGCATTTATTGAACAGTATTAGATCTTACTAAGGACATCATTCATGTTTCATCAGACAGGTCTACATCAAATTCTTTGGCCCAAGCTTCTTTTAAGTGATTTGTGTTTACAGGCATCAAGAAGACATTAACAAATCGTGAGATCAAATGTGACCCTGGAGCACAAAACCAGTCTTAAGTCACTGGGGTGTATTTGTAGCAATAGCCAAAAATACATTGTATGGGTCAAAATTAGATTTTTCTTTTTTGCCAAATATCCTTAGGATAGTAAGTAAAGATCATGTTCCATGAAGGTATTTAGTCAATTTCTTACCGAAAATATATTAAACCTTAATTTTTCGATAGTTAATGTGCATTGATAAGATCTTCATTTGGACAACTTTAAAGGTGATTTTCTCAGCATTTAGATTTTTCTGTACCCTCAGATTCCAGATTTTCATAGAGTTCAAATGATCTCGGTCAAATGTTGCCCTATCCAAATCATACATCAATGGAAAGCTTATTTATTCAGCTTTCAGATCATGTATACAGCTTAATTTCGGAAAATGAAGACTTACGTCCAGGGTCACAAATGTGTAGAGGTTGCATCTGACAGAATACATTCATCAAGTGTATTAGTCTTTGGCTTGCCAACAGATTGTGGAATGACTTCTTTGACATAATGTCTTACTTGGAAATACTGAAAGAAATCAGACCCAGGAAGATTAAATATAGACTGGAATTGACAAAAGGATGCAAATGTGTCATAACGCCCCCCGAAAGACTTTAAACCTTTGTTTCTGCATGTAACAAAACCTTAAACCAAATGATTATTAGCAAGTGGAGTATGGACAGAGACGTCAGGCAAAACCAAAATCTTCTTATTTGGTTTAATATTCGTATTGAATTTTGATCATAAAATTATTCCCAATAGATTTTGACAAGGGGGACACCTTTGAGAAAAGTTGAACTGGAAGACAAGATTTAGATCTTAAACCGTAGTGGATATAGAGCTATAGAGGAAATTGTCAGTAGGATAGAGCTCTAGAACTTGCTGCTCAGTAGAATTTAAACACTGGAAGCCCAAAGCGTCCTATCTGGGTAGGTTGTAAATACTTGTTTTATGACCCAGAAAAATGGCATGATAATTGTTTAAAACAGGACAATGGGATATAAATGGGAAGGTTTTGGAAAAGGTTTAGAATCTGTGGTAAGATAATCATTTTAATAACATGGATCTTTTCAACCATTGATAGCGGAAGTGTATACCAATACTATCCTTCAGTTTATCAATCATTGATAAAAAATTCAGCTTAAATGTGTTTTTAGGATTCTTAAGAATCCCTGAGCCAAGATAAGTGAAGTGATCTTCTAGTTTGAAAGGCAAAGAACTAAAGTGATTGGGATTTGTATGTTTAGAAGGTGACTTTTGGACCAGTTAATAGTATAAAGGATAGCCTGACGAAAGCATTAACATAATTAAGCAAATGAGGTACTGATTAGACTGGATATTAGGAGGATATTCCGTGAACATGGGGGTGGCTTCCAAGGCAATATCAAAACGAAGAGGGTCTGACTCCATGGTGTAACTCAAAGAATTTAGATTTATGAGAAATTGTTAAAATAGATGACAAAGGGTGTTAATATTAATAAAGCCACAATTTGTTCAAAAGCTTTTTGAGCATCTAATGAAATAATCGCTGCCGGGGATTCTTTTCCATAGTCTTTGTAAAGAACATTAAGAAGAAGGCGGACACTGCAAAAAGAGAACCTGTCAGGTGTAAACCCAGTTTGATCTAGATGTATTATTGTTGCAATATGTTTATCTACAAGCCAGCACTTTTGTTATTACTTTCTGATCAAAATTCATAAGTGCTATAGGCCTGTAGTTGGCCGGATCCATATAGTCTTTTCCTTTCTTTTAGAATACGGAAACTCGTCTTATTTATGGCATTGTTTTTGAAAGCATCCTCATTTTACAGCATTTTTACACGAGTGTCTACAACTTTGAACTGTACTGTAACTTTGCAGGTAGGTTTTTTCTTCATCTTGGAGACGTTGCCACAGTTCTTCTGGATTGAGTCTGTCTCAGTTTGTTCTGTTTCTTCGTGTGATTCCAGACAGACTGGATGAAGATCAGATCAGATCTCTGTGTGGAGCACTGGCTGTTGTCAGACAATAATCTCACTGCATTATTACAATTAATGACTAAAATAATGTTTGGAAATGGAAACTGATATTTCCAACTGTAACAATGCCAGCTAGAAGTGCCATCGGGCTCCGCCAAAGGGTACTCCGGTCCGAACTATGTTTACTGTTTGTCCCTCCGCTCTGTGTTCAGGACTCTTATTATGAACATTTGTCTCCATTCACCCTGTATGTCTCCATGGTTTCTCATGAGTTCCTCCTCCCTCTGTCTCGTTATCTAGTGTATATAAGGGCTCATTTGTGCTTTGCATTTCACGGTTCATTATGGATTTACTGTGAGTTTCTGGATTATCGTTCTCGACCTTGCCTTTCCCCTAGGATACCGTTCGCCGATCGCTCTTAGTGGCCTAAGACTTTTCCACAGGTACTCTATATAGATATTTGTGTGTGTATTACATTTATAAATATAATATATATATATATATATATATATATATATATATATAAAATGCAATTTAAGTAAAAAAAAAATTATATATATTTTTTTTACTTAAATGGCATTTTACAAAAAATTTAATTTATTTTTAAAATGTTAACATTAATACCGTTTTCATAGCTTTGTCCTCGTCTCTACTGATACCTTCTAAAATCGTAGTCCTTCCACGCATAAACAAGTACAAATTCCCATTTAGAAAAATATTTAATCAAGATAATTGTAAATCATCATTCATAGTTTAAACAACAACTCCCGTTTCCCAACATTAAACAGGTAAACATTTTCCTCAAGCAGCAATTTACACAGCTGAAGACTAACAACCAACAAAAAAACATCTCAAAGCAACACAATTAAACACAACTTATTATTATACATTATTGTTACTGATTTGTGTTTGTAAAAGTGTTCTTGGCAGGACTGTAATTGGCATTGGAAACACAACGAAACCTCGTAAATGATAATCATCTCGATCTAAGCACATCAGAGGATCCGCTCACTGTAGCTTTAGTTAAAGAACGCAATACGAAAAATTAAAAAGTGAAAAAGAAAAAAGAAGTGAACAACATCAAATGATGTTTATACAGTAAGCTGGTCTTAAAGGAATGACACAAGTTGTAAACAGAACGAAAACAACTAAGAAAAGGAAAAAAGGTTTTAAACTTTTAGAAGCACATATTTCAACTCAAATGCAATATAATGCCTAAGAGCCCGAAGGCACCTTTTCCAGTGATCCGACTCATTTAAAGTGCATTGTAGCTTGAAGCTATACTGATTTCTGTTCCTCCAACATCAGAGATGAACAGAAGAGACGTGCATTGGGCCTCTGGAGGAACTCGATGGATGTTTGGATGAAAACATCTTCTGGATTAATAAATGTAAACAATTAAATAAACTGTAAAATTAACTTGGTTCAAGACTGACAGTAAACAGCACTTGCTTTTCAAGCACACAGTCTGTAATGCTGCCAAACAATTATGACAGACTTTCATGTAAAAATAAAAATGTGCATGACAGGACGTCATCTTGGCAAAGCCTCCAAACAGTTTAGTCCAGGGCTCTGTGCTCAGTCAGTACGAGGATGAAACATCATTTGTGTAAGTCAGTTTCTTTGGCATCTTTGTGGCAAAGGACTTCCTCTCAACAAACCTCATCAGACCTGTGAGAAAAGACAGCAGGGTAAACGGCCTTGAAACTGGGAGAAGAACCAAATGAAGTGGATTTTGTCCCCCTCTAGTGGAGATAAAGGGAGCAACATGCAGATCTTCCAGGCTGTCTGGGAAGCTTGATTAAAAAAGGTGATTCCAGCAAATACACTGACCTGAGCTTCACGCTTCACTCTCAGGTTGACTCATTCGCTTCTTAGATTTGAGCTCAAGCAGCCAGGAGGGTGAAGATCCAGATCTGGATTTACATTAATCACAATTATTACATGTGACATAATTCAGATAATTCTTATTAAACTTAAGTGTTGCTTAGGACTCCCAAAATTAAAATATGAATCTTTCATAACCCATAATAGGGGGAATTAAATCTGCCCCGTGGTGTAATAAAACCCACTCATCTGACAATGAAAATGTGATTATATCACACTTCATGCACAATATAAAATAGTTTTTTACTAAAAGTTTCTGCTCACACGTACCCGCTGTCCTTGGCGTCAACAGGGGGCAGCACTCTGGGGCCGAGAGCCATGGTGGGTGTGCGAGGAGAGCGTGAGGGGACAGACGGAGGAGTCTGAGCTTCTGCTGGACTTGTTTCTATCACTCCACTTCTCCGCTTTAGCTGGGCCTGCCAGAGAAAGACCAGGCAAACTTAGAAACAAATTAAATGCATGTTTTATATTTGTTGAGGCCGTTTTATGCTGGTTTGCCAGCATAGACCAATATTAAAAATACTTCACTCCAATAAAGTAAAATACATTATATATATATATATATAAACAATGGACATAAAAATGATCTTTATATAGATTAACCTGAACCATCTGTTATTTTTTTTCAGTCCCCATGTGCTCTGTCTCAGTCTGCCCTAGTGTCTGTTAATTGTGTTCAGGTGTGTCTTGTTTAATTAGTGTCATTGTCTGCTCTATTTAAGTTAGTTAGCTCTGTTTTTAGTTTTTTTTTTAACTAATCAATACAACCCAACTGCATTTCTATTGAGCTTAATTGTACTACATAATGAAAAAAAATATATACCAGCAAGAGATACCAGCATTAGCCTCAGAAATGAAGCAAGCGCCGACAGGGACGCCGGGAGTGTGGCAAAGAGAAACAGTGTCTCGCTCCTTCAAGGAATCGGGGTAACATATGTGACACGGAGACGTTCCTTTTCAGGATATCGACCTGCGTCGAAATGCTACGGGAACAAGTACCCACGCCCCCAGACTCACAAGTCCCCTGCCCAGTGTGGATGCAGCACAACTAAGGTATGAGGACTATTGAGGCCGGAAGGTGTAGGCCATAAAACCTGACAAACGTCATAGGCGTAGACCAGCCAGCTGCTTTGCAGATGTCCAGAACGGAGACACACGCTAGGAAGGCCTTTGAGGCTGCCACACCCCTTGTCGAGTGAGCCCTGACTCTCATCAGGTCGAGGGGAGACCAGAAGACTCATAGGCCATGGTAATAGCATCCACAATCCACCTGCTAAGGGCTGTCCGACCTCCTCCACAGGTCAGCTCTGTGGATGTAAGTGCCCAGCCTCTCCTGGTCCGGCTCCTGGAAGGGAGGAGGGCAGAAAGCCTGCAGCACGATTGGCTGTGGTGCTACTGTGGGGACCTTAGGGACTAAAGCAAAAGCTTTAGCCAGCCCTGGTGCAAAATCCAGACAAGAAGGGGCCAATGAGAGGGCCTGCAGGTCCCCCACCCTCTTGAGAGAGGAAACTGCCAGCAAGAACACAGTCTTGATGGTCAGGATGTGATCGGAAACCTTCTCAATAGGCTCGAGGGGGCCTGACAGAGGGCTTCGAGCATCACTGACAAGTCCCAGGTTGGGACCCAGGACAGCACTGGAAGAAACGTTAAACCAAAGGGTCTCTGCCCACTGAACGCCCACCCAGTTCGGTCCGCCACATACACTTTGAACCCTCAGTGGGAGTGGGTCAACCCTGTGGACAACCTGGCCTGCAGGAACTCCAGAACTGAACCGACCGGGCAGTTCACTGGGTCATATTGGCGGTCTCCCCACCATGAAGTGAAAAATTTCCACTTCAGGGCATACAGTTTCCTCGTGAAGGGAGCTCTGAATTCGAGAATGTCTGAACAACCTCGGTTGAAAATGAGGTCTGGCAGAGCGATCTCCGCACGTCCTTTTGAGTTCCCTGGTCTCTGACGTCACCCACCTACAGTATGACGTCTCGCCCTTCCATTGGACTGATTTCACAGCAGATTCGGAGCATGAGTACGCTGGAGGCGTTCCCATAGCGTTTTGAAGCAGTTCGAGTTCCTAAAAAGGAACTATTACTACACACATACTTTTAAACAGAAGTGTACTTCAGGCGGCTGGGTAAAATAAAGGTGCTTTGATTGCAGAGCAGTGTACCAGAAATAGAAGCTGGGAGTGTGTTTATGTGAAGGTGTGATTGGTGTTTCATGAGTCTCTGCGACACTACATTTATTAGAAGACTTTTGACAAGTCTAGGCGATTAACCAAGCCTAGGCATCCAAAACCAGACATATACCAGCAGGGACATACCATGAGCGCAGAAGGGTCCATCCCAGGAAACACAGGGACTCTCTTGGGCTGGCTTGGAGCTGGAGGGGGCGAGGCATCCTGGGAAGGTTCCTCTTCTGATTCAGACCCCGCTCCATTGGAAATCTGATCTTTTGCATCTGTAAGAAAAGGTGTGTGAGTTTTACACAGATACTACAGGATTTCGGCTGAGAAAAACAGATGTGATGTAAAAATGCTGTGATGTATTGAGCTCACCAGTGGAGTCACAGAACCTCCAGTCGGGATGCGTTCCCTCCGTCACAGCGGGCAGAGCGGCTCTCTGTCGGACGGCACGTGACGGTCTGGTGCGCTTTATGCTCCGTTTCTTTCCCAGATCCACCTTCGAACGGAAAACGCTGGAGTCCAACAAAGGAGCTGCAGACTGATCCAGGCATACACATACAAACAAAAATACACACATTAACAGGTGCACATCAGCATTACACCTTATGCATTACATTATATTACTGTAATATACAATAAAAAATCGAATAAAATCATAACTGAATGGAGATAGACATTATGAATGGTACTTTATCCAATGCACATAAAGGTATAAATAAGAGATTAATTAAAAATAATAAATGTTGTTAAACGATTATGTATAAATATATATATATATATATATATATATTTATACATATGTAAATAAATCAAATGTACAAAAACATACACAAAAGCTGACACATCATAACTGAAGTGTACCTGAAGAACCGGTAGCGGTTCGGGTTCCTCCTGATCTGGGACGTCTGCTGGGTCTGAATTAGTTGATTTATTTTGTTGTCTGGCCTGAGTCAGTCTCTGTAAGGCTTGATTGATTCTGATCTGTGCAGCAAGACTGAACAGATAAAAACAAAAAAATCAACCCACACATTACTCTACAGAGAGAGAAAAGATGTTTAACGCTTTTTATGACCACTAGGAGACAGTCTGAGCAAAACTGATGTCTGATCTCCGTTTGTGTTGGGAAAGATACTTTAAATCAGGGTTATAGTTCATCATAATTAACAAAACCCATACAAAAATTAAACATTTTCTTAATCAAAATAAAATACATTTGAACTGACAAAAAATGATTAAAAAGTATTTTAAAAATTTTATATAGTATTTAGTATTTTTTATATAGTATTTTAAGCATATTTCTTATTAATAAGTCTAAAATGCCTGTTTGTGTCACTTTTAATGAAGATAGTGTAATATTGCACTTTAAATGTAAAACATTCATATCTTGCAATAGTTCCACTTTATCACAATCAAATATACTAAGCATGTCTTTAATTGGACTTCAGCACTGCTTCCTCACAATTAAAGTGCATTCAGTACAAAATGAGTTGTTCCAATTTAACAGACTTGAAGTAAACCAGTTTAGTATACTAAAAGCACAACTGCATGGCATTTTATTAAGGACATAAATATGAAGATGTATTTGCAGCAGCATGAAATAAATGTAATTTAAGTATATTTATTTTTCACTAGGGTGCTTTGATTAATAAAAAATAAATGTATCCAAAACATAATAATTTAGAAACAAACACGCAGATAAAAAAGCAGCATTTAACAAAACAGTAATTTAATATTTCGAATAAATATTGAGTCATTAATCAATGAATCTGATGAAAATATTAATATAATGAAACAAAATTCGCTGTAGGGATTTTTGAGAGTTTTATTATTCCCTCATAAATTCATTCAGCTGCAAGACTGTGTACACAGAAAATAAAAACACTGCAGCAATACAGTAATTCTGTCACCTGACACCGAGGGAAATGAGAACGACTCGTTACTGGAAAGGCAACATTGCTTTAAAACACGGAAAAAGTCAGTGGAATTGCTGGTTTTAGTTAGTAGCTCCACAACACTGCTCTTATTGAGATACTCAGATGTTCAAAAGACAGCTAAAGGTTGATTTTGGCAATGAAGGTGATGATGAATCATGCTGTAGATATTTCTTACTCATCAACAGCGTCGTCGTTTTCAGTTTGATCGGCGACTTCCAAAATCAGATTCTCTGTGTCCTGTTCTGCAGCTTCATCCTCCTCGAGTTCAACGTCCTTTAACTGACCCTGAGAGCAAACAAAACACAGACGTACATCAAAACTCAGATTACACCGAAGTCCTGCTGAAAAGACCAGCTTCATATGTTTGCTTGTGGATGCTTTTTTAACTAGCTAAACCAGCTACACTAGGAAAACCCTGCTGGTTGATCAAATTACTTTTAGAAACAGCTTGCAACCAAACCACCAAAAAATATTTCTATTAAGGCTGAATTTATTTCAATTGCAGTTATTATTATTGTTGCAGTTATAGTTAATCAAAACTAAAGCCTAAACTAAAAAAAAAAAAAAAATCAATAAATAAAATGTATCATTTTGATTTCGTATAATGATACAAAAACACACACACACACACGTGTTTATATATATATATATATATATATATATATATATATATATATAATGTATGCAATATTTACTAAATATTAATATAATCATATAATATAAATATATATATTTATATAGTTTTTATCTAATATTTACATTCTAGCTTTATTGCAATACATTTTTGCAGTCTTAGTTTTCAGTTAATGAAAATATCTTTATATCTAAAAAGTAATAATTTACATGAACGAGGAAGTAAAGAATTTGGACTATGAGGACAGACTTCTTAAAGTTGCAGGTTTTATTTTATAAACTTTTTTCAATTTCACTGAAAAAAAAGAAAGAAATCATAATAATAATTTAAATTATATTTAAAAAACTATATATTTAAAAAATATATTGAATTGTAACTGCATGCAACAGAATGTTTGTGGACCGATTCCCTCTATGGAAAACAATTAACAATGACTTTTGCCTCAGTAAACTCCCAATTTGATGCTTATTAATAGTTAGTCGTTAGTTAGTTGAGGTTAGTTAGTTGTTAAGGTTAGGATCTAAAATGTTGTCATGCAGAATAAGGCATTAATACTTTATCAGTACTAATAAATATTGTGATATGCAAAGCAACCTTAGAGAGAACTGGTCCACAAATGTATACGAAAGTGCATGAAGCATAAGGCAAAATAAAACTTCAAAGCAGGCAAAATAAATAAATCATTTTGGTGCTAAGTGATAAGTTCAGCAGGTATGATCAGCTACACACACACACACACACATCTCAAAACAGAAAAGCATTCAACAATCCAAGCATACGTGTTTTAACGAGCTGGCATGGTCACAGGGGCGAAACTGTCCTTCACAAACACAACAAACACACACACACTATCTCTCTCTCTCAACCACACCAGTCCTTTTACACAGAGCAGATACTTTGAATTTCACGTCACTCTGCTGTTTAAAACATGTCAGCATACAAGAGTGGTTACTAGGAAACCAAACATTTCCTCGTAAACAAGCTCTCTGTGAGCAGGACATTGAGTAATGTTCATTCTACAGAGACAATCCCAGAAATATACAGCGCTGACTGCTGGAATATATCCTGATCTGACCCTCTTCTCATCTATACTGACACACAACTGGCTCTTAAAGGTCCGGTTTGTAATGTTTACAGTGCTGAAGTCATGGAATCAGGGGAAATTGTGAGATGCTTTTGGTATAAGAAACATAAATGTCAAATTAAAGTGACAAGGATCTAAATAAAGGTTGGGGGCCATCACCTTAAAAAAATATGTTATATTAAGATAAAAATATAATAAAAAATATAAATATATATATATTATATTAGTCCACTTTTTTCCTAAATCAGGCAATAAAAGACAATAATACAAAATATATATATTAATATTACCAGATAAAGCTTAATATGGTAGGCATTGATGTCAGAAATAATACACATATATATATATATATATCATCGACTGATAATTCAATCATTTTGAGAATGGTTTTCAAAACAATAAAAGATAAAATAATATTAGTTGTGAACTGATTCATCAGCTAATACTTGGCAAATTATTACATTGTTGATTGCTAAGGAAATATCTGGAGATTTTTTTCTCCTTTGTCATCCAAATCGGCCAACACTATTTTATATAACTATTTTTTCGCAACAACTGTAACAATTTCATCTCGCATCACAGCTAAGATGAAACTTTGTTTAATGCCTGCTGTTTTAACATTCATCATTCAAGCTAATGTTTAACTGAAAACCCACATCAATTAGAAATGAGCTTGGATTCAAAGGCATGTGAAAATAGTAGAACTCACAAAAAGTTTTCAGCTACCTGTTAAAACAATGGTGGAGGTACGCTTAAAGTAGTAAAAAAATAATAATAGTAGAGGAAACAGCCCTGTTGCAATGAACGAAAATCTGATTATTACTGGAATTTGGTCATATTCCAAGTATGCACCTGCAATTTAACACAACTATTCAAGTGGAATGCACTGGAACTCTTGGTCATGTATACACCTTATTTGTAATGTTCTACAGTATTGAAATATTCACATTCATGTCCAAACATGAATGATATGTGATAATTGCAAAAAGCAGAAAAGTAGACTACATACAGAATTGCTAAAAATGCAGCATAATGCTTAACCAGAATTTGCATGAACCTGGGAAAACGATGCATGTAAACTACTTTTCTATTTATAAAGGAATCCTGATGAAAAAGCCTCACAATTTAGACCACAAAATAAAGCCACACAAGAGTTTTCAGTGCTCTGCAAAAAAAGGAGCAAATCAGCATATTACAATGATTTCTGAAGGATCATGTGACACTGAAGACTAGAGCAATGATGTTGAAAATTCAGCTTTGATCAAAGGAATAAAATACATTTTTAATATTTAAAATTTAATACAATATTACAATACAATATTACTGTTTAGTATATCTTGTTATTTTTATTTAAATGCAGCCTCGGTGAGCAGAAGCATTTAAAAATCTACAAAGTAGAAAAATGAAAAACGTCTGTACACACATGCATTTTTAGGTGGATCAAGACCTGTCAGGACTGACAGAGATGCATGCACGGAGAAGAAGATCCAAAATTAGAGGATAAGCAAATTTATGAGTGAGTAAAAACAAGCCTAGACAGCTCGAGATTCGGAATAATTCCTGAACGCCTCACATCCTGTTGAGCAGTATTTAATGTGAATACTGACTCATGCGTGTGCAGACACAGGAACTGTAATCAGATTCTATTGAATAATAAGAATTCCTGCATCACTGCTGAATGAAATCCAACCAATTTTGGGGTGCCGATTCCAAATCAGTGTCATGTTACACTTTCTTACAAATTTTGCTTTTGACAAGGTGAAGTCTTGTACTATTAAAAATACACAAGGACAGCATCCTGTCTTCCTCTGATACAAATTAATATAAAGACATTATTTCATGCCTAACCCTTATTCCAAAGTGAGAACTAAATCTAAAATGCTTATTTCTTTGATATTAAACAGAGTGCACTCTTAACAATTAAGGTGTTAAAAGGTTCTTCACAGCGATGCCAAGACCCAGTTTTGGTTCCACAAAGAAGCCTTTAGTCAAAGGTTCTTTAAAGAACCATGTCTTTCTTGCCTTTTTATCATTTAAAGTACCTTATTTTGTCACAAAGAAACTTTTGTGAAACAGAAAGGTTCTTTAGATGTTCGTCAAAAAGAAGACAAAGAACAAAAAGGGGAAGACTCTACTATGGCAGGGGTGAGCCCTATAGAGCTTAGTTCCAACCCTGCTCCAACACACATAATACACAGTTTTAAAGGACTTGATTAGTTGGATCAGTGTTTAATTAGGGTTGCATCTAAACTTTGCAGGGCTCCGGTCCTCCAAGAATTGAGTTTGACACCCCTGTTCTACGGCATTGTGAAGCATATTCTTTTTTTTTTTTGCATTTTGAGTAATTCTTTGTGTCATTAAAATGAAACCTTCTGATATTTGACTGCTTTTTCATTTTATTGCATTAAGGGAGCTATATTTAATTAGAAAAATCTTCATCCTTATTTTGGGGGGCAAACGGAAAGTTTTTGTTGATATTTTTGGACTTATCATCAAATTAGGCAATGTTAAACCCTCCCACTCAGGACAGTTTTTTTCTTGAGGCACCAAAATCTTTCCAAATAACATTTCTGCTTTATGCATATTTTGACAGCATGCAGTGGATGTTTTGTAACGCACGGTTGAAGACCTGTCAAAGAAAACATAATGCCTTAAAGATCGGCTGACTGACAGAGCGAGAAGCAACAGAAGAGAGCGAGCAGAAAACATTCAGCATAGTCTTACATTAGTTGACTTTGCTGCAGGGGTGCGTTTGCGCAGGGAAAAACGCTGCCGGCTTTGCTGAGACAGACTTCGAAGTGACTGTCGACCACGAACCGCAAAACTTCTGAATGGAGAGATGGCCCTCTCGAACCTTCCCACTCGCTCTTCATCCTCCTCTTCCTTGCTTACTCCCTCACGCTCCAGAGTGCCCGACATCAGCTCCACCGCCTCCTGTAAGGAGCGACGCATGTTGCCCACCCATCCAGACACCTGCGTCTGCGCCTCGGACAGTTTGTTCCCCAAGAACTGCATCTTCTTTCACCCAATTGATAAAGTATGTTGGGATGGTCAGTGGTATCTGGTGAAATCGACTGGTTTTGGGGGAAATAAATCCCAGATATGATGTCTAGAGGGCGTTATAGCCGACATGCACAGGCATCTCTGTAGACATCTTGATTTGGGATCTAAACGGGACCAGACTTTATGCCAATGTCCATCACAGAAAGCACCTCGGGTTGTTGATCAATCCTTCATGCTCTTCCAGCTGGTTCTTCCGCAACACACGTTTAACGTCAATCCATTCTCCAGTCAATCTCCCCCGGTGAAATCTTCTTATTTAGATGAGGTAGAAACACAAATCTGGGAATGCACTCTTCTGACATCCAGGTATTAGTCTTGTAAGCTTGCTCTTGTGAAGTTCTCACAGATCTCAGTGGAAAAACATAGCAGCACTCCGGCGAGTCCACCGCTTACGCTTGACACGCTGCAGGTACGAACAGGTACCGGAAACAGACACAGCCCTCAAATGAGTGACAACATCCCGGCTCAGAGAAACGGAGAGAGAGAGAGAGAGAGAGAGAGAGAAAGAAAGGGATGAAAGAAGATCAAGGACAATCATGTGTCACTGCACTGGAAATAGTAAAATATAGACGGACCGAGAGAGAAAGCAGGAAAACGTTTTATGTGGGAACCTTTCTGTATCTGTGAACTTTGGAAGAGCAATGCTAAACCACAAAAACTTTATGCAAACCACCACTGAATCAGGTGCTTTATGCTTGACCATGCATTACTTTGACTATTTGTCATGACTAACAGGCTGTGTTTGTCTAATATGAGCCATAGCGTGTGTGGCTGCAATAAACTCTCCTTGACAGCAGCTGTTACGCTTAGAGTAAGTATAGCCTTAACTGGAGGACATTTATTCCACACTAAATAATCATACGGGATGAGAAACTATGTAGAAGTCATTGTAGGTATAAACTAAAGATGTCTGCATGAATTGGCTTTCACTATGCATTTTGGGTTAGATAGGTAGATATATATATACATGCATTTACAGTAATGGTGTTTTTCTAGTACAATATATTTTCATAACAGTTTTTTCCAGGATCATAATGTTACAAAGCATTTCTGTTTTCTCAATAAATAATTGATTTTTGAATCATCATGTGATGTGACACTGAAATTTTCAGTAACATTTTATTGTATTTTAAAAAATTATTTAATTATATATTTTAATATTAAAACAGAAAATATTTACACTTTTACAGCCGTCCAGATTTAACCACATCGCAATGACATAGTAGCTAAAAAATAAAATAGTTTCATTTTATTTCAAATTCAAGCACTTGGCAGCAATTGGGAAAAATAAATAAATTTAAAAAAATATGTATTTTAAGCAATATGATTTGTTAAATGAATGACCCTGTTGGTTATTCTAGTATTCTTCAACAAAACCTAAAACCAGCACTCATCAGTCACAGTCAGTGTTGGTGAAAGTTGCTTTTAAATGTAATGCATTACATTAATGTTACTTCCAAATGAAGTAACTAATTGTTTAAGTTACTTTTTATGGAATGTATATTGTTAAATTGCTTCGGTTACTTTTTTCCTCATCTTTGTCATCACTGGAGGTATTTAACATGTAATTATTGCAAGCTTGTGTCATATTCTGAGTTGTTTGAAAAACAATTAGCTCAGATATGTTCTTCTATATTAAAAAGTAATGCATTAATTTACCAGTTACTTGAAAAAAGGAATCTGCTTATGTAACTCGCATCACTTGTAATACATATCATGACTCTAGGTGAGTTGAACACTGCTCAAGAGAAGTGAAATTAAAGACGTTTCCTTGGGCGAATAAAAACTACTAGAGAAAACAGATCAACTTGACACTACTGACATAATCATATTTCATAACCTTTTCTGAACAGCTCAAATGGCTTCTTTGGAACTACATTAAATAAAATTCTTTCACAAGAGCTTAAGAGGAAGAAATACTGTACCATACCGTAATCATAATGAATTTCATAGCAACCAGGAATACATTATGAGATTAATTTACTAAGCATAAGAAAGAACAATTTTCACCTGCCAAATAATAAACCAGGCAAATCCTAACCTTTGTAAAACTAAATGATACATCGCGAACCAAATACATACGCTTAAAATTCTCTGAACATAAAAAAGACAAAAAATGAATACTGTTACAAATATTTGTTTTTTAAATAAATATTGATTTCTGAAGGATCATGTGACACTGATAACTGGATCAACTGCTGTTGAAAATTAAAACAAGAAGAAAAAAAAAGAAAGCAAAATTCACATTTACATTTTATTATATTTTGTTACATTTTCTTTAATTTTATATATATATATATATATATATATTTTTTTTTTTTTTTTAATTTATTAAAAACACATTTATAAAATGTATTTTTAAATATATTATTTAAAAGAAATTTACCATATTTCAGCCTTTTTCAGAAACATTTTATTGTTATTGAACCTTTTGTGTTCTGGGTACAAAACAATGGTTGGTAAACAACCATATTTCTTAATAAATAATACAAATGTAGAGGTTGTGCTTAAAGATAATAATACAAATAATGATGATAATAATGGACAAAATGCTCTAATTATAATTAATTATATATATATATATATTGATGCTGACCTTTACCAATCTTATTTTTATGACCTTTATTTCATTAATTACCCCCCAAGCCCAAATTCAGGTGGATGCATCCACAGATATTTTCTCTATTTTCTTGATGTAAACAAACCAAGTCAGTCTTTAATGTAGACCAACAAACTCGACCAGTAGCTCACATGTAAATATGGAAGCCAAATATTATCATTTTATTATAATATATTCAAATAATTCTACGCAATTGCAAATGTGCTTTTTCCGTTTCAAACATTTTGAAGTTTTAAATTGAAGCATAAACAGCCTGTTCCTCTATGCTTTGCATATGAAAGTAAACATCCAAACCTGCAGGGATTTGCAAATCATTTACATGAAGATCTTAAGAGGAGAAATTTCCCTGTCTAGTCCCAAAACATTTCAGAAGAATCAAGTTCAGCTCTGAAAACCATAATTAGTGGTGCTCGCCAAACTAAACTATGTAGCATACTTCACGTTTGATGGAATCCAGTGTGTCTTTAGCTGAAAGTGCTGTTATGTTAAGGCAGTGATTATGTTGCTGTGATTACACTGCTGCTCATGTCATCAGAATATTGTAAATGATGCAATTCTGATCATAATTACAGTAGCTAACCATAATCACCACTAAATATATGGAGCACTGTGGTTTTAATAGCGTTTTAAATCAGGTTTCTCTAGAGTTGAATAAGCAACAACCAAAGACTGTTTTGCATTTGAAGCAGCAAACAAAAACAGCAGCAACAAACAAGCCTACTGTATTTGAATCTGACTTTTACAGTATATTGCTGTTGCTAAAAAAAGGGGAAATGGCTGTAAAGCAATGTATTATATAAGTATATTCTCAATCAAAATAATGGCAAGGAGCACAAAAACACATCTGAAGAGGTTTGTCCATGTAGACATCCTAATAATATTTTAATAACCATTTGAGACTCCTCCTTTATGTAATTTATAAAGGCACTGCAATAAACTGATGAGATGTAATCAAAATAACAGCTTTCACATTAAAAGTATATTTAATAATAATTTAGCATACAATAATACAATTTGACTGCACTAAAAAAATTATATTATTTTATATTAATTTATATTATTTATATTATATATATATATATATATATATATTTTTTTTTTTTTTTTTTTTTT
>JAUYWG010000038.1:26131713-26148471 GCA_034779775.1 Enteromius afrohamiltoni
CTTCCATCTCTTTTTCTTTCTTTAGTCTCTCTCTTTCTCGTTCTTGTCTTTCCTCCTCTTTCTGTCTCTCCAATTCCTGAAGTCTTCTTCTCTCTTCTTCCATCTCTTTTTCTTTCTTTAGTCTCTCTCTTTCTCGTTCTTGTCTTTCCTCCTCTTTCTGTCTCTCCAATTCCAGAAGTCTATTTCTCTCTTCTTCCATCTCTTTTTCTTTCTTTAGTCTCTCTCTTTCTCGTTCTTGTCTCAGTCTTTCCTCCTCTCTCTGTCTTTCAACCTCTTGAATTTTTCTCCTCTCTTCTTCCATTTCTTTTTCTTTACGTATTCTCTCCTTTTCTCTTTCTTGCCTCAATCTTTCCTCTTCTTTCAGTCTTTCTTCTTCCATTCGTTTTCTTTCTTCCATTTCTCTCTCTTTCTTTAACAGCTCTTGTTTTTCTCGTTCTTGTCTCAGTTTTTCCTCCTCTCTCTGTCTCTCTAATTTCTGTATTCTTTTCCTCTCTTCTTCCAAATCTTTCACTCTCTTTAGTCTTTCTTCTTCTCTCAGTCTTACTTTTTCTTCTTCAATCCGTCTCTTCTCCTCTTCAATCTGCCTCTCTCTCTCTTTTTCAGCCTGTCTCCTCCTCTCCTCCTCTTTTCTTTCTTCTTCAATTCTTCTCTTGTGTTCTTCTTCTTGCTTTCTCCTTTCTTCCATCTGTCTTTGCTTTTCCTCATCTTGTTTTCTCTCTTCCTCTGCACGTTTCCGTTCCTCCTCTTTCTGTCTCTCTTGTTCTCTTGCTTTCCTCTCCTCCTCCAAAAGTCTTTCCCTTTCCCGCTGTTGTCTTTCTTTCTCTAAGTGCTCATCTTTTCTCTGTTTTTCTTCTTCTTCCCTTCTCTTTGTCTCAGCATCTAGGCTCATCCCAACCCTTTGGTAAACAGGAACAGGGACATCTTCCTCTTCTTCTACACTCTTCACACTAGCAGCAAAGCTCTTGATTTCTGCTGTACTTGGTGGTTTGTCAGCAGACACCTTCTCTGTTGCTTTAGGTTTTTCAGATGATCTCTCATTTGGTGTCTCATCTAAGGTGCTTAATGTCTTCTCAGATGGTGGACTGCAAATTTAAGAGTTTGGAAACATGTTACATCTTTGAAAATAAGGACAAAAAGAATATTTGCAACAAATTAAATACATTATTCATAACACACTTTTTTTCTGATAAATGATTGCATAAATAATCATTGATTGGTTTATACTGATGTTATGAAGGCTAAAAATGTTTTTTTTTTTGTGCAATTTTTAACAAAATCAGCTAGATGACATAATCTTAGTGAAAAATCAGCAATATTTACAAAAAAATCTGTCATCTTGGTTAATTGCGAATTGCAAATAAATATTTTTACATATCAAACTGAAACATTAATTCTTGAATTATTCAGGTTTTGTTTGAACATTTGCTGAAGGAACGGCTCACTGACTCTTTCGTTCCTGAATGCATTTTGTGCTTTTCGAACAAATCATGATTCGCTGATTCACTTGTATGTTTTGTTCCTGAGTGATTCTTTGCTTTTCTGAATGAATCTGCTGAAGGAATGGCTTACTGAGTCACTCCCCTGTTTCAATCCTGAATGATTCAACATTTTTCAAATGAATCTGCAGGAATGAATGGCTGACTGAGTCATGTGTTTGTTTTGTTCCTGAACGATTCAGTGCTTTTTCAAACGAATCCGCAGAAGGAATGGGCCATTGACTCATTTGCACGTTTCATTCTTGAATGAATAAGAATGCCTAAAACAACCTGTCACGATGTTTGTGAAGCTTTTTTTGATATAACTGAAATACAAGTATCATGGAGAATGAAAAGGGATGATAGTGAAACATAGAATGCAGTCTTCACTAACCTTTTAGGGCCACCAGTGGATGGCAAGCGTGTCCTTGGCGCATCCAAGCTCAGATTCTGGATTCTCTGTTTAATATCAACAGATATTTCAGCAGCAGGATTGTCTTTTTTGTTGAAAGTGTCTCTGCGCTGAGCTGCTGTAGACCGATCGAAGAGAAGGCTTATCCGTCTCTTAATGCTGCCTCCGCTGATGTCCACTTCTCCGATCTCTACTGTATCCACCGGAAGCTTCGAAGGCTTGGATTCAGAAGGTGAATGCGGAGGCCACTCTCTCTCTGTCTTACCGGTTTCAGCATCTCTCTTTAACTCCTTCTCGGGTTGAGACGGTGACTCGAACTTGGAAGTCAGCTCCACAGAGAGACGGTTTCGAGGTGGCCAGCATCGTGAAGACACTTTGACGTCCGTTTCAGTCTTGGCTGCTTCTCCTTGGTCCTTCTGGCTGAGAATCTTTTCATCCTGAGCACCCAAAGATTTTGCTCTGCTCCTGGGCTCAATGTCCTTCACATCTTCAGCGGTCACAGCAGGCTTTGAGTTTGGACCGGTTTGGTTATTAGAACCGGGACTCTTAATGGGCTCCGGTTTAGGCTTAGCCAATAAGTCAAGTTTTGGGTCGGCTGGGATGGTTTTAGGAGATGCAGTTTGATTAGACCCATTTACTGTACCATTTGAACCTGACTTTACAGAATCTGATGGATTTGGATCACCAGCACCAGTTTTTTTGATATCCAAAAGCGTTTCAGAAGAGGCGGCTCGATGAAGCTGTCTGCTAAAGTTGGTTTTTGGGGCCCGGATTGGGCGGACGGTGGCGTTCCTTTGAAGGGCAAATGGTTTGGGCATGAGGTGGGGTTTTGGTCCTAACGCTGGCTTCTCATTGTCTCCAGGGAGTGCAGAGGCTGAAACTGAAGGTTTGTCTGGGTTGATGAGCGATTGGCCCATTTCCCTTGTGGTCGCCTCCACCCATGCAGCCATGGCTACACACTGCACCTGGATGGGAAAACAAAAGAGAAACACCCATGTGGGATCTCAGTGGTATTAACATACATCTTTGGGTCGCAACATCAAATAATACTTTTAAGATATATTCTCTTATCAGATCTTTTCTCATCATTCATGACACTTGTTGAGCTGAGAAACTGCTTGTCAGTGTTTTATGCGAATGTGTCTGCAAAGGGAAAAAAAACACTGGAATTTGATTTTTGATTAAAATAATGCAAGTTTAACATTAAAAATCATATTTTAATCTTTCTACTTTAAAGCTTTATGTTTTATTCAGTGTGTTACTTGCTGTTTCTTTACTAGAATTTACTAGCAATTTCTGATTGAAAATTATTCACCAATTATTTTTTTATTATGTCGATGCAAGTAAGCATTATCATTTATCTAAATGCATTACTAACTTTAAAACTTGAGTTAAATTTTTTTTTTTTTAAACTTAATAGAATAGATCTACATCTTATAAAGCTAAATGAATTTTTTTTGATGAAAAATGTAACACCTTACAAAAGTTTTAAAAAGTTTAATGTCAATCAGATACAGTTTGTTAGGTTCTTTGTTTGGCACTTTTCAAATAAAATGCAATTGCATTTATTTTACTTTTTATGATGATACATTTCTTTTCTCTTAAAGCAACCTAAAAATGCCCACACATTGTGCTGATCACCTGAGCTGCGAGGAAACCTCTGAGCATCAATATGAATGCAGCTCAAGCTAGATAAGAAAAGTGTTATGTAATATCCATGAAGTAGTCAAATGTTTTTGGATGGTTTAATCAATGTGCATTCTGGAATGATTTGTTTGAATGTTCTAAGTCAGCTGTTCTGATTTAGATCACTAAGTAAATAAATAGTCACTTAGTGGACACTTTTTGGCATCATGAAGCTTTTTCGCTTTCAGCACAGACAGAAAAAAGTTTGGACCTGCTTGGAGCTTTAGTTGGTTGTTGTGCTTTAACCAACACAAAGGTTATTTTTAGACGTTTGCCCCTATTAGCAGCTGTAACTACAACACCACATGGGAAAAAAAGCTTTTTTCTCCATTAAAAGATCTTCTAAACAGAAATGAATTAACTTGTTAAGATGTTTTCAGAGAACATAATTTGAATACATTTATAATGATGAATGTTTTATGAATTAAATAGAAGAAGCCTATATAGTTATAGATATCTTTTTTTAATATTATTTATCGTGTATATATATATATATATATATATATATACATAATAAAATATGATAAACACTATAAATAAATAAATTTAATATAAATAAAATGTTTTGTGTTTAGCCTATTAAATAAGACAAATGCTGATTAATAAAATTTTATAAGTAGTTATATAATAGTAGGTTTTCATTAGTGCCATATTGCAGCTTCCTTGCTAATGGAGATCTCTAGAGGCATATCAGACCTTTTTGATGGAGACAGGATAAATGAATGAACACTTCAAAGCAGCCATAAAACAGCACTGTCTGGGAAAGACACAAAGGCCAATCCAGTTTGTTGAGCTCTCTGAGGCCATGTTACTCAGGTTGGGCTAGATTTTTAAGTTTTTCCATCCAACTAAAGTTACTCATTTCTCTGCAGGCTATTTATACACACCCTGCATGGCCCACAATAAATGACCAGCATCACTTTCGCCTGTTGTTTGACTCTGATATCAGCAGTCTGCATGCTGACAAACACCATCACATGGGAGAAATTACTTATTTGCAACCAGTCCAGCACTAGCCTGAAATCTGAATGTTGACATTTCGAAACCGTTGCCCATGTTTTCTTATCATTGTGCAAAACTCACAGTGCAAAACAAGTTAGAGCCTGGCTTGTTGTGAGAGTTTTGAAAAAATCCCTTCTCCAGACTGCAAAGAAAGTTAGGCAAGGCTGAGTTAACTTGGTGTACTTTCTGACTTCCACTGGCCACAAACGCTGCAGGCGAAGACACTGAAACATTATCCACAGGCGAAAAAATGATCACTTCACATGTTTTGGTTTGGTGTAAATCTGTCTTCGTTCAACAAACCGGTCCAACAGCAAGCCAGTATTGTCAGATGAGAAATAGCTGGACAGAATGTGTTATACTAATACTATTATCATTACAATCCTTTATCTTTAAAGCAACGTATGCAAGATATTGAAAATTATATCTGCAAATTTCATGAGAAACCGTCTCACTGACGAACTTTAAGTAAATTATATGATTAGATCCAATCATTTTGACCTCGGACGGTCAAAGGACAGAGTAAATGTTCAAAGTAAGCAAGTTCACAGCATGTGAGCTCTGTAGAGCTTACACTCACCAAGAACATATGCAAATTATTATGCACAAATTTACATGCTGAGCTTATAACATGACCAGTGCGTGTCTGGAAAGGAACAATGTAACCCCCTTTTGTTCATCAGTCAGGTTTATTTATTTAATTGTGTTTCTGTCACGCTTCACTAAATTTACAAAAAAAATCACAATTATTTTTAAGTTAGAAACCTATACGATATTACATAATTAATTGTTGAATTAATAAAAAATGCACAATTTATAAATGGCATCAGACTCAGATTCATATATTAAAGTAAATGAGCTATTATAGTTAAGCCTTACATCTACTTGTTAATAAGGGTTTTACATATATAAAAAAAGCTAAAAGTTGGGAAAAGTAAAAAGCTTATATAACAGGAGCACAGTAATCTGCACCTGTTGGTTGGTAATAAGTAACTTATGAATAAGTGCCTCTTACAATGAACCGTCTGTCTTTGAACCCCGTATAATGTCCAGCTGTGGGAAAAAAAGTACTATTTTGGCACTTTAGTCCTGAGGTACTGTTTAATATAGCATACATAATGATTAACAAAATAATTTTTTCAAACGTGTAATTACGTGAGTTACATTATTTACAGGTTGATTGAATGTTGTCATTAACATATTAAATACACAACTAAACGAGTGAAAAATGTGCATTTACCTTTATAGTGATAAACTTATTCCATAAGATTGTACATAGATTTCAAGCTCAAATACACGTCTGCGTCCTTTTGGATTGTAGGTGTGCAGCTCAAACTTTAAAGAAAGGAGGGCGGGTCGCTAATGTACGAATCCTGCTATGGCGACTTATCTCATGAATATTACTTTTACGTTCTCTTTTAAGGTTACAAGCGCGTCCGCTGCTAGTTAATATTAATGAGACTTCAGCAAAGTCTGATTCGTTTATTTGATAACTTCATTGCCTTTCATCCAATCATCATGCAGCTTGGCAAACGTCAACGGTACGTGATTAATATTCATGCGCCAGGCCTCGAAGGGCGCTTCCTGACAGCAGCACGCGCAGCGGTCGCGAGGTGTTGCGCGCGGCCACTCCTCTCATAAACGTGCTCAGCCTTCAACCGGAAAAACCAGTTAAGTTGAATGGAAGGAGAAAGACACGGGGTGTGTAGACAATACTGTATGAGATGGGAGACACACAGATACAGGTACACGTTCCATGATAAACTATTCAATGGCATGCATGGGATCTAATAAAGGTGGTGTGAACAGTATTTGTTAAAGGCATAGTTCAACCAAAAATTCTCTAATCGCATTGATGTCGTTTCAAACCACTGAGATGTTTGTTCTTTGGAACACAAATTAAGATGCTTCCGATAAATCCGAGAGCACTCTGATCCTTCATAGACAGCAAAGGAACTACCACAGTGAAGGCACAGACACATAGAAAGGACATTATTAAAGTAGTCCACGTGATTTCAACCATAATTTAAAGAAGCTACACCATTTATTTATTTATTTATTGTGACTTTATTTGATGTTCTGGGACAGAACTGCTGGTTAACAAGGCCGAGCACATGCATTGTTTACAGGCATCAAAAGCACGCACATGCATCCTCCAAAATGGTGCTAGATTGGCGTGAAAGAGAAATATGGAATTATTTTTGAATAAGAAAATGAAATGCAGTGAAATATGGCATGTCATTTTCCCATATTTAATTGACATCTATCTATCTATCTATCTATCTATCTATCTATCTATCTATCTATCATTTGGTGTGACATAACATACAGTTAGACTTCCACCAAGTTTTTACAGGTTAGTTAACGGTATAATATCTAACTAGAGTAGAACGAATATAGATATCTGTAGTGTTTGCACTTTTACTTTGTTTGTTTAAATAAGTAACAAAGGATTTATGATTAATATGCAGTTCATAGTGCATTTTCAATGTAATTATACATCCACTGCATCTTTGTATAGACTGACAGATTCTTTTTTCCCCTTGACAGAAGTGTAGGAAATTAAACAATGAGTCAGGAATGTAAACAGGAAACACAAGGACTAGTGCACTAAAAACAGAAAATCCGTAGCGTAGATTGGTCAGATAAATATAGTCCTGTCATATCTACCAGTAGATTTATGATCAGTAGAGCCATACATAATAATTGCTTCTAAACTATATAAATATATATAACCGTACAGTACCTCTATTTAACTATAATAACCCTGCCTGAAACAGCAGCCAAAATCATTTATAGGTCTAATTCACCCAAAAATAAAATTCTGTCATCATGTACTCACCCTCATGTTTTTCTTTTTTTTTTTTTTACAGAGAATACAAAAAATATATTTCATAAGAATTTCATATGACTCATGTGGTACGCCAAGTCTTCTGAAATCATATGACAGCTTTGTGTGAGAAACGTAATTGAAGACATTATTTGCTAAAGATCTTCCCCTCTGTCCCAGTTTCTTCAATCTCTTTAGGTCTCTGTTCAGTTTGTTTTGTATGTTGCTATATTTTGTTCAAACCGATCTGCTGCTATCTCATGCTATAGTGTTGTTATAATGTTGTTTTAACACATTTTTTTTTTTAAATATTGGCATTTCGGGTTTGAGGTCACTTGATTGGCCGCAAACCTGGTGCAATGCAATACGGTACGTCATATTTTAATTTGATGTGAATAAGATTTAATAACCACGACTTGTTAACTACAAACACAGCTTTTGACCTCACAAGATGTTAATTGATGGACTGTGGTCACACTTTTGCTTTGTTTGAAGAGAAAGATTATATTCTGGTTAATCAGTTGTTTTCACAACGCCAGGATGAAAGTACAGACTACTGTACAGACTTCCTCTTTTTACACCTCCCAGATGCAGTTTCAGACAGCAAGTGCTGCAGACATTAAGTGATATGACTCATCAGAACGATTCCACTTCCTGTCAAAATGGTTATTATCATAATCGCATGCTTAGTGTTATAAACATAAACATAAATAGAGGAAGTAAACATGACTCGGCCTGTGAAAGAGCATATTAGGAGCAGTATGTGTGGGGTTATATGAGGACATTGGCTTTTTCTGCTAATTTATTTTGCATGTTTGCTGACATCTGGTGGAAAGTCTTTGCTGTGGTTGAGGTTTGCTCTTCAGGCAGGGGTATGTTTTTTTAGGCCAAGGACTCCTTGGTAAAAATAGACCCATGTGACAAATTTGCTATTGCATTTTAAGCCTGACCTGTAATATCACGTAAATATTACCATATTACACCCTTAAAAATATGAAAATATATTATGTAATATTTTAATATATAATACAGCAATATATATATATATATATATAAAAACTTATTTTCTGTAAAAACAAAAACAAACGTGAGTTCGAACAATCATTGGCTGACATTCAGTTTATGTTCTTTGAATTAAGCCTTTCACCTTTGCATGGTTTAATATTTTATGCCAGTTTTTTTTGGCTTATTGGACGAGAACATTCAATAATTTAGAAATAGCAGTAGGTGCGGTGTCCTCCCCGTACTCGTGTTACCTGCACACCACACCCAGTAATCACAGCTGATGGCCTCTATTATGTGTTCAATCCATTTTTTTATGACATCCTAACAAAGGTCAAATGGGTGGAGTTTTCTCAGTCCATGACGGGGCACGCATTGTCGGTGTGAATCTCACTAAAATGAATGAATAACGTTATTTGGAGAATAGCTCGGGGCATAAAATTTACAGTATCTGTAAAGAAAATGTGAGGTCTACTTGCCTGTGCAAAATTCAGAACGTCGCTAAATGGTCAAAAATGCATTCTATGTGGTTGCTAGGGTGTTCTGGATGGTTACTAGGGGATTGTTTACTGGCCCAAGTCAAATAAGCCCACCCTACACACTAAAGTTTAATACTTTATTATACTATATACTTCTGTTTATTAGTTATTAAGAGCAATAGTCTTAGCAAACACTGTTTAATTGTCCATTTGATACTATATTGAGTGCCTGCTAAATGAATACATGTAAATAAACATTTGTGGACTTCTGCATTTGGGCAAAAGAGGGCGCAAGAGGAGAGGAGACTCCATTCAACTATTCCTCTGTGAAGTTTTCCAAATGACATAAGTAACTAAGTTAAGTGTTCGAAGTATGTGTAAAGCCTGACGTACGAGGACCAAAAACAAAACTGTTTATTGAACTTTAAGATATCAAACTTATAGAAGAAACCAAAAACGTTTGCTCTGGATCTCTCAATAATGTAAGATAAAGACTAAGTTCATGATTAGAGCTCTGCAGACGCCAAACATTCGGTGCAATTCCTCAAAAGCCAGAGTATTATATGTGACCCTGGACCACAAAAGCAGTCACAAGGCTCAATTTCTCAAACATCTGAGATTCATACAGCTGATAGCTGAACAAATATGCTTTCCGTTTATTCCGTTAAATTAAACTATTGCCTTTAAAACTGTCCAAATGAAGTCTTTAGCAATGCATATTACTAATCAGCAATGGGTTTTTTAATATGTCTTCATGGAACCTAATGAAAATCTATCATTTTGACCCATACAATATATTTTTGGTTACTTAAAGACTTTTGTGCTCTAGGGTCACATATTTCATGTTGACAACTGAAAACAAATTGTGTGAATAATCAAGTAAACTAAGTTGACATAGTCCAGTTAGTGTTAGTGGAAATATTACTAACAATAAGGTTTACTTCATTAGATGAATAAAGTCAGCAAAAAGACACAACCTGCATGTAAAGATTTGTACACTAATGCTAAAAGAGCTTTTACTTGCTAAATAGGTTGAAACTATCCACCAGGCGGCACCTGCTGCACGAAAGATGATTCATTTTGTAAACTAAACAAAATGTCCCTTTTTCAGGAAACACAGAAAAGCCATAAGCTCTTTTAAAATATAGAGACTATGCTAGATCATGCTGATCACAAATGATTCATGTATTTCGTTGGCAAATGTTTCCGGCTTCCCAGACCCCTCCTTCTTTTCAGAAGGCTACTAAATCACTCATTCATGCTGCGGTGATCCCGTCTTTATGTTAACAATTCGTCCTGTCTTCCTCTTCCCTGTTCTCCCGTTTCTCTCTCGCCACCTTTGCGCCCCTCCCTCGCTCCGGCGTTGTGTTTTTCTTCCTTTCTTCCACTCTCACCAGGTAACCAGACCTCCTGTGGGGGGTGTAGAGTTTCCACTTTCCCAGAGAAGGAGACAATTTGAGCCTCACAAAGCCCACAAAAGCTGTACGGCACCGTCCCTCCTCTCTCGCTCTCGGCCTTTTCTGCCTCTAATTCGCCACTGTCCGTGTGCCTTCCTCGCTATTCCCTTGACGTTTTATTTCTTTGCGCTCTTTCTCTCCCTTTTTTCTAAGTGAATCAGATAAACGGTCAAAAATAATTGCAGGGTTAACTGTGAAACACATCCATACACTGGAAAAAATCACATCAGGCCTCAGTTGCTCACTAGAGATGGGGAACAAATCAAATAAAATGAACAGCGATTGGTGTCTTCTCTGCTGCTTCGCTCGATACAAACACTTGTGTGTGTGTGTGTGAATATGTGTGTGTGCAGCTGGTCAGCAAAGAACAAGTGTAACTGAGTCGATGTGGCAGGCGGGGGGTGGAATCTATATAGTGTTGGTTTACAGTGTGCGACGATTACAGCAGTGGCAGCGTGAGAGACGAGCCGAGATTCACCCTTTCACCTCTCTTGCTGTCACTCATTCAGAAAAATACTGCATCCTTATAGCCACTTGTTGCTGTTAAAGGAGTCATTTATTAAGAAATAATATTTCAGGCATCCTTTATTTAACATTATGCCTTTGTCATCTTTGAAACTTAAAAGCAGATAGTTTGTGGCATGTTTGTGCTGTACTTTTCCACCATAGCGCACTGGCAATTTTTCTATTAATATTTTTCTCAGTACATTTTAGGTTACTTAAATGTTTTTTAAACTTGCTTTAAATAAGATAAATTTCTATATATATTTTGTGAATTATTGGTATGTGTGTATATATATATATATATATATATATACACTTTTATTCATAATTTATTCATCAAGTATACTTTAAATTGGTCAAAAATAACAGAAAATACGTTTATATTGTCACATTTTTTTTTTGAATCAGCATATTACATTGAAAGCAGAAAGTAGGGGAATAAGTATAAGTACGCGGAGGCTAGGAGTGAAACCTTCGAGGAGGTTTTAGGAACCTCAGCAGAGGTTATGGGGGAGAGATAGCTTTCAGCGGAGATAAGGGAATAGAGCGAGGAGCCTGCGCGGAGGCTGAGAGTGAAACTTTCGCGGAGGTTTAGGACCTCCACCTTTAATTATTTAAACTGTTCTGATCAGTAAAACTTACATATGTTCTGACAACATGGACCGTTGGTTAAATAAATCAATGGCTAAATAAATCAATGAACCTAAAAATGGGTGAATGGGTGCGTAGAATACGTTACGTGACCGTGGGGAAGTGAAAGGAAATGGCGTGCTGACGTCATGGATACGCGGCTCGCGGTTGGGAAGTTACAACGCTGCCGGCAGGGCTGCGGCTTGTTGAGCGGCGTTGGAGCTGGGCGGGGAGCTGGCTCTTTGCAAGCATAATCGGACGAGTCTGATGCATAAAGCGAGATGAAGGGAAATGAAAGCTAGGAGAATTTATAGTGAATGGGAAGTGATTTGATTGGGTGCGAATAAACAAGGGATGGTTAGGGGAACCGGCTGCCAGCAGTGCGTGATTACCGTTCGCGATCCTCTCGAAACCATGTTATTTGCCAAACATTTACTGTAAATAATAATGTTGTAACGAGTTCAGTTTTGGCTGAATAATCTCTGCGTTTCAAGAAGCCTACATGGCAGAAATCAAAAGAAAAGACAAGTCTGTTAAAACAGTCTCTCTCTGGATGAAGGGCACAAACTATGAAAATTCTTTTGCAGATTTGGAAAAACCTCTGAAGAAAATAAATGATGAATGGTGCATCCTCGTGCAAAACTCACCTCCACAATAGGGAAAGTGGTTGCCAGGTGGTTGCTTTCTCACAAAAAGTCATAAATGTTTACCCTCAAGTCTCTCTGATATTCTGGTGGGTCTGTCATTATTCATTAGATATTCTTTAGGTATTGCTGAAAGCAGCAATAATAAAATAACAACAAATATTGCAACATACATGCAAGTCTTTTGGTCTGTTACTAACAAAACAACATATGACCTATATATGTACTGTATGTATGTATATGGGTAGTTGACAAATAAAAAGTAGACTGTGTTCTATGGTGTGACAGCAAAAACAAAAACATGTAACACAAATAAGATGAGTGTATCTTTATTCTTAGAGTTAAAAATAGCATGAGAGAGGTTTATCTTCAATTTTAGAGGTTATTGTTTGAATTTTTCTGTCATACCATAGACATTGATATGTCAACTACCAATATATATATATATATACATATATATATATAATATACATATGTATAAAAGACCAAAAGGTTTGGGAAATGTATATATGATATACTGCAGATATATACAATATACATATACATGTATATATAAACAGACAAACAAAAAACACTTGTTATATATATAAAATTTTATTATACATTATTATTACATTATAAGCCAATGATCCATTAAACTGAAGTCATGTGACAAACAGAATATATTTGGAATTAATCAGTTAGACATTAGAGCAAGATTTTCAGTGAACGGTGGCATAAATACATAGTCTTTTTAAAGTTTGACAGCTCTTATGCTTTCGTTTTATGGAAAAGAGCTGCTTGTAGATTCTGCCTAACATCTGTTTTTATGCTCCACAGATGAAAGAAAAGTTTGCAACACGCAAGTAAACAATGACCGAATTTTCTTTTCTGGGTGACCTATCCCTTTAAGATCACACCAAACCAGTCCACCCGATCGGACGGATGTTAAACAAATAAAAAGTATTAATAAATGTGCTCTGGTCAGTAGGGGATTCCCATTTCCCCCATCTTGACCCCCACCGTAACCCGCCACTAACCCATTCACTAACCAGGCAGGATGATGCTACGAATGAACCCCCCCCCCACGGAGAGAGAGAACGCTGTGACCCTATAAATAGAGGCGAGGAATGGTGCTGATATGTTGAAGGAAGGAGGGGGGCATGGAAAAAGGATTAAGAGAGATATTGGGCTTGTGATCGGGCTGTTCTTGCAGCCTGTGGATCTCTGACTCAGGTAATCCGGATAGCAGGGATGTCACATGGGAGCTTCGTGTGATCTTGATGACAGTACAATTGGCCTTGATTCTCTCGTTTGCGCTCCCTCTGTTTACCTCTCTCCCTTTTGGCAGTGGTGCTGCGCCTCCCCTGAGAATGGGAAGTGCATTCATTATTGGAGGTAAAGGCGTGATGACTCTGCGTTGTGGTTCAGGTGCTTACTTCCTGACTGGAAACATTCGGACTTCCTTATTGGCTCATCGGATGCTCTCATCCAATCAGAATCTGGCCAGGTTCACTCCTTGGCAACATTATGTTTTTGAGGGAAAGATTCACAGGTAGTCTAGATCTAGACTGAACCTTTTGTGCATTCACTCACTCAGATGTTCAGCAGTATCTGTCCATCAGCTAAGGTTTATTGGCATGACTGTAAACATTTACACACATTGATACAGCATTTACTTAAACAGTTCACATTTAATTTAATGTGTTTCTTGTCATTTTGTATAATTATGTGTGTGTGTGACCACACAAAACTGTTATCTTTTGATGTATTTACTATAGGAAATTTACAAAATATCATCATGGAACATGATCTTTGCTTATTATGCTAATGATTTTTGTTAAAGAAAAATGCATCATTTTGTAAATTTTATTCATCAAGGATTTATCAATTTAAAAAAAAAGAAAAAGTTTATAGTCATCAAAGAATTTTGAAAAAATTAAAATGGGCAGCAAAAATTTTCAACATTGATAAAAATAAGAAATGTTTTTTGAGCAGCAAATCAAAATGGCACTGAGGGATGATGATGCTGAACATTCACAGGAATAAATTATTGAACTATGTGAACATCACATGATTTTAATTGTATAATAATATTTCACAATATAACTGCTTTATTATATATTTGTTATAAAATAAATGAAGCCTTTGTGATTTTTGTCAATAAGTAAATAAATAAATAGGAGGGAAAGACCAAAAGTTTCTTTGCTGCTGAACAGAATCAGTGAGTCGGGAGCAGGTCTCAGGGTTTGGCTGAGGTTAAAGAGCAACAATAGCATGTGAGACCCAGGGTCAAAAGAGCCACGGGAGTGATGAATGATCAAGAAAATCACACTAGTTTGTGTGACTCTGCAGGTTTGGGTCCAAAAAGAGTGGGAAGAAACAGAGCAAAACATTTTGTCATCATGTTTCATGGGACTTTTTTATGATATATTAAACTTTTATAATGCAAGGCTAAATCAATCAACATTATTGTGGAAAAAGCATACAGTGGAGAGCCCCGTAAATATTTCTCTGGGTGGGTTTTTATTTCTGAAAGTCAGTTTCAATTTACCACATGTTGCCACGTTATATACATGTAGTAGTATATAAAAGTTGTGTATACTGTAATACTGTATATCATGTTATAGGTATTAATATGAAAGGTAACATGCATATTGTTAAAGTCATTTTTTAAAACCTGTGGCATAAATACATTCTAGTTCAAATCCAGTTAAAAAGTTTGCCTTAATGACTTTTTTTGTCGATTGTGATGGAAATGTAACTTTACAAGACAAAATTCACAAATAAAACCCTAATATATGGCCGTTTTGAACTAGATGTGTAAAAAAGCAACATTTAAAAGCACTGCTAGAGCAGCATTTGTGTTATTGTACTTCTGACTTAAAATTTCAGAGCCTCTGTGACTTAGAGATGCTGTTTATGTTTTTTTTTATTAATCTGTGTTATAACTTCTTATTTGGCTTTCTTCATCTCTTTTGTGTCGTTCCAGTAACTCTTTCATCGACTCCTGTCCTATCATGTCCTAACCAGACAATGTTTAAGCCATCAGCAATGGAATAGAATAAAAGATGCTTATAAAAACAGACATACACCAGTCATTGTCACCCACTGTTCCGGTACTTTTCCTGCGTAGTTCTGTGCATGGGGTCCAGATTTATCATTAAGGCATCTTGTCTTATCATTCTGTTTCCAACCTTTTCTCAACCCCCTTTCAAACTAATTCCTTCCCCTCCCCCTCTCCCTCTTTCTCTTTATTCAAAGCCATTGATCATGCATGCAGAAATTTAGCACGCCCATAGCTCCAGTCGGGAGCGCTGGGGCGCTGTCCTACATACTGCTCCTCCACACACACACACACACTTGTCCTGAGACCACAATCAAATACACAAGCCTACACACACACACACACAGGGCAACCACACTGACAAACTCTTGAGCCATGATACATAAGCACGCAAATTTTTCACAAATTGTGGCATGAATTCCTACCTGTTCGGCCTACGAAATGCTCTCAAAACTTGTGGAGTTTTATTTTGAATCTGATCATTCAGATTTTCACTTTGCATCTATTTCTTGTCTTCCACTGAAATATTAGGTTTTGTGTCTAATTTGCAGGTGGATAGCAGAAGCTCTAGCTTTCGTGCTCTTAATATAACTGCTGATAATGTTGGTTTATGTATGATAGGTTGCTTTTGCCTTTCCTCAGGTTACTTTGGATAACATGATTTAATATAGATGTCATAGAGATGTCATTTTTTTTCTTCTGCTTTGTTGAAGTTAGCAAATTACAGGAAGCATAAAATACACATTTTATGTACTTATGAAATGTTTTGTGAAACGCATAGTTTAAATTATGTTTCAAAGTAAATGTTTTCAGAGACAGTAAATATATTTTGAAACAGGTTTTAATATTTCAAATGATTCGGTTATTTTTCCAGACTGCCCTCTGAATGTCAGTAATTATTTTCAGCAAATTACGAAATAAGAAAACATTTAAACGACAACAATACCACGTGACATGCTGTTGTTTATGAGGAACAATGCACATCACCCTAGGAGGACCTGTGAGGACTACAAATGGTTGTGGTCAGTCTGCTGGCCCCACCCACTCATGCAAACCACCAATCACCTGGTCCTGACTTAGTGCCAATTCTGGCCTGCTGGAATCCTGACTACCAATCACCAAACTCAGCCTGATGCTGTATGATATTGGATGCTGCTTGGCTGTAGTCAGCTCTGGGTTTGTTTGGTTGATGGTGCACACAATAGACACAACAGTGTTACTCTGTCTGTCTGTATATCATTGTCTGCTGTTTATTTGTAGGCTGAGATTTCTTTATGTTGCAGTCTATAATCTTAGTGTTTACCCTTTATTTGCTTTTTATTAAAAAATATAAAGTCTGCAGGTCATCTGTTTGTTTTTTTGTTCTATCTGTCTGCTTTTTCTTCTGTCCATCCATCCATCCATCTCTCTTTTTCTCCATCTACTTTTTTAATATCTATCTATTAGTGCTGTCAAATTATTAATCGCATCCAAAATAAAAGTTTTTCTTTACATAGTATATTTGTATGTACTGCGTATATTTATTAATTATATAAAAATACAAACACATGCATGTATATATTTAATGAAAATATGTTATGTTTATATATTA
>JAUYWG010000038.1:26156019-26166483 GCA_034779775.1 Enteromius afrohamiltoni
CACACACACACACACACTCTCACCTTTGTTCCGTCTTGGTCACGGTGTGGGGCTGTTGAGCCTCATTAACGAGCATCGTTAGCTAATTGCTTTGCCGTTGTTCACTCATGCACAGTGACCTTGATGGCCCAGTCTCATATACAGCAGCAGCTCTGCCTTCCCCAGCACTATCAAACACCTTTAGTTTTAACGTAAAGCTGCAGTGATATATCAGTGTTTCCCTATCCTGAGAATGACTGTTTTGTGTGAATTGGTTTATACTTGTGACAACTTCTTGATTAAACTCATCTCATTTTATTTTCCTACCATTATGTTGCTCGCTGCTAAGTTTCTTTGTAAAGCAGCTTAGAAATAATATGCATTGCCCATAAAAAATATAATCATTGCTATTGTGTACAGTCAAAATTATAGGTACTACCAATAACACAAAGGTAAATCACTTCCACAGAAATGTGGTATCAGAACATGAAAATATACAGTAGGCTTTAAAATATTGATAACCGTTTCTTAAAAGCTTTTATTTTGTTAACCTCATAAAAAGTTATTATATATTAAAAAATATATTAAAATATATTAAAATATATTTATTTACTGAGTAAAATTCTCAAAATTCTTATTAATATTAAATATAATATTATTATTTAAATATATTATTAATATGGAATCATTTTGTATAATATATTACATAGAAAATTTATATTTATTTTTAAAGTCTATGTAGCTAATAATATCAATGCTTTCAAAAATATAGTCTAATATTCAAATGAATCATTTGAATGCTTTCAGTTTTAGCCTAGTCATGCAAATGTAAGTCTACAATTTGATACAACATTTTTAATGGTATTTAGAGTGTTTTTAAGTTCAGTGAAGGCTTAATACAAGTGAAAGCATGAAGCTCAAACACTGCATTATGCTAAACTCATTGAGTTTTAATATTTGTTCTAATCAGTGAATAGTAATCACTAATTATTTGAGTGGTAATAGTGACGCTTAACTTACCGCCTGCATGAGCTCTTGTGTGTGTAAAGGGATGTAAAGAGTGAATATGAAGTATACTTTGTTTAGTTTATTGATGACTGTATGGAGTAAAAGGCAGTGTGTGTGTGTGTGTGTGTGTGTGTGCTCAGGAGGGGGTGGACCTCTCTCCGTCCCATCTGTTTGGGGTTCATCTTTGTCCTCATAATTAATGAAAGCGGAGGGGGCTTCCTGACACACACACACACACAAATCAACACCCTCAGCTTTTCACTAGCAGGTTTTGTTTTAGCTGAATTGCTCCCTCTCTCTCTTTTCTTCTCCTTTGTTGTTTTCATTCACTTTTTTGTCTTTGCTGTTTGGTGCTGATTAATTTGCCCTCACCCCTTCCTGCCTCTCTCTCTCTCTCTTTCTCTCTCTATCTGTTTTCTCCGTATCTCCTCCCTCTCAGCTCTGAGTAGAGATTGGATGCTGGGATAGGCTTTGCCTGCCCTCAGGCCTGAAAAGAGGATTGTCTCGTTGAATGTTTGGAAACAGATATGTTCCAGTAACCTGTAAAAAGAGTAGCCTTCGACAACACACACACACACACACACACACTTGTGTTTCTATCAGTTCTGATAGCAAAAACTGCAGCAGTGTCATATTTGACTTCATTTTGGATTCTGGAAAGTTTTGGTTATTCTCGGATGTCGTGATGTTTTGAAGGAAGCAGGAACTAAACCTTTTTACAATTAAATTGCACTTTTTTAAACGATTCCTTCAAATATACTGCCTTTTAAGGCTAGGTGTGTTACTATTCTGATTTTAAAAATCAGATAATTACTATACTATTACTATAATTCAAAAAGAAAATAATAATAAAAACTTATACTTTTTCACCAAGGATGCATTAACACACTCAACAAATGCATTTCAAATAAATGCTGTTTTTACCTTTGTATGATCGAATAGTTCTAAATGTGTCATGCTTTTGATCAGCAAATCAGCATATTAGAGTGATTTCTGAAGGATCGCGTGACACTGAAGGCTGGAGAAATGATGCTAAAAATTCAGCTTTAAATCCAAGGAATAAATTATATTTTAAAATCTATTCAAATAAAAAACATTTACTTAAAATAGTAACAATATTATTATATTTATTTTATTAGTTTTTATCAGTTTATTAGTATTTATTTTAGATCTGATAAATCCAACTACTACTAAATATACTAACCCCAAACAGTAATTTTAACCCAAAAATTTCCCATTAAAAACCATAAAGACTCCTGAAGATAACCAAATGCTGTACAGAATGATGCTGGTGCACGAGTAACGCTGCGTTTCATAACCTGACTGACATTTTATATCATGTTTTTGTGTCTGTTTGGTATTTTTGATGCACAGGTTGGGACGAGGTTTGGGGTCAAAAGGTGACTATGAGTGTAGAGTGGAAATCCTAGTACTAAACCATAGACACCGGCACATAGAGTCTTGCTGGTGCGCCCTAATAGTTCGCTACTGTATGTTAGCAGTACATATGAATCTAGCTGGTGTAGAAGGTCGTTTAGATCAGTGGCAGTGCATAACCGCATGGCATGGGGTGGCTAGAGGTGGTTATAGTCTGGTCTAGTGGGGTTAAATCAAAATCCGCTGATTTCATAACGCTGAATATAAAGTAAACATGTTACACCCTCCAGAGCTCCAGGATTATGTGTTGTTCACTCGTTAATATGAAAAGCTCCGTTACGTTGCTTGTTCTTTTTCAAAGTGTTTCTTTAATTGAAGTTCAATCTTCAGGAATCTATCATGACTATGGTTTAACTCGCTCCAGTCTGCAATAACTGAATCCGTATTTCTCCACTTTCAGCAGTTTGTTTGCTTGTCAGGTTTGCTGGTTGATTTCATTGCGCTCAGCAAACATAGCTTTGCGTAACAAACATAACATTTCACTGTTGTTCAAAAACACGGCAGATTAAGCATCTCAGTAAATTGGAAGCATCTGTACTCGCGAACAATTAGAATTTTTTTTATATACATTTTTTTTTTTTATATAAATAGCGTTCCTGCAGGTCTTCACCATTCACCATTGCACAAAGAAAGGCCTTAAAGGGCTGGTCTCATAGGCAGGGTTTAGCCTAAAGCAGGATTAGGCAGTAGTTCAATTAGGACGTAAAAGTCATTTTTATAAATACGGCTTTAGAAGACCAAACAAAGACACTGACATGTTTTAAGATCGGTCAGTGCAAGTTTCTTTCAGATGATCAGATCAGATTTACAATTAGTCTAGCACTAGGCTCAAGCCTTGTCTGTGAAACTGGATTAAATGTCTTAAAACACAAAAAGAAAGTCTTACGTTTATAAATAGTGTATCGTTAAATGTTGCATGCCTGGCAAAAAAGTGTTTTTGCTTACATGTAACACCCTTACATCGAGAAACATTTACTTGAGAGGCAAACAGATATTTTTTTTGTGAAATGAATGAAAAAGCAGTGGAGCCTGGTTGAAGTGTTGCTATAGAACTCGTAGAGAGCATTGACACCTACATGTGTGCAATGTACTTTTTACTTTGTCTTGCATTTACCTTCATAAAAGCTTCAGAAACCCTGCTCGAAAACGAATAAGAAATATTATTTTAATGCATTTATTAAGCATAAATCCTCAAGTTTTCTGTCAGATTTTCTTGTATTACTCACATGACTCGCTGCGGTCAGATGATTCCACGCTGGCCTGAGACGCGGTTGGGAATTTTCTATAATTCCTCTTGAAATATTTCTGAGGATTTGTCTGTTGTGATAGCTTTCATTTTCTGCCAGGTTCCGCTTTTTTTGTGAATATTGTACAAGTACAACATTTAGTTTGAAACGTAGGCTGCATTAAATGATGCTTTATGGCTTTAATCGATAAAGAAAACAAACTAGATATAAATGAAATACATTAACTTACCTGTTCATTGTGTGGATTGCTCAAAGCGACTGAGATTAAACCAATCAAATCAAAGCACTTTCTGCAGTCCTGAAGAACAGCTTAAGGATTGCATTATACTTGTTAGAAATCTTTGTAAAACGCTGTCCGGCCTGTTTGTGAAATAGTTGTGAGTGGATTTTGAGAATGTTTTGTAAGTACATGACGTTTCTGCTCTGTCATGCCTCTTATTTCCTCCCAGGATTCACAGAAGCTTTATTCACATCGTGCTAAACAAATCTCTCTCTCGTTCTCTCTCAGATTGACCCTAAGGTGGCCTTTCCACGTAGAGCTCAGCCGAAGGTGAGTGCTAAGTCTCCGTTCAGGTTAACATCACGCACGTCACTTCTCATTAAGGACACACAGCTTCTGTTTCGAAGCATCATAGGTGTTTTCTTAATGTGACAGCTTTGTTGAATTCTGAAGATCGGCCTTTTTTAACTGTATTGCATAGAAGTGGCTTTTATTACAGCAAGTAAAATGGCTTTGCATAAACATCTGCTCACAGAGATGACCTCTAAAATGTCTACAGCAGTTCTTTTGATTATTATTCCATACAGCGTTAATCAAAAGTTTGTGGTCGGTAAGATGTTTAAAAAAGTTTTTATGCAAAAATCCAGTAGGTTTGTGAACAATTCTTGCAATTTAAAGCAGCTGTTTTCTGTCCCTAGTGAAAAGTAAATATACTTAAATATATTTGAATTACATTTATATCATGCTCATTGTACTACAAATGCATCTTCATATTTATGTCCTTAATAAAATGCCATGCAGTTGTGCTTTTAGTATACTAAACTGGTTTACTTCAAGTCTGTTAAATTGGAACAACTCATTTTGTACTGAATGCACTTTAATTGTGAGGAAGCAGTGCTGAAGTCCAATTAAAGACATGCTTAGTATATTTGATTGTGATAAAGTGGAACTATTGCAAGATATGAATGTTTTACATTTAAAGTGCAATATTACACTATCCTCATTAAAAGTGACACAAACAGGCATTTTAGACTTATTAATAAAAAATATGCTTCACAAGTAATAATCCAAATAAAACTTTTTAGCTCTCGAGTTATCTGTCAGTAAATATGTTAATAGATTTGAACTATACTTAGTATAAAATAAATATATTACTAGGGGTTATGTAACATAAAGAAAAATATCATTTATACTACTGAATAAATCTGAATTTTCAGCATAATAACTCATCACTGTTCTTCAGTGTCACATGGTCCTTCAGAAATCCTACTAATATACTGAATACACTGCTGCTCAACAAACATTTATTACTATATTACTTCATGTTTTTTTCAAGATTCTCTAATGAGTAAAATGTTCAAAAGAACAGATTTCTGATCAATTTTGTGTCTCCTTGCTACAAAAAAAAAAGTAGCAAATACTGTTCAAAGATGGAAATGCATTGTCATCTGCTCAGTGAAAGCAGCATACGAAGATTAGCTTCTTAAAACGAATTTTCTGTCTACACCCAGCTGTCCTATAGAAATAAGACCAAAAATAAAATCGAACACATTTTAATGCATGCATTGTTAGCTTGAGATCAAGGTTCCCCTGTGAGGCACACGAAAAGTGTTTATTGTGAATAAATTGTTAAACTGGAATGTCCCAAATCAGAGCCCTCTCCTTTCCTTTTTGGGTTTCTATTTTCGGTTAATATGTCCCCTTAGATGGCAGCAGTGTAAGTAGCTCACTAGGTTTTGGAACACAGTCATACATAACTCCTATGTATAACACACACTCTTTTTTTAACTAAACAGTTGACTTTACCTGCATACTTTACCTTGTGAAATATGGAAATATGTATTGGAACACTGGTTTTCCTATTGAAAGTCCTGCAACATCCTGTAGTTGGATTCATTGTGTCATTATTTGTCTTTTTTTTTGCTGTTTTCAGCTGGTTACAAGAACAAAGAAGATCTTTGTTGGAGGACTGTCTGTCAACACTACCATCGAAGATGTGAAACAGTATTTCGATCAGTTTGGAAAGGTGAGCTCAAGGGCCGTATTCTACACCAGTGTGTCATTTCTTTCATCATTTCTTTTAGTTTTCATGAGAAGGTTTGATGTAGAAACAATTGTCACTCAGAAACGTTCTTTCAATCTTTTATGTAGCCTCTCTCTGATCCTCAGATTCAAACTATCAGTTTTGGCTACTGTACATTTTTAAACTTACTGTCCTAACTTTGGTGAAAAGGTCAGGTCCAGTCTAGTTTCTGAATATCATATGTTAATGAGCTATATTAATGAGTTGTTACGTCAGTGGCGTCTTAAGCCCTATTCGGACGGGACTAGTTTTCTAAACTACGTGTGAGTTTCGATTCTTATCACCTGACATCTGCGATTTTCACTAAGATCTCTGTTTGTTACGGAGGTGGGCGGGTCTGTTTTGTACTTTGGCTCTTTATTTATTTTTATTATTATTTTAGCATCTGCGGCATATCACGTTGGCCAAAACACACAAGTAAACAATAATATCACCGACATCGCATTCGGATGGGATTAGTAGTTAGACGACCCGCAAAACTAGTCCCGTCCAAATAGGGCTTTTGTTTTCTATAAGTGTGTCTGCATTATACTTATTTAAAGAACCAAAAAAAATACTGTTTGCCCCTGTAGTGTCCCCCAATAATGCACTCTTGATGTTGCTGTGTTGTTTGACATTTTCAATTACAAAAAGGTCATGTAAATTTGTCCGTGTGTTTTGATGCACACATGATATCTCTTTTATTCTCTGTCGGTCTCCACTTGTTCCATTTGTTACTGTCATATTCGGTGTCGGTGGTGAAGAATTGGTGTCCCAGTTGGAGATGGAGTTCTTGTGTAGCTGCTTTTTCTTTCGTGCGAGAGCGGCTCGCTGAGTTGAATAGTAGACAACAGAGACTAAAGAAAGAGAAGAGCGCATGCGACGAGTGAGGGAGGCCGTGTCACCTCCTGTGGGTCGAGGGCGAGAGAAGGGGACGGCCTTGAAAAAGAGGAGAAAGAGTAAGACACGCAGTACAAAGGGAAGTTTTAGAAGTGGGCGTCTTATGACTAAACAGAATTAATAGAACAACAAGTAAAAAGGACCATAAATGGACACAAAATGATATACTTATCAGGATCGTTTCCTGTAAAATGATTATGGATGCTTTTTTAAAATAAATAAAAAATAAACAAAACAGTACAACTGTGAATTATTAAATGAAAACAGCTGTTTTGTATTTGATTATATTATAAAATGTAATTTATTTCTGTAATGCAAAGCTGAATTTTCAGCATCATTACTGTCACATGATTCTAATCTGCTGATTTGCTTCTCAAGAAACATTTCCTATTATTTTCAGTGTTGAAAACAGTCATGCTGCTTCATATTTTTGCTGTCATACGTTCTGATGAGTTGAATGTACAAAAGAACAAAAAAAAAATGTTACAAATATTTTCTAACGTTAAAAATGTCGTTGCTGTCAATTTTTATTAAAGTATTCATTTCTTTCTTTCAAAAAATAAATACATTTGTTAATTAATATTTAAGTATTTTTTCTATTTATTATTATTGCATATAGTTTATTAAATTTTGTTTACTGATATACAATATGATAGTATATTTCTATTTTATATTTGCCCTTATTTAATTATTTTAAACTGTAATACTTTATAAAATGACAGTTTTAACTGCAGTTTTGATCAAATAAATATGAAACATACTTGGTGTGTATAAGAGACTTTTAGTGTTTCAAAAACATTTAAAAGTCTTACCCATCCCTGAATTTTGAATGGTGGACTTTTCTAAATGTCATATTGCCTTTAGCTCATTCATCTATTTCGTTGAAGTTTTGTAAAGCAAGTTTTTTTCATGTTTTAATGATCACTTTGACTTGAAAACACACATACATCCATTTGAGAGTTTATCAAGACCCTGCTTCGATGAAGACGCTTTGTCATGTTTAGATGAAACATGCTTGCTCTTATATGAAGTGTGAAGGTAGGATGGAGGAGATGGTGTGAAGGTGCTGCTGGTGGAGGGGGAGGGTCTCCGAATCTTAACTAATCTGATGCAACAGCTGCTGCCCCCCCACCCTCTCAAGCTTGTTTCCACGGTGACCTGCTGGGCCTATTGTCTCCGCACACATCTCAATGTGACACCGGGAGCATGTGGGCTATGTTTTTTCAAATATGTAAATGCACGTGTGGATTCAGCGGTGCACACACTCACAAACACATATCAGTGTCCTGCACCTGCTGGCCTGCTGCATGGACTCTATAACACAGATGAAAGTTTAAAGACAACATCCAATTCTATTTATACTCAAAATGTTTGAAAAACTGCATTTGAAAGTAGTCTCTTAAAAATATAGAAAAATAGTCATATTTAAAATAAATGTAAAATAAATTAAATGTTCTCTCTGTATTTACATATTACAGTAAAAATAGCGATATTAAAAATAAACATAATATATATATATATATATATATACATTTTATAACATTTATTTTTTTAAAAAGAAACATTTAACATTTTATTATTATATTTATTTTAAATGTTACTGTTTCTTCTCTCTATATGTCGTTTACTTATATTTTTGTCATTTTAAATATCTTTTAATCACGCACACATACACATGCATATTATTATATATTTCACCAAAAATATTTTTGCAAAAATTTAGAAAATAAATCTTTTTTTTCTCGCATTATAAACTTTTATAAGATTAATTTGGTATTATTGTTGTCAACATTGATAATCTGAAAATCTGAAATGTTTCTTAAGCAGCAAATTAGAATGATAATGAAGGATCATCATGTGACACAGAAGATGGAGTAACGATGCTGAAAAATAACAGAAAATCCCATCGGCATAAGAAAAATATATGGCAAATGCCATTTAGGGCGTTCAAGCATCAGAGAAATGTTTGCGAAAGCAAATCTAAACTTTCCAAAGGAGATTTTTTTCTTTGTTTAATCTCTGGAAACGCGTTTCCTTCACACTCCTCTCGCTCAGCGCTTGGATCGATATCAAAAACACGCTGCACATGCACCGGCGTATCTGCTCGGAGTGTTCGGTGGGAGAAGCCCTTGTTTCTGTGAACAAAATCTGTTCGTCCGAGCCCATCCGGGAAAAAACTCGCTGCCCTCCATTGTCCTGATCTGTTAGGCACAATCCAAAATGGTTGGAATATGATCAGCCTCACAAAAGCGAAGTACAGTGAGAGTCCAAGCGCTCCGACCCACAACAATGGATATAATGAGACATTGAGAGGGAGAGGGTCAGTGGAACGGACAGACTGGAGAAGTTAGTCTCCAGTCAGCCATGAGAGGTGTCGATTAGAGAGCTTCACTGAAGCTTTTGTCCGCTGGCCTGTTTGAAAGAAGAAGGAGAGATGAGGAAAGCATAAAAATCAACTTCTATCTGGAGATCTTATCTTCTTCTCGTTTAACAAAACAGAAACGGGACACTTGCCGTTGCATCCCTCACTGCTTTTTGGAGAAAGAGTGTGGTTTGTTTTCTTAGAGATGATTATAGGCTAAATAACTGGTTTATTCTGTCTGATCATCCATGACGGTGCACACAAACACGTCTTCAGAAACTTGATTTGATGAGAACAGTGTTACAGCTGCCATCTTTTTGCCTTCTTAAACTTAAACTTCTTTTGGAACGGTCTTTTGTAATGCATTTGTGGACGTACTGATTTCTTAAAAAAATAGATAGATAAACATTCAAATGGAAGAAATACAAAATGAAACGATATTACAAAATATGTTTTGGTTCATTATAATTATTCATATTATTATTTTGTTAATATTTATTTTCTTTTTATAGTTTCTTTTATGTACTTTATTTAGTATACAATTTATTTTTCTTGATTTATATTTTTTATTTATTTTATTTCAATTTTTGACAGCTCTAAAACCCTTTTTATGCATTGTGTGGAGGGATGGTATAGTTTAGCCCATATGTTCTTATAGTGTGTTTATTTATTTGTTTGTTACTAAATTATTTTGCAAATTTTTCTAATTCAAATGGTATTTTTTAGATGCCAGTAATTGCTGTGCAGTTGCTAGGATGTTCTAGTCAGTTTCCAGGATGTTTGTGCGGTGTTCTGGGTTCTTTCTTACTAGTCCAGATGTAAAGAATCTCCATTAGGATTAATAGAGTCCCTCCTTTTCAGTGGTTTTATAGTCAGGTAAGTCCGAACAGCACAGCACACCTCTCCTCAAGAGGTTTCATTTATGTTCATAGAAAAACAAAAACAGCAAACAATCATTTATGTCCTAAAGTTTGAAATTTTAATATAGAGGTCAACTTAAAAATGATCCGGAAATTCAGCTTTCAGTATTGGTTCATCCTTAATTCTGTTTTCAGAATAATACGTAACTAGAGTGAGTTTCTTCTCTTATTTTTTTGTAACAAAACAAGCATCACACTGGTCATTTTTCATATCAGACATCATGCTAATGCTCACAGCAGCTGTCGGCCCGCTGTCTTCTCCTGACTTTGCAGTGTCATTGGATTTGGAAGATGGGGAGGGTGTGTGTGTGTGTGTGTGTGTGTGTGTG
>JAUYWG010000038.1:26172363-26185654 GCA_034779775.1 Enteromius afrohamiltoni
GTTGCAGGTACATTTCAGAAGTAGTTGATGCTTTTTGCCGTGCAATCCAGCAAGACATTTCAGAGAAAATAATACAATACAATAATAATATTCAAATTTTATTTCATGTGTTTATCAAAATATTGAATATACTTACAGATTAAAATGTATGTATACTGCATTTAAATCACTGGACATATACATACATTCATATTAGATAGATTGATGCGTATAAAAATTCATTTCATCTATTATTTACTAAAAGAGGATTAAAAGGGTCATTTTTAAATAGCACATGAATGTTCCGTCTGACATTAGTTCAGAAACAGCTGCACATTATTAAACAAAACACACGAAAGCTGTCAAACTAACACCAGAGAACGTACGGAAGCCAATTTAAAGTGTGATTGGACGATCTGCGACATCGCACCCATAAACACCTACACCTGGCTTTAATAACAAGTTCGGCTTGGCTTATTAAAGCTAATATCTATGCATTTGGCTGTTCCGCAGCATAGCTAAACGTTTTGCGTTGCATGATACCATTAAACCGGCCAGCACTGATACTAACCGTTGTGTGTTACGGCTCCATGTCTAACTGACTCCACACCTTACGATCAGCGATCTAACGACGTCCTCCCATTTCTCTCTCTTCCTTGTGCTTTTTGTTCCTCGTGTCCTTCTGCACCTCAATCTGTTCCCTTCCTTTCCTCCTGTAGCAGCTACACCCGGCTGTAAGTGCTTCGCTGTGTGTCTTTCTGTGCGCGTAGACGTGTCTCTCCTCTGGCGCTTGAAAGCCTCCTTTCATGGTGTACGTCAGTGTGTTTGCGTAGATAGGACTACATGTGGAAAAGCACTCACCGTGTGTGTGTACGTGTGTTGGTGTTTTAGCTCTGAGCTTGTTTATGCTGAGTTTGTTCACAAACCACTCTTTTGCCGTTTCTGTTCTAGAATTCCATTTAGAACGGACACCCCTTCTGACTTCCTCTCACCCCCAAGAGATCACAGGTCAGTCGCTCGTCTGGCTCACAAACAGCTCTCTGTGTGCAAACACCCACACCCACACACACACACACACACATACATACACCAAACACACATGCTGCTGATTTTCCGGCAAACGGTTTGTGTTCTCCTTCATTTTCAATTAAAGGTCTGAGACTGAGCTGCAGTGTGTCGTTTCTGCAGTGCAGGTTGTTTTCAACCAGGTTTTCCTAAACTAGTCACTGGTTGAGCCTTGAATTAACACGCAAGACTGCTGAAAGAGAGGAATGTTACAGTCAGCATACAAAAGGTGCATATAGAGAGTAGTTTTATTCAGCAGGGATGCATTCAAGTAATCAAAACTAAGATTTATAATGTTGAAACTGTGCTGTAGTAGGTGCTTTTGATCAAATACTCCTAAAAGCAGCACAATTGTGTTCAACGCTGATAATGTTCAGAAATGTTTGAGCATCCTGTGACACTGAAGACTGGAGTAATGATGCTGAAAATTCAGCTTTGATCAGAGGAATCAATCATATTTTACAATGTGTTCACATTGAAAACTGTTCTTTTTACTGTAGCTTCATTTAATTGTAATGATATGTCAACAAATCTGTGTTACATATTCACTCACATGAAATAACACAAACAGATCAACAATTCCTTTTTTATGGTTTTTTAGACATCATATCTAAAAAGTCTTATTCTGAAACCCTCCTAATTTGTTCATACATTAATATTTAAAGGCAACACATTAATTGTTTTCATCTGAATATTTAAATGACCTTTGACCATATAGTATCCTGTATCTACATAAATAAATATCTTTAATGCTCTGTCTGGTAAAATGACCATGTCTTACATTAATCTGAGAATGCAAAAGAATTCAAATATACTGGAAGCATATCATTAATGATTTTATGTACCATTTTTAATTACCGTAATACTGGTAACCAGGCAAGCTGTTGAAAGTGTGTATACATTTATGGAAAATTTCTGGTTTAAACTTTATCATATCATTTCACCATAACGTGTAACAGGATATTAATGTATGATGTGATGATCTCTCTCTGTCCTGCAGCCATTCCACTGACGGCCTACGGACCAATGGCAGCGGCCGCAGCTGCAGCAGTGGTCAGAGGTATGCAAAATCACATTTATTTATCTTGTTTGAGCTTTTACTGTCAGAACTCTTTCCACTTCTAAAGCACCCTCTGAATCATGTTTAAGACGTCTGTCCTTTGCCGTAGGTTCCACCCCATCACGTACCGCTGGCTTCCTGGGCACCAGCAGCCCTGGGCCAATGGCAGACCTGTATGCAGCAGCCAATCAGGATTCAGGAGTCAGCAGCTATATCAGTGCAGCAAGTCCCGCCCCCAGCACAGGGTTCGGACATGGACTCGGGGTAGGTTCAGTCAGACAAACAGACACATACACACAGATTAGAAATACAACTTTATTGTCAAAAAGGACAAAAGTTATGAATATTAAAGTCCATGTGACTTAATTTACGTGCCCCATTGAATTTACATTCTTATTTATTGCAACGCTATACTATTTAATTCTCGTCCCAAGGGTCCTTTGATTGCAACGGCCTTTACCAATGGCTATCACTGAGGGGCGTCCAATCCGAGTCCAGCGTGGAAGCATAAACTCACCCGCTTGTGAACCGTGAGCACGGCTGACGACGTGATGCGCTTTCGGGACGAACCACACGGACGGCTGCGGTCCCTCCTGACTCCGCTCTGGAGTTTCCACCTTTTCTTTTTCTCTATTCTCTACTAACATCACTTTTCATTTTCTTCATACCGTATCTTCTTCCTGATTCATTTATGATATGCTGCCGTCTTGTCTTTTTGAAAAAAAAAAATGAAGAAAAAAAAAAAACTTTGTCAAAAAACGATACTGTTTGATTGTACGTGCGGAAACACGCAAGGAATTTCGTTTCCCCGTTTTTTGTTTTTTTTTTGACAAGTTTTTCTGCATTTGTTATGTATTTTTGCTGACTGTGTTTTTACGTTTTTACTGTACTCATGCTGTAACGGATGATGTCGAGGAAGACAAGAGAGAGAGAAAGAGAGAGAAGGAGCACGAAACTGGAAAAAAATCCAGGATTCGTTTGGTTTCAAACGAATCTAAACAACACAGAACAAATACGTGAGAATGAATCAAATTTACGAAAAATGAAACAACAAAAAAACTGGACAAAAATGTATATTTTGGTAGTTTTTACACAACATTTATAATGTTATTACGAACGTTCGTAAACTGAATCGGTTATTTTTTTCCGTAAAATTGGTTTTTACATGAGAAACGATGGGCCTCGCTCATGAATTTTCTGCATTCTTTTGCACAGAAATCTGTGGCGAGGCACATTGTTCGGCTTCTTTTTGTAGATACTGTACATATTGCATGGATTTCGGGAGGGTTCGAGGGTTCGCATTGAATGATGGACTGGGGGTTGTGGGAGGGTTGAGGGTCCTTTACGGTTTTTAACACGCAAACATCTTTCTTCACATTGAATCTTGCATTTCTGAGACTAGTCGCACGACCAGGTTGGACCGATGTGGGTCTTTGGTTGCGCTTCTCTCACTTTCGACTACTTTATACTACGATCAAACTTGAGATGCTTTTCCGGACTAAATTCTCCGAATCAACAGACCTTTGGGTCGCTTTGGTTTTGTACGCTTGTGAATTTCAAACCATTCGCAAACCGCGCTTTTTGATGTTTGCTGTCGCATCGCTGACGAACCAGCTTGCGTTTTCCATTCGTGCAAATAATTTGGTCCTGTTTTTGGGAAACGGAAACGCGGCCCTGATCCGCCTCAGTTTTGAAGAGCACGGCTCCTGGGCTTCTCTTCACGCTGTTTTTGGAAATATATATTATATATATAATTTTTTTTGCGCGGTGTACTTCTATTGTAAATCTTTCCCGTTCTCCTCTTTCTTTGCGTTTTTCGACGGTACAATGCTGTTTCTTGAAGAAATGAAGGACAAATTTACAAAGCAAAGGAGTCTGAGCGCTGTTCCACCTGTCGTTGTGTGTTTGGATACGTGTGTGACTGCTTAGACTGAAGTATGGATGTACACGTAGCTAGTTTACATGCATTCAACTGCCACCTTTGAAACTGTCTCGTCTCTGCCAGTAATGGAGAGGAACGTCTCTGACATCACAGCTCTAATGGAGGCCTTCTGGGAAAATTGTTCTAATAACACGCATCCAGAGTTTTTTCAATTTCTTTTCAGCAACATTGGATATGTTTGATTTCTACTTAACTGCATTCGTTTTCAGTCTTCCATTTGATAAGTGTCGCCTCTTTTTGGAGTGGTGGTCACATGACGACCGAAACTCCTGCTGACAGGGACGCCTCACAAAACTACTGCACGGCACACACTGTAACTATTTAACCAACAAAAAGCAATAAGTTATTTTTAAACTCAAGTAATAATGAGCGCCGTTAACGGTGGTACGGATACGACGGCGGGTTATGTGGCATTAAGAATTATTTTTCAGAAAAAAAAGCTATATTTTTCAAGATCCGTTTTAACCCCTTGAAAGTTTCTCAGATTTTTACCGTACATGTTAGCTGTTTGTTTGGAGGATTTGTTGAAGGGGATCAGCGGCGGAACTGGAAAGCATCAGCGGGCGGCGCTCCGTCCCGTTGCTGTGGAGCTGCACGTCAACACTGTGACCTGATGCTCAAATACGCTGGTCCGCTGGCCCTTTACTGTATTTTTTTATTTTTCACCTCTGGAAATTTTCAAGTAAAAAGATCCTAATAAATTATTTTAAAACATTCCATTTGATGGCCTCTGCATTCATGATTTCATCTGTGGTTTGATCCAATTTGTGTGTAATGTAAATTGTAGTAGTTAATGTCAAAGTCTAAAATATCCTGTTGTACAGTGGAAAAGTGAATATGGAAGATTTACAAATTTTTATAAAAACGTAATATTCAATACAAAAAAATTTGGACAAATTTTTTAAACTTTTTTAAAGATTATGTAAATTATTTAAAGAAAATATTTAAAATATGTTTTGACACACACATAATTGTTTCAGAATAAAGGAATTATTAATAAAATAATCTTTTTTAATGCATTTATATTAAATCTTTTATAAATATTTTAATTAAAATAAGGTTGCAATATTTACAGACAAATACAGTCAACCTTTCATATCAGAGTTATTATAGTAAACTAAAGCTAAAACTATAACCTTAAAAACATTCAAATAAATGTTAACTGAAGTAAAATAAAATCTTGATGGAGATTGAAAACAATCTTGAACGTATTGTATTTTAGCAAGAATAAGCTAGAAAACTAAAATAGAAAAAAGACCATATGAAGATATAAAAAACAACAACAAACAAATTGTCAAAAATGTAAAAAAAAAAACAAAAACAAAATACAACTAACCAAAATTGCTGTGAAAACAGAAAATAAAAAATAATATCCTACAACATTCTAAATGTTAAAAATATAACAGTACTCAGTAATCATACAACATTACGTCAGACAGTATAGACAGACAGTAGAATAAAAGATAAGGAATAGCTTAAGGAATATGGTATATTTTCTGTTTATGCAAATTGGCAGAAACATTCAGACTAAAATTCTGATTCTATGACTAAATGTTTCCTGCTATGATGTTACTTATAAATATAAAAATGAAATATTAGTAGATATTTGAAATGCTTTCTAATCACATGTTAGCTAGAACAGTTCTGGTGTGTTTGCGCGCATTTAAGCATTTAATTACCATTGCTAGCAGGATTCCAGTGCACCAACTAAACAAACATTTCAAAAGGTGCACATGGGAACAGATATGGTTGGTCTCTGTTATGTTCATCTCACACCTGATACCCTGTGACCCCAATACCACCCGAAGGCCCCACGTCAAACACACACATAAACACACATGCTTTCTCACCATTTCTGCATTTGGCTCTATTTTTAGTTTAGTTTTGTGGGACCATCCTGGTGTCATATTACAGTTTTACATATTCGCCAAATTTTAGTGTTACGTGGAAAATCAGAAAACCCGACTAACTCAAATTTTGCTGCCCTGGAATGCGTCCATGGGAAAGTGTCTCATCTCCCTGATCCCATTACTCGCGGGTTCTTCTCGCCCACAAACACCCTCCTGCCCAAAATACTCTTCATTTCATCTTGTTTCCTGACAGCCTGCACAGTTCTCATTGAACCCTGGTGGATTTATTTATTTATTATTTTTTTTAACCGTTTTTTTTTTTCTCCACGCTCGGTCTAATATCTGTGTGTTGTCAAAGTGTCAACAAACCTGCCATCATGGTGACGGGTGACTCGCATACAAACGTGAAGAGCTCTCTGAACGGGAGCATGGATTTATATCACAGCTGGTTCGGTCCTACCACTCCACGACCTCCTCTCAAAAACTACCTGCTCCTGACCATCCTCACCTGCTTCTGTCCAGCTTACCCTGTCAATATTTTAGCCCTGGTTTTCTCTGTAATGGTGAGTCAACATTTATGTGTAGCTAGAATGCGTTTACAGTTTAAAATTTGACCTGCGTGTATATTAATGTCTGCACACTCAGGAACATTCACAGCAATAAAATTCTGCAAATGTTTCCTGCTCTAAATGTTATTTTTCATGTCAAATGTAATATTAGTAGATAGTTTACTTGCTCTCTACCATGTTGGTTAGAATGATTATGGTGTGTTTGTAAACATTTCCCAGCTGGTTTGCATCATTTAACCATTTAATGACCATTGTTCATGAATCTAGCAGGATTCAGTGCCCTGAGTTTGTTTTGGTCTGTGTGACTCCGCCCATTGCCGGTTTACCCAATAGGATTTTAACACCCCTGGTTGCCAGTTCGGCAGAAAACATGGTGTAATGCATGCATGAAAATCTGTAAACGAACATGCAAATTCTACTTCACCTACAAAATCTCGGCATCCAACTAAAAACATATTAAAACACGGATCAATCAGCTTGTAAACTTAAAATGTAAAGTTTGTCGCCTTCTGATGAATGCCTTCAATCTGGCAACCCATGTGAGCGCCAAGGAGGAGCGACGACTTTCTTCGATATTTTGGTTTTGGCCTGAAGTATCATTTTAACCACTAGCTGTCCACATACTATACCTTTACTTTGATTTCGTACAAGCTTGTGTTAAACTTAAAGACTTAACTCATCTCTTTGTGTTATAAACATGATTCCTCCTGTGGTGGATGTTCTTGTTTTTTTACTTGTTCAGGCACTTGAACTTGAACACACACACGCAGACACACATCACAAAGAGAGAGAGAAAAACTTGGTCTCTAAATATTTTAATTTGAATGTGTCTTCTGTATCTTCTTTATAGTCCAGAAACAGTTATGATCAGGGGGATTATGAGGGTTCGAGGCGTTTAGGGAAGATGGCGCTCTACGTGTCAATCGCCTCCATCATCATCGGTATCCTCATCATCACCATCTTCTGCGCTGTGCATTTCAGCACGGTAACATACTGTTATTTAACATTTTAATATTTTCTGTCTTGGCTAATAATATGTAAATAAAATGAATGCGGCTGTTATACTACAGGAAGGGATCTCTGATTTCTTTGTGTTTTTGTTTCTTTAGAAGGATGTGTAAGATAGATGTCACTCTGTCTGTTGAACTGAACAGAGATGTCAGTAATGAAACAGATCCAGCACAGAACATCAGCTCTCCTCCATCGGCAGTCCAGCTCTGAATGAACATGCTTATAAAAGAGAGGTAGATGATGGGGCTTGAAACGTTCACATTCAACGTATGCACTTTTAAATCACTGAATAATATGCATCCAAGCACATACTGAACACGTAAGTAATTTTGTAAGCCATGCATGTCTGTTATTTTTCCAACTGTTTCTGCCAAACCTGTATTGAAATGTACAGCTACAACGGTTTCAGGATTCAATCTCAATGCAAAACTGATTAATGATGAAATGTCATCGCAACACATCACTGTTTACAGCCTTCATGTCTTATCAAAGCCCTTATAAATTCTGTAAAAATACTCATGGACATACCGAATATGTAAATATCACTCATTTTTGGTGCTTAAAGAATCCCTCTGCAAGTGGATCATGAAAAAAATGAAGGTTTTAATATTTTTCCATTTAAATATTGATTCTATGTATTTGAGTTAAAAATGTATTCATGCATGCATGCTATTAGGCGGTTGTAGAGAAGTTTGTGATTTACTGAATATTTTACAAATAAAAATGACTCGTGGACTTACATGTTTTGATGAACTTGATGGTCCTAATTAACTAATAAAGTTCATTTATAAAGCACCATTTATACAAAGCTGAAATATGTCATTCTTGCACCATCAACACCACTGCATTAAAAACTACCTACGTGTGTGCAATAATAATAATGTCAATTTCTGAATTAATATCAGATTTATACTTACTGTGTATATGCCAATCAGGTCATTAAAAGAATTTGAAAATGATTAAATGTTCATGATGTTAAATTGAGATTAAGGCTATTGACCCTTTTGTAATTTCCCTGACACCTTAATCCTGAGTCCAGAGAGCTAGTGTATTTAGAGAAGTTCCTTCAGCCCTCATCTGTGTTATATATAGAGTTGGGTCTCAATCCCATGGTGGTGCCAGGGGCCTCTGTGATCCCAGCGGGGTCACATGACACTGGATAACTGGTTCAGCACTGCCTGTGGACAGCATGAACTGCTATTGCCTCATCCAGTGTTGTTTTGTTTCTGTCTTAGAAAGTATAACCTGATAATGTTGTGAGAGGCCGATGCACATAGTGGCCCAGCTAACAGGGAATGTTCCCTTTCACTAATGTTTTTTAAATATTAGGACAAAATGTTTCTAAAATAATGTTTATCGAATGTTCTTATAATGTTACTCCTAGTAAATTACATTCTCATAACGTTGAGAGAAAATGAACATCCTGGTGTTATTTCTACTCGATGAATGTTGAGAGAGTATTGTCGTTTGCTGGAAGTTTTCATTATGTGAGCATGAGTAGACCTCATAGCATTGAGCATTTTTATGATGGCGTCAATATTTGCTTTTGGAATTTTTGCGAAAATATTATGAGACCAGTGTCATTTTCAATGTCATTTTTTGGTACAGCACTTTTAGGTAACAACACAGCTTTCCTTTTACAAGATCTTGACGTTATAATGTTCATAATATCTATAACCCAGTAATGTTCCAGAATGTTAATTCAAAGTCATGTGTTAATGATACTTTAACGCATACACACAAAACACCTACTTCCCATAATGTTTGCAAAATGGAACATTCTTTGCATAACCAATAAAACATTTAATTATTTTTTTTAACTTTCGATTTTATTTACTCAACATTCTTATAATATGCTGTATTTGAGCTTTTTTGTCACTTCTATGTTTGGTCTAGTTGCTTTTTCATTCGAATTGGCTTTTCTGGAGCTGAAAAAGCTGGTGAAAGATGAAAGGTCAGCTTTTACCAGCTGCTGTCTTTGCCTCGAGGGCAGAGCAACATAAACTAGTGGGGTCAGACGGTCAGCAGGTGTTCTTTAGATGGACAAACGGATGTTTTCTTTTCATCCTTCAGTAAACAGATCGAAAGACACCTGAGAACTTTAACCAGACCACTGCCTGAGCATTTCTGAGGAGAGAAAAATCGAGCAATAAAACATTTTTGACAGAAATTCCATCCTGAATATCTTTATTAAATAGTCGTCAATGTACTAAAGCAAAAATGCACTTGAGGTGATGTTATACTATTACATGCTGCTTTGTTCTTCCTGAAGTGTTTTTCTTTATCTCCTCCTGGTGGTGATGTATTAAACAACATCCAATCACGTCAGAGTTGCATAATGCCATTCATAAAAGAAAGGCAATTTTAAGCTCTGGTTTGTGTAATATGAACAATACAAATAATTCCAGTCATTAAAGATTGGTCGTTTTCATCTTCATCTTCATCATTACTGAGGAGTTATGACAAATGCTGTGAAGATCTTTTCCAAAATCTGTTAGATTTAAGATAATATATCAAATGAAATTAATTCTGAAGCAAGTTTATATGAACTAGATATAATCGTATAGTCTTATCTAACTAGTGACTAACTATTGATTGACAACCGTTTGCCTTTTTCTACAATTTTGGTGCAATATTTGTATTCACAAGAATGTTGTAGCTGTATTACTGACCTGAAGAGAGCCTCTAGAAGGCACAAAACACAGACATCCAGCTGGAGCAGGAACAACAGCATTTCTCAAACCAGCCACGCTTAGTCCTCCATGAAGCAGTAGTTTATGCATTCATGATCGCAGTTCTCCGCAGCTCATTCTTTACAAAGCATGGAAACCCTGGCATACAAAGTAATTGTTCTAAAATCTAGTCCGTTTTTTAGAATAAAGCTTGCATATGCATTTTTATTGAGTGTCTTATACATCGCGCTTTTATGACTCATATGATATAGTGGAGCTCAAACTTTTGCATAAAAGTGTGCAGATGCTATATGCACATTGAAGCGGATCAGATTGAATCAGACACGTAGGAGTTGATCGGATCATTGAAACATCTGCAGATCCAACAGACATGGTCACAGCACAGCTTGCAACATTAACACAAAAGAACAGCTAAGAGAATCCCAGCTAAGGAAGGAGATTGTTAATATTGGACAAATAACTAAGATAATGGTCAAAGGCACAGGACATTATTATCATTACATGGGTAAAATAATTAAAGATTTCGTTGGATTTTGATGGATCTCCATCCCCCAACTCAGGACCAGACTGAAATTCCTGATGAGACCTTTAACCTCTGGTCTCCACAAAACCGCCCTCATGTTCACAGAACTGGCACAAAACTGCTTTTTCATGCCTATTCTTGCTGAACTGGTGAAACGGATAGAAACTGTAACCTCATCGATGCACTAAATGTGAGAGTTACTCAAGTGATTGATGGTTGTTCGAGTCGATGCAGTAGCACCTATTGCTGTAAACTTGGGAATTCACAATTTCATTCTCTTTCCTCACTTTCTCTCTTCCTGCAACTGTATGAATGTACGAATGCGTGTGTTTATGTGTTAGTTTAGTTCATGTGTCTTAGATGTATCCAATAAAGCCATATTTATAATTGAAAAGAGAAGTATCTTGTGTATGGTGCTCACAAGTCAATGTCTTAAACTGCTGATCTTGTTACTGTGCTTATTAATAGTGTTTACACATTTTGGGATTTTAATATCCAGTTGATGTTACATGACTCATTCAGACCGACTCAGTGATTCGTCGTAAAGCGATTCTGTTCAAGTTCTCTATAGAATCTTAAATGATTCTGATTTGATTCTTTGTTTGAGCTAATTTGCTACAACATTTAAGATATGTAATATTTAAACAGTATAGCAGACTACTTACAAAGATGCATATACATATAAACATCAGTATTTTTAGATTCATAATCAAAGCTCTGTATAGTTTCAAAACATATAATGCATGTTCAATTACTTAAAAAAATTGTTTGTATGCTTTTACAATTACACTAAAAGCCTCTTTTTTCACATTGGTAATTCAGAGATAATATCAGCTGTAGAAAACTGGAGGGAAATTTCCTGTTTCATGTTTTTATAAACCTTTTTAGATCATTTTTGAGAAGAGGTTGTTCTGGTTGCTGGTAATATGTTCTTGAAATGGCAGAAATACGATGTATATTAGGGCTCTGTGTGTGTAAAGTCAACGTGCGTGTGTATAGCTTCCAATTAATCACTACTGAAATGTACTTTTAAATACTGTGTTCAAAATATTGGCAGTACCATGCTATTTTTTTGTTAGTGAAAGACGGATTAAGTGTGTGTGTGTGTATGTGTGGTGATCAGGAGAGATTATCTGTCCATGTATTAGAAGTTTATCTGAGGTCAGGTGATTCTAAATGGGAAACAACACATGTTGGATGTTTTGTTTGTCGTGTGACACTTGTTGTTGCCTGTATCAGAAACAAACACCTGATGCTGGACCTTTAAAACAATTGAACACATAATATATTTCATATCTGGACATGGGTCATTAAAGATTATAAAATAAAATGATAAAATTTCATCCTGCTGAGTTTTTAGGCTAAAAATAGACACATGCTGGCCTGCTTATGAAAAGAAGGGAACGATGCAGATATTTACCTCCTGCTGAAACATGTGGGGAGAAAGAGAGATTACTGCATTTAAGTCATAAAAACAGAATTATCGCAGAGAATGGCAATCCAGCAAAGACGATCTGAAACCAGTGAATCAAAGGGCGGGGCGTATCAACCCGGAAGCTGTCTCTGATTGGTTAGCAAAAAATTATTATTCTGTTTCACCGCTTTCCCATTGTTTTTCATTAAAAAGTTCATTAATTATATCCAATGTCACCATTCAAGTGTAAATTAGACCAGAAGGTAAATTGTAATTGGTCATTTGTCACAATTATTTATGGTAACTTAAGATAAAGGTTTTTGGAGGTTGAAGAGCTGGCTGTCTGGTGCAGTCTTAATAACCTAGACCTCAACACGCTCAAAACAGTGGCGATGATTGTGGACTTCAGGAGGAACCCCCCAGCTATCCCCTCACTCACCATCACGGACAGTACTGTGACCACAGTGGAGTCATTCAGGTTCCTGGGCACCACGATCTCTCAGGACCTGAAGTGGGACACTCACATTGACTCCATTGTGAAAAAGGCCCAACAGAGGTTATACTTCCTTCGCCAGCTGAAGAAGTTTGCCGTCTGGTCGACGCTACAGAGCACTCAGCGCCAAAATCCTTACCATGAACACTTAATAATATTGTTATCTTTGCACATACATGTACTAACTCTTCACCCCTGCTCTTACTTAAATGTTATGTTATATTATTCATTGTGTTTTTGTGCTACTTGTACACTTTGTATATTTTTTCACTATTTTGTATATTATTCTTTTTATTACCTGTGTCTTGTCTTGTCACTGATTCTGTTACACTGCAAAGCTTTGTCGCAAAAACAAATTCCTCGTATGTGTAAACATACCTGGCAAAAAAGCCCATTCTGATTCTGATTCTTATGAGCCACCGATCGCCCCCTGGAGGAAGAAAAGGGAACGTCCTCTAAGAAACACCGATTAGCGACTTTTATCCTCTCAAACACACGCAACACAAGTGTTGTCAGCACACACAGAGGACAGGGAAACAGAGCAGCTGAAGTCAGTGCATGTGCTCCTGAACTCCCACTTGTCCCATCATGGCTCTGTCAGGATCTCAATCACCGGATGATGCTTTGCACGGTAAGACAACTGCGTATCTACACAACACTGCTTAAATGTTACTAGCTGTGATTATGCATAT
>JAUYWG010000038.1:26185754-26199059 GCA_034779775.1 Enteromius afrohamiltoni
TATATTTCTATTATACATAAAAATTATTTATGTTTATATAATATAACGTTTTAATTCGATTTTACATCCACAGTATATAACTGTACAGCCTTATCTTACAATTGAAATTTTTTTTATGCAAAGTAAATCTCGAATGCACATTTCATTTTTTTTAAATATATTTTGAATTACATGACAAAAACAAAGTTGGGCTTCCTATTGTAAAATCATTATAATTTAAGACTATTGATCTTGAATAGTATTTTTTGCGCTATGTTCTGTTATATCAATCCGTTTTTATTTTGCTGTGCCATTGTTTTTGTCTGTATTGTTATGTAAGTGGATTGTATGACTCGTCTGTTTCGCCTCTCTCTAAGCCAATTACTGTGAAGAGGGTTAACAGCTCTCATAATTTGATCAGTAGCTTTAACTCCCCGCAGGGGGAAATGTGAGAACAACAGCGTTTTCAGAACTCAGGTTCTTCATAAAAACAAATTCCTGTTATTGTTATTCATAAAGCACACAAAAGCATGCACATTCTCTTATCCACTCACACACAAACACTCAATCACAGCTTGATATGATGCACTGTATACATAACACACAGCCCTCGTCTGTGGTTATGTCACAGTTCCACATGCTGGAGAATCTGGGGCAATGGCACAGTCCCTCCTCCCTCCCATGAAAAAATACCCTGTCTCTGAAAAACAAACCCAACATGACCAGGAAGAACCGACAGAGAGGATGCTCAAGGCATGGGGAAAGATGATAAAGGTCAAAATAAGAAAGAAGACAGGAGGAAGGGAGGGAGGGAGAGAGAGATGTGACTGGCTAATCTCTGACAGAAATAAAATGCTTATGTAAGCAAGCTCTTGTTTGGGCAACAGTACTGTATCTTCATGTCCGTGTGTCCATGTCAACAATCAGTGTGTCACTCAACCCCAAAGCCATTATTAAAGAAATGGACTAAAAGACACTCCCAATGAATCACTAAAAACACTTTGTCCTCTAAAATATACTCCAATGTTACTCAGACCTTAACAGAACCACTTAATTCACCAATTATTTATTGATTAAACCAATTAAAGAAGTACAAACCCTCTTTAAAGATTAACCGTTCTTTAGAAACAGAGAGAAAGACAAACATGGACAGAGCAAGAGCAGAGGATCTTCTCCTAGTATGAAGGGCATTTTCTCAGTATCATTAAGTTCAGTAAGTGATGGAACCAGTGAGAGAAATGTTTCCCTCACATTGAGATATTTGGGATAAATCAGCAGAAAGTGTTTCTTTATCATAGAAGTTCTATTTGAAAGTTGCAAATTCCACTGTCACAGAATGATCAAACTGAACCCATGTTATTAATTGAAGTCTGTGTCTCTGATATGTCCTTCAGGCTCTTGGGTGGAGTTGGAGGGTCTGGTGTCTTCTGCAGGTCAGACAGAAGCGCAGGACACTACAGCCTCCTTCCTGCAGGGGGAGCTGGAGAGGATTCTGCTGGAAGCTCAGCTGGAGTGTGAGAGGAGTAGTCAAACAGAAAGGTGTGGAGCCCAAGGCCTGTGCCAGCTTTTTCTTTGGCAGTTGAGACATTTGTACCTGTGCACTTGGAAGTCGGCTCTAGGAAAGAAATCACAAATAAGAATCTTTATTTCCTGTGTTATTCCAAGGCATCAAGCTGTGTGTTTGATACTCATACCACACCTATCTAAATATTTATCTTAATATTAGTAAAGCTCTTACATACATGTACCTCTGAAAAGTACCACCAAAACAATTTGGCCTCAGAAGTGCCCAAACTTTTCATCAATGTATAAGCACATTCAGTGAAGAAAAAGATATGCATTATTACTTTCCATGCTTGGATTCTGAGGGTTAATAATCCTGCAGTGTAAAACTGTTGTTTTACAGGAAAATGCCACATCTATTTAATCTCATTTTTGCTTATTACCCCAATTTTGTTCTGCAGGTGAACAGCTTAACCAGTGTTTCAGCTTATTCAGTGTCTGCCTGTATTGTGTGCATTTCTGTTTATTTTTTGATGTCAAATCTGGGCACAACCTGATTATGTATTTTTTTTCTCTTTTGATTGGAGAAATGACAATGCGACCGGGAATCATTTTGCGGCTTACTCTTCTAACACAGGTTTCCTCTCTGAATTCAGTCCTCCACAGGTCGTGACCCCGAGAACATCTGGATCCCCCAAACCAGGCAGTGAGGGCAGCAGCAGCACAGATTGTGTGACTATACAGGTAACAGACACCTGAGGCACTGCTCAGTGTGTGTTCATTCCCACAATACTGATTAAAAAGGAGACTGTTTTATATCCCAAAGCAATGAGCTGAATAATGATGATGGTTTTGAAAGTCTAATGAACTTATTATGGTTACAATTAAACCGTACTTTAATTATGACAGATTGCGACTGGCTTTGCATTGGTAAATAGTCTCATGGTTTTATGTTCAGTACTGTGCAAGGCTTCTAGTATTTTCAGCAACTAAAACTGGTTTAAAGTGGGTTATTTAGTGGTAGCGTGTCAGGTGGAAATATCAGTTTACATTTCCAAACATTATTTTTGCCATTAATTGTAATAATGCAGTGAGATTATTGTCTGACGACAGCCAGTGCTCCACACAGAGATCATCATCCAGTCTGTCTGGAATCACATGAAGAAACAAAACAAACTGAGACAGATTCAATCCAGAAGAATCTACCTGCGAAGCTCCAGTACTTTTCAAGGTTTTAGGCACTTGTGTAAAAATGCTGTAAAATGAGGATGCTTTCAAAAATAATGCCATAAATAGATTTAATTTATCTTAATTTAATTTAATTTAATTTAATTTAATTTAATTTATCTTAATTAATTTATTTAGTTTTTCTATTAACTTAATCAAATAAATATTTGGTATTACAGCTTTTGGTAAAACAGCTTTTGTTCCGAGGTACACTTGCCCAGAGTTTTTCAGGTACGTTTTTTCTTCATATTGGAGATGTTGGCACAGTTCTTCTGATATAGAATAGAATCATTTTAGAATGATTTTTGAAGTATCACACTGAAGAATGGAGTAATGATGCTGAAATTTCCTCATAATCAAATAAAGTTTAGCGTATTTGTCGTGCTGTGTGGGGGGGGCAAGCCAGGAGGACGGCGGACACCGAACCCTAGAGGCCTGAACCTAGAGCCAGGGCTAGAGCTCGGCGTCCGGCTCGGTCCTTGCATGCCCCCCCAAAAAAGCTAGATAAGGACAGCAGCCGGATGCGAGCCCCCCAAAGAGCTTGGTAAGAGGGTACTGGACGGGTCAGCAGGTACCTGCTAATTTTCACCAGTAAGGAAAAAGTGTTTTGAAGCTTAGGCTTTTGTTTTGGAGAAAGTAACAGAACATTATATATATATTATATATGAGAATTTGAAGGAACATATATATATATATATACTTCCCACTTTGATAATTACTGTAGTTACCTGAATATCACATCCTTTCTTTTTTCTCCTCAGATGTAACTTAATTATATCAAAAATATTTGGACATTATCTAAAAATGACTATAAATTAGCACCAGCAAGCTTGTTAGCATTAACGTTAGATACAGTTATTTAGACCTAACGTTACTTATTTTCAGTATATGGTTATGAATAAACATTCATATCTGTCTACTCGGCTATTTGATCCAAACAATATAAAAAATGTATACCGCTGATAAACAGTATAAAAACAGACGTAAGGCTGAATGCATAGCATTTTAATAAAACTGCTAATGTTAACATTATAGCAGCAGGAAATATGAATGTTTTAGACACTGATGTTGATGTCTAGATTCCTTTCAGTGGACTTAAATAGATCACTCTTTACTGCAATGTAACAAACTAACAATTTTTACCTAAATATGATTTTCAGTTATAGTTAGTATCATACATTACGCAACTACTTCGTTACTGCCCACCACTGGAAAAGAAAGCAAGCAAATCAATATAAACATATGGGATATGGTGGGCAGGAAATCAGAACGTCAGCAGATAGGCGTTAGACAAAAGGGTGGGTTTTTTTTGTTTGTTTTTTCTTTTTTTTTTTTAAATAGCAGGAGAATTATGACCTCTGGGGAGGCATGAGGGAGGAGGGGCGGGGTAGCTATGGGATGGGAGACCTCTGCGAAGGTGGGGAGGGACGAAGGATAGCTTTTTTAGGTAAAGTACCTCTGCGGAGGCATGAAAAGGAAAAAAAAACTTCAGATAGATCACCTCTGCGGAGGCGTGAAAGGGGGAGGCTTGAGAACCTTTGAGGCTTGAACCTTTGCGAAGGTTGGATGGAGAAAAGCAGGGAAGGGACAGGGAAATAGTTAAACAGTTCCAGTCAGTAAATAATATACAACAATAATAAACAACAGGAACCGTTGCTAAATAATAATCTGCAGTGATTGGTCGACTTCATTTACAGCAGTGTTTGTGAGGTTTTACTGCTCCTAAAGCGGTACCCAGCGGTGAAGAATGAATTTGCATTTTCATTCAGATCAATGCAAAAATCAAGTTTTCCCTGGTTTGTGTGTGCAACAAGTCGGTGGGCAATATACTAATGTTTCATTTTGACATCAACATGAAGGCTTGGTATTCAATTTAAAAACAACTCGTTTCAATGATTCAGAGTTGACTCTTACTTTTTGTGAGACAGTAACCTTATACATGTTCCACGTTCAGATTTGCAGGATGTTTTCATCCACTCGATCATTTTTAAAAAACAATAATAGGGGCGCTTCTCACACATCTGTGCACTGTTTGTCTTTCAGTCGGATGAGAATGACAGGCGAGTGAGTGCTGAATGGGTGTGGGATTGGTCCAGTCGGCCAGAAAACCTCCCGCCCAAGTAAGATTTACTTTCATTCATACATACTTTGATTCAGGTGTACCCTGTGCTCTTAAAATATGTTTTTCTTTTCAGTTCACTTTCATATGTGACCCTGGACTTCACATATCTTTCGAAATTGAGAATTATACATCACCATACATACTTGAAAGCTGAATAAATGAGCTTTCCATTGAAGTATGTATTTTGTTAGGATAGGACAATATTTGTCCAAGAAAATCTGGAATCTGAGGGTGCAAAAAAATCTAAATACTCAGAAAATCGCCTTCAAAGTTGTTCAAGTTAAGTTCTTAGCAATAGATATTACTAATCAAAAAGTACATTTTTAAATATATTTACTGTAGAAAATTTACGAAATATCTTCACGGAACATGATTTTTGGCATAAAAGATTATTATTATAAAATAATTATAATAATTTTGACCCATACAATGTATTTTTGGCTATTGCTATATATTCCCCAGTGACAGGTTTTGTGCTCTAGGGTCACAAATGTTATGTAGGCAATTGATAGATGGTAGTTTTTTTTACTCAGGTGTCTGTGATATGTAATGGGACTGCACAGGATTTGTGAAATTACATGCCATACAAGAAAAAACAAAAAAAACACTTACTGACCTCAAGCGTTTGAACAGTATTATTGCTTCAGTATTATGCTTCACAGTATGGATAATTTTTTATTGCACATGATGGCATTTTGCAGTCCTAGATAAAATTATGCTTATTAAGGATGCAAATACATCATGAACACCATATGGCATTATGGGTAAAAATAAATGAGGTGTTCTTATGTGCTGAAGTGTCTTTTTAGAATAACAGAGTGCTTCACAGATTGCCAGGTCTTGCAGTGGAGCGTTTGACCTTCGTTAGCCCTGTATACCTCTGCTTAAATCTCAGAGAGGATCATTTATTCGCCACACAAAAATAGCCATGAGTCAGTGACTTTAACGAGAGCATGAGTTGGCTCTCCAGAGGAGATACTTCTTAACTCACGTATCGTTACAGCTAAAGTCTTGTCATAAAACTTTCTAAATTGCACCGTTTAATGATGTAGGATTACACATTGTAGCAGAAGAGATTGCTCCGATATTGTGATGCTATTAAAAAGCAGAAAAAGCTTCACTTTGTCAATGCCAGTTTTCATTGAAATCAGTCTTTAGAAACAGAGCTGATGTAAAGTCAGTTAATGCCAGTCTTTCAAGCTGTTTGTATTGCTTGATGCATGAAACGTTCACATTAAAACATGCTACATGCAATGCAATGCAAATTTCTGTCAGTGTTTGGATGTAAGAGGATACATCTGTGCTAATGTAATGTCAGTAACCAATATTCTTACCTTGCCTGACAGGATATGACACTGATCATAAGACGATTAGGTTGTTCAATAATGCAATAAAGCTCAAGAGAAATACTAAGATTCACAGATCAGAATTGTGATGCAAAATAGGCTGCACTGTACAAATAAACTTGGATTGAATCTGTAATATTCCAAATGCATATCTAGGAGATATTGCTGAATGACCCTGAATTATCTCTCTTTCTGTCTTAGGGAGTTTGTGTTTCATCACCCAAAGCAGTCTGGCTCTCTGAGCGTGAGGAAGACTGAAGTGATGAAGAGGGGTTTGTTTTCTTCAGACGTGCTCCTCATCCTCCTGCCCTCTCTGCTCGCCTCACACGCTCTGACCCTGGGTCTGGGGTGAGACTTTTCTCATATTTCATCACATCTTCTACTATTTTCATTTTAATATAATGTCACATTTGCTAGCAGTTAGTGACAGCAATCTGCTTTAATTTGTGTGTGATTGGGATTGTTTATGCATTTAGATGTCAGTTTTGAACATGAGTGTTCTGCATGTGAATGAAATAAAGAAAGTCACTTGGGGCATTGGTAAGTGTACAGATAATGTGATCTGTATATGCCATGACTGCATAGTTTGGGGATAAAATCACTGATGATGACAGTTATGTTATGCCATCTTTTCACTTTTCTTCACTTTAAACACTTTATTTGTCCTCTTCGGTGCTTCACTAAAATACATTTCTGTAGTTTATTAAGTACACCTGAAGTTAAAATTCGACCGTGAATGCCTTTGCAAATTTTGCAGTAAACTGCAAACAGTAAATGTTATACTGCAGCTCTGTCATAATAATCAGTGTGCATTTTCTCTGCAGTGTGCAGAACAATTAACATTGTGTATAAATAAAGGTACTAAGGCTACTATAGCTTTTTAAAAGGTATACCTTTGTACCTATTAGGTTCAAATATGTACAAATAAGTACTAATATGGACCCTTTAGGCACAAATAAAAGGCACCACCCCAGTGACAGCTTTTGTACTTTTTTTGAGACTGTGTTACAGCACTTTGATTATATACAGAGGAGGAAATAATTATTGACCCCTCGCTGATTTTGAGTTTGTCCAATGACAAAGCAATGAAACGTCTCAGAACAGTATCATTTTAATGGTAGGTTTATTTTATCAGTGACAGAAAGCACATCAAAATTGAAAAAATAATTTTAAATAAAAGAAAGAAACTTTCATTGAGTGAAAATAAGTATTTGAACCCCTACCAACCATTAAGAGTTCTGGCTCCCACAGAGTGATTAGACACTCCTACTCAATTAGTCACCCTCATTAAAGACACCTGTCTTAACTAGTCGCCTGTAAAAACGACACCTGTCCACAGAATCAATCAATCAAGCAGACTCCAAACTCTCCAACATGGACAACAAGGATGTCAGAGACAAAATTGTAGATCTGCACAAGGCTAGAATGGGCTTGTGCCATTAGCAAGAAGCTGGGAGAGAAGGTGACAACTGTTGGTGCAATTATTTTAAAAATGGAAGGAGCACAAAATGACCATCAATCGACCTCGCTCTGGGGCTCCACGCAAGATCGACAACCTACTTCCCTCTGCCATGAAACTGAAAATGGGTCGTGGATGGGTGTTCCAGCATGACAATGACCCAAAACGCACAGCAAAGGCAACAAAGGAGTGGCTCAAGAAGAAGCACATTAAGGTCATGGAGTGGCCTAGTCAGTCTCCGTACCTTAATCCAATAGAAAACCTATGGAGGGAGCTGAAGCTCAAAGTTGCACATTAAGTATTACCTTTTTTTGTTGCAGGGTTCAAATACTTATTTCAACCAATGAAATGCAAATCAGTTTCTATCTTTTATTTAAAGTTATTTTTTCAATTTTACTTTTGATGGGCTATCTGTCACTGGTAAAATAAACCTACCATTGAAATTATACTGTTATGAGACTTTTCATTTCTTTGTCATTGGACAAACTTACAAAATCAGCGAGGGGTCAAATAATTATTTCCTCCACTGTAAATACGTATATGTATGTTCAAAACCTTAGGGCTGATAATGCTCACCATGGATACATTAATTTGACTGAAAGTAAATATATAATGGGAAATATTATTACACATTTATATATCTGTTTTCTGTTTGACTATACTTTAAAATTGGTACAATTGCAAAGCTGGTCTTTACTCCAATCTTTAGTGTCAGCTGATTCTTCAGAAATCATCCTATGCTGATTGCTGCTCTAAAACATTTGTTGTCAATGTTGAAAACAGCTTTTCAACTATTTTTGCGGGGGGAAAAGTCTTATATCTTTGAAAACCGATAAAACATGGTACATTAGTGTACACTTTTTAAATGTGGCTTCTGTCCCATCTTAAAAAATCACTGCAGATGAAATCTCATCTGAATATAATTGGGAATATGTCCCTGCATAAGGCTGGGGTCTGACGCAGTCCTGTATGTCCCATATGCCTGCCTGTGCTTGCAAAAAATCACTGACAGTTGGAAGTGTTTGTGCTATTCAAACTCTCTAAAACTTCTGTATTGAGTCATACATATTGCATTCTGGACTTCCATTTTCATTACAGGCACTGATGTCACTTAAAAAAGAAACATAAATAAGAACTCAGTTGCTGCCTAAAGAAAACAAATGATGACTGATTATCTCTTTCTTACTGTCTTTCTCAGAATATACATAGGAAAACGGCTGGCATCCTCCTCCACCAGCACACTGTGACATGTGACATTTGGCAGCTCACCAATTGGCTGAGGCCGCTGCCATTAGCACTGCAGCCCAATCAGGCCTCTCTTCTCCTCCTGTGATGGGCAGCAGCCTCTTCTGCCTCTGTCTGTTTATCCTGTCCCACCACAAAACTCTCTTTCTCTGTCTCCATGTATATAAAGGGGTCATATCACGAGGAATCAAACTGTCCTTGATATTTTTACATAAAAAAGCCTTATGTTTCATATTTCAGAATTAAATACATTTCAGAAACCAAAGTTTTTTCCCAAAGAAGTTTTGAAAATAAACCATAACAACTCATTCAGAACTCCTCATTAGAAATTTATGTATGTGCGCATGAAATTTGAGTTAATTTGCATTAGTTTTAACATAAACTAATAAACCTAATGTGTTGTGTGTTTTTAAATCATGCATAAATGAAACCAGTAAGATTTCTAAAATAGTACAACATTGGATGTTTTAAATACACTGTAACCAGCTTTATTGATTTAAGATCAATACATTTGAATTGTTTCAATCTCATGCATTTGAACTAAACGAGTATCACTTGTTCCACAGCTAGTCATATTTTAACCATGTTTATACTTTTTAAACTGAATAAATGTAATTGATTTCACAGTGAACGGATTTAAACTAATTCTAAACAATTGGAATACATTTTAGAAAATAAGAGTTAAAAATCAAATAAAATAGGTATTTAATAATTAAATAATAACTGAGTGCAGAAATCTTACCTGTTTCTTAGCCATTTCATGTATGCATGGCCGATAAATATTTATCACATTAAGTTATTCGTTTTTGTCAAAACTGTGTAACCCATATGGTGGAAGTTTGGAAGCAAATACATAAATATTATATGCAGGGCTAAATATTTTTGATGTCAGACTGGTTAATATATTTTCACATGATTGACCAGAAGAGTCAGAACATGTCAAAAATTGGTTTGTTATTTATGCAAAAAATTGGAGCTTGGGGAAAAATGTATGTTTGATATGACCCCTTTAAGCCCATGAAAGTGTCTTTTTGAGACTAATCTGTCCCTCTAAATATTTTTGTAGTTGTTTAGTCCACAAAGGACTGTGTCCATGTGTGTGTCAAGTCTAATACAGTAAAATTACTACAGGGAACACAGAAACAGTAATGCACTGAAATCTAGCTGAAAGAGTGTAAGAGGGGAGAAAACTGACAGTGAGTTAAGCAAAAAACGATTATTTATATCTAAATCAAATGCAAGACATACACTGAGTTTGAGACATGTTCAGTCATGGGTAGTGTATATGACTGAATCCTTTTGTGTTTGTGTGGAGCAAAATAATGTGAAAAATCTCATGTTGCAGTAACGTGTTTGAAGTAGACCGTTCCATGTGATAATGTGAAGTTAACTGGAGTTCATCAGGTTGTCTGCTCAGATTAATCTTGTTTATAATGACTCGACCACATTAAATGTCACTCCTACCACCTTCTGCTTGGTCTGGTGTGTAAAAATAATGTATATGTAGATCTATTGAGAACAGAAATGAGGCTTTCACCTTTAACTAAAAAATACAGAACATGTCCTTGTTTAATTGAGTGTATAATAGCTTGCAATAGAAGCGTACATGAATATGATTATTATGGGTAGTTATTTAGTCATTTAAGTGCCTGTTGTCACCATTTCTTCTCCTTTTCACCTTGTTTTTCCTTTTTTGTTGTTTTTGAATAGTCCTGACTCCTGTGATGTGACAATGGAACTTTTTAAAAATGCTAATAATTTATTTATTCATTATGTATGAGCTTCCCATTAGTCAAAATATGGTGATAATTCCATCTGATACCGTACCTCATACCGTTTATAAAATGGTGAAACGACAAAGTAGACATTTATGATGACTTATCAAGATAGAAAGCTCGTGTAAGACAGCAGTGTAACTCCATGAATATACAGCAGAGGTCAGAAGTGCTCTGCAATGTTCACTGCAGTGCATTTTGAAACACCATCCTGATTTTGCCAAGTACTATGTGTCCCTAGGTCAACATACTTTGTTGACCCTGGGACAACATTTTACTGCAAAAATATAGTCTTGACCATATCTCTACAACTAAACCTTCCCTTACCCATGAGTCATGCCTAAAATCATATTTGACGATAGATGACTGACACTGATGTACAAGCACCAAATACTGATTGTTAGCCTAAACTTCACACTAACTGTAAACTGTTACCTCAAATCTGATTGGTTAATCACAATGTTGTCCCAGGGTCAACAAAGATGCTGACCCAGGGACATGTCGTTTTGAAACACCTGTAGTTATGGGAGTTATGGCAGAAGTCTATACAGAAGAAGATGTATTTCTAATTTAAAATTTTCAGGGTCACAGTCAGAAATTTAGGAACACCTTCTGATTACTGATAGAAATGACATTTCCCACAATCTGTAATATTTTCAGTTTAAATTAAATTGGATGGGCTTTTTTCTTTCCTTTTATAGGAGTGACCTTATTAATCTAGTCATTTTTTATGACAGATACTTACATTTAAATAACTAAATTGGTTTAAAGAATTCATTTAAAACAATAAATTAAATTAGAAAGAAATTGTTTGAAATTATGTTTTCAATTTGTGTCTTAAACTGCCAGTAGGTGTCAGGAAGTCTTTGTCATTGATTTTTTCTTCTTCAGTCGATTCATTTAAAACGATTCATTCAGGAGCTAAGTAAGCAAGGTCTTCATGCTTGGTTATTTGAATCACTGACTCATCTGATTCGTTCAAAACACTACTGATGCAGATTCATTCAGGAAGGAAACTCAATTCAAACGCTGCTGCTTGTGAGATGGTTCTGTTTATGCTTGTTTGGATCTTCATTGGCCAAGCAGAGATAAAACTAAGACAATATTGTGTCTGAAATGTAAGTTGCTTTATATTATTTTCCTATTAACTGAACTTGTTAAACATTGTGCTGATGTTTGGGGAAAACAGCACTCTTATTCGAGTGATGGCATAATTCTGTTATAAATATTAAAAGCAATAACAATAGCAGTGAACTGAAAGTGAACAGAGCCGTACAGCAAAGACTGATTAAATCATCATCATCATAATACTGGAGACACAGAAGCATGGTACCAAGATAATCCCAGCAAATGTTTTAGGAACCATGATTTATATTATATTTCATTGACGATTAATTTGATTGATGATCCATACTACCTGACGCAAAAAGTTGAGTACCATCAACACAGTCTCACGAGTAATTCGTACATATTCGTACAAGATGCCAAATTTGTGCCAATGCGTACGATTTGTCTAAAACCACGTGATGGGTAGGTTTAGGGGAGGGGTTATGTTTAGGTCATTCGTACATATTCATACGAATTGGCATCTCGTAAAATACGTACGATTTAGAATAAATCAAATGAATTCGTATGAGTGAGGTCGTACAAATTAGCCACCTCGTAAAATGTACGAATTGCCGTGAGATCAGGTTGGTACCACTGGGATTGCTGCCTCCAACCTCATTGGATATATTTTGTTTACAGTGTAAAAACTCATCTTATTTACTTATGCGCTTTAAAGTTATTTTTGTCTACCTTTGATTTGCACGTAATTTGCACAATTGTAAGTAATTACGTCATGTGAGTCTCTACCATTAAACCTTAACCTGTTTTTTTCTGCACTTTGACAATGAAAAACACATTCATGAAAGTGCCATAAATACTTTATTATTAATGCAACAGTGTATTAAAAATCAGTTTCAAAATGCATAACAGAAGATGTGACAAGCCTGATGAATCATCAACACACTGTTTTATGTGGACACCGTGTAAGTACTATAAAGACTGTAATCCTATTAACACCAAAAAGTATTGACAAAGACCAATATAACAGGCTGCAAAGAAGCTGCAATGGCTTCTAAATATACATGTACAAAAACATAATGTTCGGTAGGCTACCTAGTCTTGAACATTATATATAGTAGTCAAGAATCTTTATTAATTTATTTGCGCTTTCTGTGGACTGATTGCATGAGTGAAAGTAACCGATGCATTTTGGGAGTTTTCATTTTTAATTCGATTATATAATACAACTATTCAAGAGCTTGTATTTTGCGTGTACTTGGGACAGTTATTTGAACAAACTTCTGAAACTAAGTTGTGCATTAAACTTTAAACATACGGGTAGTAACTGCATTGTAATGCATTGGCAACCACCCACAACATAATTTTGCTGTTGAGTTTTATTAATGAGTAGTAGTGTTTCATTAATGACAGTATTCATTTCATTTTTCCTATTTTCTCAGAAGCCAGAATTCCTTTTCTCTTTGTCTCTTTTCATTTCTTCCAAGCATAGGTCTCCTGCAGCAAGATAATTGTCACACGCACCAGATCACGTGAGGTCACGAGGACCCGGAAGTAACCTCACGCAGGTATTTAAGCAGGAAG
>JAUYWG010000038.1:26200707-26240859 GCA_034779775.1 Enteromius afrohamiltoni
TTAAACTGCCTTTAATTGATGCTTGTATAAAAAAGTACAGTATCCCCCATGAGACCAATAGAATGAATGATAAAGAAAAGTAAAACATAGTATCAGTGTTGAGTACTTGGGAGAAAACATCTTTATGATGTAAAAAATGTGCATGTCGGTCTAGCTCAACTTGCAGAATATTGAGTCTGTGTTAATATGCAAATGTCTTTGGTCAAATCTTAATGAGTGTTTGCTTGTGACTCAGTAACATTTCTGAATGACCAGTTTTTGGAAATGCCTACAAAGTACATCAAAGTCTTTTCTCTGATAAATCCAGTTATGCCCCTTTTAAGCCACTACACTTTCAAAAATGAAATCATATTTGCTTCTCAAAGGTACAATTTGACCTGAATAGAGTGAATTGAAGGTGAAATGCCATCTTATGCATGTGTCCAGTCATCCTTTCTTCTCATCCATCACATTTAGTGTCCAGATGTGACCTAGTGATACAGAGGCGTCTTACACACACGCTGCTATCTGATGATTGATTGGTTGACCTCTGTCCAATGATAAAGGTGATATTTAGGATTCTTTTCTTTTACCGAGGTGAGACACTCCACATGATTTATGAAAGGAAAAAAAAGGTGCTTCTTTAGTTTTGAGTAAGTAGTCTTACTTGATTGACTTTCCAAAAGGTTTCTTTACTTTTACGTACTGTAAGTTAGTTAACAGATTTTAAATGACTTTTTTAATGTGCTTTTAAACATAGATTTTTTGCACCTTCATATTCCAGATTTTCAAATAGTTCAAATATTGCCATATCATAACAAACCATAAATAAATGAAAACGTTTATTTATTCAGCTTTCATATGGTCTATAAATCTCAAAAAATTACCCTTATGATTGGTTTAAAAGTCCTTTTGTCATATCACTTTATTAATATCATCCACTTCCTGGAAGCAACGTTATTCAGGAGGGAAGCCTAGAACATTCCTTACGTTTATAAAATCTCACAAATTAGTCTGATAGTATGACTTTTAAATAAAAACGAGGGATACGCTGCGGAACTCTCACGAATGTCCGCTGCAGTAGACGTGTGTTATTTCAGCTGACACAGCTTTTGTGATCATATTGAAGGTTTGAACTTTTGCTTGTCCTCTCAGGAGTGATGTACCGAAAAAGAAGTCTCTTAAAATCACTGTTCTGTTCCTCAGACCTCTGAAGAGCCGTAATCGCATGTGACGTAAATCAAGTCTTCTTGCCCGAGGCTCGTGTATATCAGCTCAATGCAGCAGGTGAGAGTTCTTTACACAGAAATGAGGTTGTCTGAGTTACAACAGATAAGAGAGTGATAGAGGTATTACATTCATCAGGAGAAAAGATGATAGGGATGCTTTGGCTTCAGAGCTGCGGGAGAACGAGAGTCAGGGCAGAATAAAGGCATCATGCTTTATGATCACTAGGATGAGCTGACAAAGACAAAGTCTAAAGATGATCAAAAACTCGCATTCTGAAGTACATTCCCAAACAAACTTTATTTCAGTCACAATTAAAAGGGAAATGTGTGGAATGCACAATTTAATACCTTTCCATTTTTAATGTTTTTAATTAATCAATTACTAAATTGATCTAAAGGGAACACTAAACAACAAATCTGTAATGTTACAAAAGATTTCAAATCAGTGCTGTTCTTTTGGACTTTCGATTCCTGGAAAAAAAATATTGCAGGGTTTCAACAAAAATATGAAGCAGCAGCACAACTCTTTTCAGCACTGATAATAATCAGAAATGTTTCTTGAGCAGCAAATCAGCATATTAGAATGATTTCTGAAGAAGATTTGATCATGAATACATTACGTTTTAAAATATTCAAACAGAAAACATTTGTTCAAATTGTTTCTTTTTTTTCTTTTCTTTTTTTGTTATTGTAATTTTTTTTTTTCATGAAATAAATTTGCTTTTTGTCAGAAACAGACACAAATGTATTTTGTTATTCTTCCCCAAAATATAGTTTCAAATTTCAGATTTTGGTAATGATTTCAGTGAATCACTTTAAAAACTTTACTTTTAATATAATGCCTACTTTTGTGACCTCTGTAGAGCTTATTAGCATTTATCCTAATTCACTTCCATTGTATGAAGAAGAGCTGTGTAAGAGAAGTTATGCCTCATTCAACTTTGGAGGCACAAGAGGGTGAGTAAATGATGCCAGAATGATTTTTTTTGTGTGAACAATGCTTTAAATCACAAAAAATGAAGTGTAATCTGCCCTCGTCTGGCCAAGATTGAAATTTCACCATATGTTGCTAAGACCTCAACACATAAAATAAACATGCCACTGTTTTTCTTCATATCTTCATACAGTCCTTCATTTACCCTTCATCTGTTCCACCTGCTCTACTTATTCCTGGTGTTTCCCAGAAAGACCACATGCTCCTGTCTGATGACCCCTCATACCGTCCTGTCTGACCATGCTGCTCTTCCCTTCCCTTCCCTCCCCTTCCCTCCGCTCTGCTCCTCCTCTTACTCATCATCATTATTCATCTACCATGTCTCTCCGTGTCCCTCCTGTGCAGCTCCGGCATCCTCTGGTTTAATTAAATGGCCAGGCACGCATGCACACACACACACACACACATACACACACACAGGCTCAAGCACCGATGATGATATACCCAGTCTTAAAGGCATAGTTAACCAAAAAACTTGTATGCTTTTTCAGATGTTCATCAAAAGATGTTCTTCGGAAAATGCGTGCACTATATTCTTAGTCTTCTGAAGTCATATTTGTGTGGCATACAGACTGAAACTGATCTTGTAAAGCAGTCTGCCATAGCTCACAAATCAAATATGGCACAGACTCAGTTACATCAAATGACTTTGGTTCTCCTGTGCCTTGCAACAGGAGCAACGTTTTTTGTCAAAAGTGGCTTAAATTTTGTTCTGTTTCTCAAATGTTGTTAAATAAACTAATACTGTTTAAATCACTGTGTCATTTGTGTGTGTGTGTGTGGGGGGGGGGGAATAGAATAGAATAGCGAATAGAAATAAAGCTGAAATAAAATACAAATATTCAATGGAAAACTTAAATTAAAAATAAATAATTGCAAGTGTTGCCTCTGTAACTAAAATTAAAAGTAACTGAATATGATGTACTAAAATGGGATTTTTTTTTTCTTCTAAAAAACAACAATACAATTTATTATTCAGTACAAAAGTACTGAAACTCGAATGTAAACTAAAAGGACGAATGGAAAGATATACACAGTATATACAGCATTGAAGTTCAAATTAAAAATGTACAAGATACTGAATAAATTCAAAACAAAATATATTCAAAATCCATGTGAATTAATGTTAATCTCCCAGTGTTGTTGTTTTTTAATTAAATTCAAATTATCAACAAAAAAATGTGTTCACTGAAAAAGCTACAACAAACTCTTTTTAAAATATTTAAAACTTAAATGAAAATGCTCAATGCCTTAGCATCTAACATAAATATTTAAACAAAGTTTAAGGTAAAGTACAGAAATTACTACAACTATAACTGAAATAAAAATAATACAATTATTAAAAATGATAAAATCTTAAACAGAAAATAAGTTCATTCTAAATAATTATCACTAATAGTATATAAATGTTACTAAAATCACACTGTATCTATTGGACAGCTTCAGAAGACCCATATATATCACTTCTATAGTGCTTTTTGTCCCTTTTGGAGTGTAATAAATCTGTTTGAAATCTGCATGAAAAAGAGTGATGCGTGTACTGTGTATTTCTTTTAATGTGTTCTTCTGTGTTCCACAGAAAGAAAAAAAAAACAGTATTCAGGTTTGGATAACATGAGGGTGAGTAAATAATGGGCTATTCCTTTAAGCCGAAACAGGGGAGGAGAGAGGGATGAATACAGAGGAGTCTAACCCTTCTGTTTATTCGCTGCCGTTAGGTCTGCGCGTGTGCTTTACTCCCATCACTCCCTCCCTTTCCCATTGGCTGCTTCCCTCTCCCACACACAGACACGGACACACACACACACACACACATGCACTGGCTCTGAGCTCAGACACCAGAGTTGACGTTCTCGAGCGGAGGTCGAGAGAGGGACAGATGGGATCCGCACACACACCGGAAAGAGGCACCGTGCAGCACTGATCACGACCGACACATCGAGAAGAGAGGACAGCGAGATGGAGGAAAGAAGATGTTACGGAACGAGCAGGATGGGATTGAGAAACCTGAGCATCGCAGAAGCTTCCTGAAGACGACAGCAAGTTTCCAGCGCCTCTGAAAAGGACAGTTTGTGTTGAACGTCTCGTGCACTCGTCTCGGGAAGTTTCTGGTGAGTAACTTTCGCTTGTTGTGCAAAGAACAGTTTGCTTGCATGGACTGGTCAGATCTAGTTTCCGAAAGGGTAGGAGGTTTATGTTTGGGTTGTCCACATGTGCAAAAGTCAAAACGCAAGTGCTGAGAGATGATCGGGCTGGATCTGAGCAGCTGTGCTCCACCAAAATGATGAGATCGCACGAATGTGAAGACGAAACAGCACAGTCAGTTCTTCAGCCTCCACACACACACACACACACACACACACACACAGAGTCAAACATATCAGTGCTTCACTGCATCCATGCTGACACAAACTATTGGAATCATGATAGCACATGCAGTTTTTCAGATCATTTTGAGGGGTCAGATGAGAAACGAGGTGAAAGTCGGGCTGATGTGTACTAAATTAGTCAGGTACAAAAGCAGTTTGTATTGAGTGTGAGTCAGTGTGTGTGTGTGTGTGTGTGTGTTGTGAATAACAGAATAAAAGTGCAAGGCTGAGAACTGTAGAGGTCATTGCAGGAGCTGGTCGATTGTGGTAGTTGGTTTGGGTACACAGATGTGTTGACTTTAGATGTAGAAGTCTAACACCAGAGCTGTCAGATGTGCAAATTGGTCTTCTTTAAGACAGTGGCAGGCAAATTGAGGCAATTACCTGTCCATACATATTGTTTACTGGCCTTGAAACTCTATTTTGCTTTGTGTACTGTTTAAAAGTTTCAGCTCTGTAAGATTTACAAACAAATACTTTTGTTTAGAAAGGATGCATTAAGTAAAAATTGAAATGGTTCCATTTTAAATTAACGCTGTTCTTTTGAACCTTGTATTTTATCAAAGAGTCTTGAAGCAGCACCATATGAACATTGATAATGAGAAATGTTTCTCGAGCAAATCAGCATTAGAATGATTTCTGAAGGATCATGTGACACTGATGCTGAAAATTCAGCTTTGCATCGCAGAAATAAATTAAATTTTACAAATAGAAACGAGTTAGTTTAAATGGTAATATTCACACTTTCTGGTATTACTGTATTTTTGATTAAATAAATGCAGTCTTTGTGAGCAGAAAAAAACAAATTGTTTACATGTCATGGTTTCACCCTTTAAGCATCATTCATTAGCTAGGTGAAACCGATGAGAGTTGCTTTTGTCAGGGATATAGGAACATGAGGGTTAGATATGTTGCTTTTTGCCATTTTAATCAAATTACGCCTACTGTTGTGCTTATTTAAATCACTCAAATAAAAGGTGTGACTTTATCATTATTATATTGCATTTCATAATATTGTTAACCATGGATCGTGCAAAAAGTTTGCCCGACTTGATTTTATATCCATTGGGAGTGGACTGGAAAGTGGGCGTGGCATGGCCAAATGAACCCAGCTTATTGGAGGGCAAGGGTTGACTATTTATGATGTTGTCCGAGAAAGGAAAAATATTCAAGAAAGAAGAAATGCTCTTATATTTTGATGACACATTACAAAGACAAATGTGAATTTATTCGCATCAACAGGCACCAGTGAATCGTGCGCAACGAGGCCTAGAAGGTTTAAGGCATTAAGAAAGTAAATGGGGTTAATGCCGATTTCATGCCGACTGTAATTTTGGACCGTTCACGTAGATGTTTAATCTTCACGTTGTGCTCATGCGCTTCCAAAAACCTGCTGCGGAGAATCTGTAAACAGCATTGAGATTCACAAACTAGGTTCTCCATTAACCATGAAGCGGGTGTAATGCATGCGCTGTCAGACGCTGTTTGTGTCACTCATTCACTTTCTGTTCTCTGTGTCACTCCTGCTCCGCATTCATTCGCGTCTTGCTGTGAAGTTGCTTTCTCCTGGAGATCACATCACATTAGCGCTCCGGATGCACTTTTGGCTTCCAACCAGACACTTAACCTTCCTTATCCTCCTCAAACCTTCCACCCCAATTATCTCTTTCTCTGTGTTTCATCGCTTCACGCTTGTAGACTCAGCCAAAACAGTGGATTTTCACTCTAGGGTCCTCGTATGAATGGGATCTGGAGTTGATAGTTTAGAGTTGATTATGGTTCTTTTTACACTAGATTCCCAGCAATTAGCCAGCTGGGCTCAGCGAGTGCTGGACGCAGGTCGTTATCAGCTCAGTGGGCGGAACCAGCGCGTTTTAGGACCTGCCAAATGAAGCATTTGGGAAGAGTATGTTCATCTAATCCCACCAATCAAAACATTAAAGATACGTAAACAGACGTTGAACCAAATGGTCAGGGTTTGACTGGTTAGTACGGTAGCCAGTTTCTTTATTAAAGATTTTATCTGGCTTTGCAGGACAAACGTTTAAAATAGCTTTATTTTTTCAGAATTTGCAAATAATTTCCTTTAAGCATAAACCCCACTACATTTTATTAGATTACAAGTCTTAATATCTCATCCAGTTTTACATTTTAAGGTAAACAGCTTTTTTAAGAACATCTCTAATTTGTTTTCACTGCAAAAACACCAAAAATTCTCTTTTGATGCTTATTTGAAATGTATTTATTTCCAAGCATATAAATCCAAAATAGATTTATGAAGACTTAATGCCTTATGCAATTTTAGCGTTTAAAGAAAAAAAAACTGCAATATTTTACTGCAAAACAAAAACACTGAATAGGAAATTGTATTGTAAAAAATTCTGGAAATATTTCATGATGCTCATTCAAAAGTATTTTTAGTTTTTAATTTTCGCTAAAACATAAAAAGAAAATATTTGATTCGATTTTAGCTTTAAAAAGATTTAAAACATAATATTTGGGGATTTTTTTTTATAATGTTTATAATTTAATACATTAATTATATTTTAGCTGAAGCTTATAAATTTAATTAAATTATGTGAACATTTGAAATGATATTTTCACATTCACATTTATTTTAACATAATTGTACTGTAAAAAAAAAACTTACATTACCTTCACTTATTGATCATGTAAGTCATAACTCATTTAAAAATTTCATTTGTTGTACAACCTTTTTATAGATTATATGGAATTCATCTCATTTTTTAGACTTAGTTTAATATAATACATGTTGAAATGCTTCAGGCAATGTGATTATACCTAAAAAATTTAAAGCAGCAACTGAATGTAAGATCTTTTAAAAGGCTTTGACCTCCTTCCTTTCAGTGAAATGTGGCGATTTGTCAATGAGGCAGCATTTATTTGTTCCAGGCTTAGTCACAGTGAAATATGCATTTTAAATGTCCATCTGGAGCACTTCTCATCGCTTCGTTTCTAATTGAGAGCACTGTTGTGACATAGGCCTGATCACTTAACCAGCCAATGCATTTTTCAATGTTCATGCATGGTATTTTCATCCTCAGTCTTTAAGGCTACTGCATTCCTTCTGAGTGACAGATCTGTTCCAGTTAACACATGCATGTCTCATGTGCTGGTTTACAGGCGGATGTTAGGGTGACATTCAGAAGATGCCTTAACGACGCTTGTGATTGAGAGCTTGTGAATTGGCTGTTTTTAAGTTTGATGTGCATTTCATGGTTTTAGAAGGAATTTGAGTTTTAGTTTCAGTTTTATCTTAATAATGTTGTTTTGTAGTTATTAATAACTGTAATTATTCTGTAGCAATTATATAAATAAATATGTATCGTTTGACAGCACTACAATTAACTAACATTTTTGAAATCTTTACTTCTAATAATACTTTAAGTATTTCTAATACTAACGACATTGGTGCCGGTGTAGTTCTTGCAGGTTTTCTCACAGGTTTTCTCATAAATAAATCTACCAGATTGTATCGTATGTTTTTTTTTTTTGTATTTTACTTAGTACTGCTCTAATAACCTACTTGGAAAAACATATTTCACAAGACACTAACTGAATCTACAGAAATAATCCTGTTGTTGGTTAATATTGTGTGTTTTCTCCTGGAGCATCAGTGAATGTTTGTTCTGTGTGACGAGTCCCTGTTTCTCCTAAACGGTGGAGCTGCCCACTGTTCTTGACAAAAATCCTGTAATTTTGTTGGGTTCCCAGCATGCTCTTCACATTCGAATTCTCAGTCATAGTGGCTCAATTATGGCGAGATCCAGCTTTGCCACTCCAGACATCAGAGGGACTCATTCACAACTCCCACAAAGGACTGCAGGCTCAGAGAAGCAGTATTAAGAACAAAGGGTGTGTGTTTGTATTTAAACAGGATAATGTGTGCAAATTAATTTTTTTGTCTCATGTATTATTTTTAAATATCTGTAGTTTAGATCAGCTTCCCCAGGGCAGCATGGAAAGAAAAAAAGTTATCTAATTTTAGACTTTATACCTTGTTTTCTTTTCTTTTCTTTTTTTTTTTTTTTTTTAGAGATTCTGCAATGATTACGTAATATACAGCTGGTACAGCTTGTTAACCTTGCTAGTTAAGCTAGTTAAGTGAGTGAGTTCTCCATCTTCATTCCAGTTTGACAGCAGCACTATAGCATTTACAGCTTCCTCTGAGTAACCTGTGAATAAACCCTTGAGATCCCCACGACAAACAGTCAGCGAGACAACATCACGCGTCAGTAGTTTAAATTCATGAAAAATGGGCCAAATCCTGATTCAACCAGGCAGTGTTTATGGATTATGTAACTTCATGCATTTGTTAACATGCGATGACATAGCACATTAATACACAGCAGACGAACTGCACTGGGTGAGAAGACTGAAGAGATAGCTTGAGCATTTCCTCATAGACATTATTGCTTTAAATTGTCATTTAGGAAATTTGACTACAGTAATGCTGTTTCAGAGGGATTTATTAGTTTATCAATCATGTTGTGGTGCATAGCTTTCTGACAACTGATCCTTAGTGACTGTAAAACAGCAGTGTGTCTGTGAGGCTTAAACAATTAAACTAAAATCATAAAAATACATTTATCATTACTCAAAACTTATAGAATAATATTTCGTAATATTATGAATAGGGATGTAACGGTACGGTAATACCTCGGTATGAATGGTATTTATTGAATCATTTACATAAAAAACTAAACTAATTAAGAGGCTCAAAAAAAGCGCCAGAGGTGTTTATTAAACAGTTGATATGAACACTGAACATATCCTTCACTGATATTTTTAATGGTTACTGTTGTCAGAAAAACGGAATGAATATGAAATAGTGACTGAAATGCACGCCATTATAAGGCCTACTGAACTAGCAAGATGTTAGATTAAAATCCTTATTTTTAATCGTTTATAATTATATTTGTAATTCATAATAATGAAACCAAGTACACATGAGATATAGACAATGGCTATGCTGTGATTTTGGCTCTATTTGCATGTAAAATAGAGTTAGAAGCAACATAATATCTATTTTAACTGAAAGCCCTGCTCCTCTCAGCCTCTCGCTGAACAGAACAGACGCAGAGAGAGAGAGAGGTGTGCGCGTGCGCTGGGAGAACAAGAGCTCGCGCGGCAGTACCGGAGACTCGCTGAGGTCTGTCCAAGAAGTCTCTAGATGTGTCTCTAGTCGCTTTTAGGGAAAAATGTCACCAAGGGGGTCTGAATAGTCGCTAAATATAGAGACAAAGTCGCTAAGTTGACAACACTGAATTGACAACAGACCGCAAAGAATGATGAGCAGGCTTGGGCTGATGGGAATTGTAGTTCCCGCTACCTCCCGTTCACTCCATTCACCTGAGCAAACTTTTCTCAGAAGACCTGTTGTCTACCGAGTCATGCGACCACGGTATTATCGAAAAAATTTGATATTGCGGTACGACGGTATTTACAATACATCCCTAATTCTGAATATTTTTACATTTCTATTTTTCAACTGAATTTACTACATAAACAAAAAAATAAATAAATAAAAATGAATAAAACAAATATGAAGGTATGTAATGAAAATGACAAGCACAACAAAATTACTAAAACTTTAAAGTTACAATTCATTTAACCTATTAATTAAAATATAACCTGAATATAAAAATATAATATAAAAAGCTTTTTTTTTTTATGTACTGACTTAAATAAATAATAACAATTATAAACCTAATTTAAAATGAGAAAAAGTCTATATATATATATATATATATACAAAAAAAGTATCTCAATACTAAAATCCACAAGTGGCTGTTCAATAGCAATAATTGGACACGTTCTTGCACTCAGTTGTCTGTCTGTGCACATCTATTTTCATGAATAGAAGTAGTTCAGTATTAATAACTATATCAATGACAAGATATTTTAAAAACCACTGTGGTTCACGTTATGGCAAAGATAGTCAACATCGTTAGAATCACTTTCAGAACCATTGTTTTTCCCAGTGGATGAACAATTAAAAATAGCCAATCAGAAAGCAATGGACTTTAAAGAGCTTGAGCGTTTAGAGTGACAGATGACGAAACAGCAGCATGGGCTTTTAAAGAACAGAACGATATTGTACGTTGCTGTGGATGCTTACATAATTATTATATTTATCGTTATAGTTATTGTTATTAGTGTGAATAAGCCTTTATAGTATATGAGGCTATACAGACTGCTTGTTTAGTTTTGTTGCGTCTCGTCTGTTTGGTTTTTTCTTGTTGTTTTTTCAGCTCAAGCTCAGTTTCAATAAGCATTCTCATAAAGTGACACTGCTAGCACAAACTATCCAAGTCTCACTTGGACGCACGCTTTCAGTTTTACAGCCGCCTGTCAGGTCTTTAATAAGTTGTTTTCTCTCTATAGTTTTTCTGCGCTGTGTAGGTGTTTTCTGAGAGGTAGCTGATATAAATGAGTGTTAGTTCGGCTGGTTCACGCTTCCTCCTTCTCCCTCTATCATTCTTGCAGCACATAAACACACAAAATACGTGTGCGGTGCCTGTGCACATAATCACGACCTTGGCTGAAACTGATTCATTCTGCAGACGGGATATTCCAGGTTTGATAGAACTTAAAGTCCACTTTGTCTTGGTAATCTTTCAACAGGTTCTAGTAACTTCCTCCTATACTCTGAAACAACATTCTCATGGCTCCAAAACTGAGGTTGTAAGTGAAGATTTAGGTTTTTGTGAAGAATAAAGGCATTATATTTACCTTGATACAGTAGCTCTGTGAACCTCAGTTGTTTCGTGTGTGAAGGTCAGGCACCAATTCTATTATTAAAATTTATATTTAATAGTATTGAATATTCATATCTAGAATATTCTGTGTATATATAGAATATATTTCATCCACTGTTCATATTAGGGGTTTTGTATAGAGTAATTTATGTAGTTTATTGATACAACATTTTAAGTTGGTAAGATTTTATTTTATTCTTTATGTTTTGGAAAGGCATCTCTTATGCTCGCCAAGGTTAAAGTATACGTTTTTAAGTCAAACAGTACAATTAAAAGTGAAATCTTACTACAATATAAAAGTTCAGTTTTCCATTTGAATGTATTTTAAAAGGAAATTTATTTCTGTGATCAATGCTGAATTTTCAGCATCATTCAGTGTCACATGATCCATCAGAAATCATTCTATATTGTTGTTTTGCTTAATAAATATTTGCTAAAATGTATATTGGCTAAAATATTTAACACATGCAGCCCCGCCCCAGGTCATATTTTTGTAGGCTGCATTATTATTTTGGATTGGCAACCACATAAACACCGCATAATGCATAGCGTAAGCTACATTTAAAAACATCAAAATAAACCCGGCGTGAACAGTTAAATGCCGCCAGTTGTGCCGCCTGGCCGTCAAGTGCTACATCGCATGCCTGCGTGATACCAATGGTGTAGGGAAACCGTGACGCTTTTGAATACGTAAAATACGGTTTTTTTCACCCGGACTTGACGCACGCACAGGTTGCCAAATTGAAGACAGCAACTAGGACGAGCGCAGTGACGATGGAATGAGCTGTGTTTATGCAGAGCAGGCAACCTGGATGACGAAACACTACTGACTTTGTGATTGGGAGATAGATGGAGGGTGGCGCTTCAGACCAAAACAAAACACGACAACATAAACGTCAATTGAGGGCTGCAACTGCGCTTTTTAAACGAGAATGTCCAGGCTGTACTACTGCTGTCAGAGATATAAGTGCTTGAAATGAACATGTTTTCTTAATGCCTGTTGAACACAACAGAGACATTTTATGATTATTACAATACATTTCTTACATACAGTTCCGTTAAATATACTGCTAAAAAATGAATGTCATTAAATGTCAACACAGGAAAGAAACCATTCATTAAGCTATTTTGCAGGATCTTTAAACCCTCGCAATGGCTTGCATCATAGACTTTAAATGTAAATCTGTGACTGTAAACATAGATGCACTTATGCTTTCAATACACCTCAGGTTGCACTGAACCCAGAGCATTTCTTTAAGACATTTCCCATCATCTCCTCCAAAAATACTTCAGTGTAGAGGTTCTTTGAAACGTGACACCGGGTGACCAAATCCTATTTTTCTCGTTCGTGATGGACACATTCGATTCATGTTGACGTAATTTAGTCCGAAATAATCAGGTAAACAAACAAAAAAGTTTGATTAGAGCTTCCAGCATCCTTTCAGCATTAAACGCAACCTCCCTAGTCACGATGAGGGGCGTTTGTTTCTTATTTCTCCGTTTCTAGCGTTCCCCGTTTCCACGGCCTTTGTTATGCAAATTGGCTCTCACACATGAGTTTGAGTAGGTGTTGCTAAGAGTTTCTTTGTGCTGTAGAGTTAAATCTGGCAGAGGTGGTTTCTCTGCAGAATTATTTAGCATATAGATAATAAGATCCCATTGTCATAAGAACCATCTCAGTGGCTGTAAAAGTTTTAGCACATTGTACATCATCTTTGGCGGCTCTGAGGAGAGCTTTTGTTCTTCTCAAAACAAATCTGAACTGAAGATTTGGTTCAGGCCATTTGATTCAGCACTTTTGACTCTCTTGATATTGCTTTCTTAAGCAATAAAGGAGATGCGATACAATGGCCAAGATGTTTGCCTTGAGCGCCGGGTTATAAATGTAACACTGATTGCTTTTTCAATTAATCAGAGAGATTGTTGAGTCATGTCTCATTAGCTGACGGTTTGTGGATGTAAGGTGACTTTTGTGACTGCAAAATCATTGCAAAGAACTATTTATCATTGTCTATGTAGTGTTTTAAGTTCGATCTGATAGAAAAGAAATAGTGCTGTTTTCCAATGCTTCTACAAGGCAGGGGGATCAAAGGATGTATAAGCTGCGTACCAATATACACTAACTTTCAAAATTATTTTTACTGGCCATTAAACTGTATTTTTGCTTTTTTCAAAAGGGGATTAATAATATTTATTTATACATATATATTTTTTTTTTCAGTAGTGACAGCATTTATGATGATATGATTCCAATCTACAATATTATGTTTTTTTTTTACTGTATTTTTATTAAATAAACAAAGGCTTGGGAAACAATAGGGAATTCTTACACGCACTAAAAATAGGCCAAACATTTTATTTATTTCCATTCTAAGCTTTCAACTAAAATAAAAGTGTTTAGAAAATGTGCACGTTTCATCAGTTTTCCTTACTGTCTGATTAGTATGCCTTTCATTTAAATGTAATTTTATTGTGAAGTGTCCGCTAGTTTTCTGTACCATAGTAGTGTAGCCAAAATTATTCACAAAAAACTCAAAAACTGATAAAATAATATCCAAATAATTGCGTTACGTGTAGCAACCATGCAGTGTCAGCAATACAGTATATTATTTATTATATGTGCAGCTTTATTAAAACAACAAATATACACAATTTTTTTACAATAGTCTGTCTTAATTTTTTCTTTCATATTTACTCATTTGAATTTATTTATTAGGATTAACCCCTTAAGATGTTTTCGAGGGGGTCCCACAATGAAACACAAAATTAACATTACATCCATAAACAACACCAAACAACAAGACAAACATTAGACATTAAAATAACAACAACAACATTAAAATAATAACTAGAAGTACATAAGAAACAAGATATAATACACAATTAAATGAGCAATGTATCCAATCACAATATTAATATATATATATATATATATCAATACCATCTTTAATATCAGTATTATTTGAAATATCAGTATTTATTGATGATGTTTTGAATGTGTTTACATGGACATATGTGACCTTGGAGCATGGGTATATTTGTAACAATAGCTAACAATGCATAGTATTGGTCAAAATGCTAAAGTTTTCTTTTATGCCAAAATTCAGTAGTATATTAAGTTAAGATCATGTTCCATAAAGATATTTTATAAACTTTCTGCCATAAATGTATCAAAATGTCATCTTTTTAGTAACATGAATTGGACTTGATTTTCTCAATATTTAAGTTATTTGCTCCCATATTTCAGATTTTCAAATAGTGTCCTCTCCTGAGAAACCATACATCAATGGAAAACTTGTTTATTCAGCTTCCAGATCATGTATAAATCTCAGTTGTGAAAATGTATCCTTAGGACTGCTTTTGTGTCACACAAGTCCAAAAAAGTCTTAAAATAAGTAAACATAAGAGGTAAGTGTTCTTATATGTTTTGAATAGGTTTCATTTATGCTTCGCTACATTTAACAATATATTTCAAATACAGACATTTCCAGGCTAAAATGGGATATAAGTGAACATATAACCGTTTCTCTTATTGAAGCTCTGCAGAGGTTAGATCCAACCCAAGTTTTTGAAGTCTCTTGTTTTTTTTCAAGAGTGCAGAAACAGTCTGTTTTGGTCCCTGATGTAGTTTAGAAAAATACAAGCAATAACAACAAAAGCAGAGTCTTTTAACTAATGCACATGATTTGCCACTTCACTAAACTCTAAGCATGGCGTCTTTACCGCGGCGTGGGGTGTTTCTCCTTCTTTTCCCCCCGCTGTCTTTCTCTTTCTCTCCTGTCTCGCTTCACTTCAGCGTCTCTCTAAATATATCTTGCTGTGTCTACCTTTCTCCCCGTCTCTCTGCTTGCACAGTCTTGTCCAATAAAGTTAGCCATGCTTCACCAATCCAATCTGACACACTTTTACATAACAATTCTATCTGCAGCATGCGCCCTCCCTTCCCAGATGCAATTCAAAGCTTTCTCCATGAATGAGTGACTGTAATGCAGTATTAACTGAGCATTTTAGCACTGAATATTAGAGGTGTTTGGTGAATAGCATCTATTGAAAGTGAAATGCACTCCTGTCTTTGGGAACACCGGTGTGGATTTATCAATGCCAACCTCAAACTTCTTCTCTTTGGACAGCTTTTTGGCTCTTTTCCCTCAGACATATAGACCTATGGTATCGATTTGAGCTTGCTGGTAGAGATTCTGCTGTACTGTTTACACTGCAAGATATCTTTGCCATAATGTACAGTATTACAGCAGCTTCATTGATGGTAATGAGTGGAAATAGTGGCTTGTATGCAAAACGTATTTATTTGTCCTGAGAAATCAAATCTGATCTCATTAGTAAGTGTATACATTAGTGTACAAAGTGTGATTGTAGTGCACATGCATTTTCATATATTCATTACTGATGATTTGACAGCTTCTAAAACGTGTTTATGTTAATAAAATAATTGGAGATTAAATACAGGTCTTCAATGCAGTAATCCATATATATATATATTCGTATTGTCAAACGATTAATCGCTTTCAAAATAAATGTTTCTGTTTACATGTTTATATGTGTGTGTGTATACTGTATATATTTAATATATTCATTGTGCACGTATAAATATACACAAACACAGCGTATATTTAGAAAATATTTACATTTATTTACATGTGTTTATATTTATATAAATTATATGATGTATAATTTTTGTTTTTGCTTAAATATATACATGCATTTATATGTAGATAATAAATATAAACAGTAAACACACATATATTATGCACAAAAAAACTTGTGTGATTGTTTGACAGCACTAATATATGGCGGGTACGGAAAGCATTCAGACCCCCTTAATTTTTTCACTCTTTGTTATGTTGCAGCCATTTGCTAAAATCATTTAAGTTCATTGTTTTTCCCTCAGTAATGTACACGCAGCACCCCATATTGACAGAAAAACACAGACTTGTTGATATTTTTGCAGATTTATTAAAAAAGAAAAACTGAAATATCACACGGTCCTAAGTATTCAGACCCTTTGCTCAGTATTTAGTAGAAGCACCCTTTTGATCGAATACAGACATGAGTCTTTTTGGGAAAGATGCAATAAGTTTTTCACACCTGGATTTGGGGATCCTCTGCCAATCCTCCTTGCAGATCCTCTCCAGTTCTGTCAGGTTGGATGGTAAACGTTGGTGGACAGCCATATTTAGGTCTCTCCAGAAAGACTGGAGAGGTTTAAGATTTCTTCATTTGTTTGAGATTTGTTTTTAAAGCTGTAAAAACTTAAATCTTTTCTTTTTGAGTGTTTTTAGTTTTAGCAAAAAAAAAAAAAAAAAAAAAGAGTACCCCCTGACCGCAATACACATGTGTATGAACTAGCTTCCATGGGTAAGAAGGCAAACAAAATAGTTGATAAGAAAGGAAAGACTAATTCAGTGGTGTGGAATAGTGATGGTTCGTTCTTGAACGATGAGTTCATTTTAAACAAATCTTTAATGTGACTTGGGAAGAACGAGTCATCTCGGGGAGTGATTAATTCAGCCGTGCATGTGCTTTGCGCAAAGTTCTTACTGGAAGTAGTTCACCTGTTTCGAGTCTTTGGGTTTAAGTCGTTCTTTCATAACGTGACGTGAAAGACCCATAAGCCTATCCAATGCAGTCAGAGCCGGAAAGAGAATTGATTAGGTCATCTTTCGAGTCTTTGGGTTTGAGTAGCTCATTCATCACGTGATAGCCCAATAAGCTAAAAAAACGAAAGACTTTATTTGATTTCACATTTCCTGTTTGTAAAGGCTAAATGAAAATAAAAAGTGAACCTTATTTTTTTTGTTCAGTTTTTATGAATATATATATATTAATAGAAGGAGCCTGGAGGTATTATAGACTTTAGTTATAGAATATAGAATTATATTATAGAATATAGAGTTTAGTTTGCAGGCATCCATTGTGTGTGTCCTCTGCATTTTTTTTTTCCTGAGGCTTTTTAATATTGTCCATATCGATATAGGAATTATATCGTATCGATGAAAATTAAAAAATATATTGTGATATACATTTTTGCCATATCGTCCAGGCCTAAAAAACATACAAAATATATGATGAAATAAATATTCATAAGGATTTGTTTCTAAAGCTGTAAAGACATCAGTATTTTCATGTTTTTAGATGCTGTGTTTTGTGTGTAATTTCAGAGCAGCTCTGCAATATTTAGTTTGCAAAGTGAGGAAAAACTTAATATTTTTTGGAAAATGTTTTTCTTAGGAATGAAATTTAGCTACAGCTTAATATGAGAGGAAACACGATTATTGAGCATTACAGGCTCAAGGAGCTCAGGGGACGCTTGTGAAGTCTTTAATAACAGTGATATGTCTGAGTTATGATTCATTTAGATGCTACCCATCGCAGTTGCGTATGAAGCGTGATATGCACGTGAAAGACTCTTGGCGGGGTTGAGGGGGGTCAGCGTTCCTGCCACTAGGACACACTGAGCATTAAGAAATGCTGGATTCATTAAACTGTCACTGTAAATCTCTGTCCACACTGACTGAGAGAGAGAGAGAGAGAGAGAGAGGAGAGATGGGAGGAATGTGTGAGTAGAAAGGAAAGCATAGGGAGTGCTGGAGGAAAGAGAGAGAGTGAGACTGTACAAAGAAAGGATGAAATCTGTGATGGAAAGCAACATCAATTATGCAGATGAAAGACAGAAAAGGAATGATCTGATCTGCCCTTGTTTTTCTATCACTAAATGACCTTCAGTTCTTATTTTCATCTCTAGTTTAGCGTTCATAAATTCTGCTGCTTAATGTATTCTTTTTTGATAACTAATTTATTAGCTTGCCTGCTACCATGTAAACGTTATCTTTTATTTTGGTTTATTGCTATTTAATTTTTTAGCATTCAAAAGCACATTTTTAATTTGCACATATTATAGTTTAATTTTAAATAATACACATTTTCGTTTTATTTTGTTATTAACTTGATATGGTTTTCTTTATTTTATGTACTGGTTTTTTTTTACTCTACACTTGTGGTTCCGACAATTAGAGATGATATTTGAAGTATTTTTTGTTCCAAGCAACATAAAAATGATGTGATAAAAGACAGAAAGGATTAATCTGGTTTCCCCAATTGTTAAACTAACCTTTATTTCTTATTCTCTATCTTTATTTTATCCTTCATAACACCTGCTGTTGCTGTTTATTTTTTTGTGATAAATTAATTGATTACCAAAATGCTGTTATCATCTGTAATTTAGTTTTATCAGTACTTCTTAATTAAACCATTTAATTAACCGAGAAGCTGTATTCTAACAAAACTAGCAAGTTATGACTGCTCTTTTCTTACGTATTTTGTGGACATTTTTAATATGACCTATTCTGACAAAATAAGAATTCAGTTTGCGAGCACTATTTATTTTAATGTGCAAATATTTTGTTAAAAACAATATCTGTTTCTATTTATTTTATATTGCAATGCAGAAATTTTGCAAAAACATTTAATTTTAAAGTATTAAAAATATTTTATTTAGAGTTTTTTTTTTTTTTTTAACGTTCATTTATATTACGTAACTGTGTTTTGCTAAGGCTCATATTTTGGGTTATCTGATTTCAAAACCTTTACACTTTAAAAGCACATGGAATTAGGGCTGCAGCTATCAAACATTTTAGTAATCGAGTATTCTACAGAAATGTAACCGGATAAAACGTTTTTGCTTTATTAATGAGCAATATTAAATATGCTAGAGAAAATAAGAGAGATCTCTTAAAATGAACAACTAATACAACTAATTTCTGGGGGGGGAAAACAAAATTTTATTTATTGATGATATTTATAAAATGTTTAATATTAAAATACTAGGTAAAATATTATTATTATCATACAGTAAGTGAATGGCTGTGCATTTATAAACCCTATTCATTGCAATCAAACTAAAATGGCCACACCTGTTGTATTGAGCACATTAGACTTAGGGACAGGATTACAACAATGTATGTTGTAACAAGTAGCCATGGTATAAGTTATAGTGGTATATAGTGCGTTCACACCGCGGGCCGGCGAGAGCATCAAAATTCGCTCATGAGAAGTCATGTGGACTGCATTCTGACTGGTTGTCGCCGAAACACATCATAGCTCATTGCCATAAAGTTAACCTTGATTTCAACTCTCCTCGACGCTTTTGCCGTCCATGAAGCGCCGCGCAGCCCCTTGCAGCCAGCTTACATTTAAAATGAATTAATTCCGCCGCCGGTGTTCCCTCCACATCTGTCGTGCAGTGTTGTACTGACCGTTGTGGTTTATCCCATCCATTTACCTGGTCTCGGGTGACAGTCCGCCTCCGGTCTCTGAGTAGGACATTTTTGTCATTTTCTCCTGTTCATTTGTTACGCAGCCCGCACTAGTCCGCGCTCGCGCCCTCAAATCAAAACACCGCCATCTCATTCCGCTTTGTGGTGCCGCTTTAAGGGTAAGTGCTTTGTCACAGTAATGCAAACATCTTTGCGGAAAAACGTGACATGAACTTTAAAATTAATCCTTTGCCTCGATAATGTTTTGGAATTGAGTTATTTGAGTTACTCAAGGAATCATTTCAGACCTACATGGAATCGAAACTGAATTGAAAGAGCAACTGAATACAGTGGCACAGTGTCTTTCTTCACAAGAGACCGGATAGAATAGAAGGCGATCAGTCGCTATAAAAACAAATAGTCAAACCTTTACCAGACCTCAAGGATGATGCAGAATCAGCCTGAGACAGCAGCTCTTTCTGTGAGGTTATGATCTGCTCCAAACACCAGCAGCCGATGGCTCATGTTCTCCCTCACCTAATAATGTGGAATTATCAGCACAGCAGAATAAGTACATAAGGGAGCCCGAGCATCAGTGCTTATGACGCTAATGAGGGAACAAGATGCACAAGTGCATCATATATCATACACGCTGATGAAAAAGTTATTTTTTCATTAGTACTTTAGAGACAAGGTGCTTTAGAGAGTGTGCAGCGTGCCCACGCAGTGTAGGTGGGCTCAATGAGTTGACAACATTGTTCGTTTAAAAAGAACAACATCTCTTTGTTGCAATGGTGTTTGGTGGACCAAAGTCCCTTCTCTGCATGAATATTTTTTTCAGACATATGTTCATGTTGTATTTGCATCCGTGTTTACATGGTTTCCAGGTTAAATGCCTATGGGACACCTATACATACATCTGTAACATCTAGGACATCTGTGTAATATAGAAAATGTGAATGTATTGCCCACTACACAGTATTAAGCACAGCTAAATATAACGTTTATTATGAGTTTTTGTTAATATTATTTTAAAATTCCGCTTAATATTTTAAACATTTTTTTTTTTCATGTTAGTAATTAGTATTGATATTGGTGATATATAGTGCCATTAAACAAATATTAAAAGGAGACCTATTGTGCCCCTTTTTACAATATGCAAGTCTCAGGTGTTCCCAAGATTTGTCTGTGAAGCTTCAATCCAAAATACCCAACAGATCATTTACTATATTATTTTGAAAATGCCTTTTTTGAGTGGAAGCAGAAAACGTCTGTTTAAATGCAAAAGAGCTGCTGCTCCCCACCCTCCTCTTCCGGAATAGAACTGTGCCTTTACAAAAAATATCCGTTTAAGCACACAGAAAGTGACTATTACATGGAATGTTATTACTAAATTTCATTTCTTTTTCATGTCGTATTACGCTTAAACTGTGAAATACTGTATAATACTGTATTTATACAGTTTATACTGTATATATACTGTATAAACTGTGAGGTTTATGTAAAAACACACAAGAGTTGCAAAAAAGTTGGCAATGTCTGTGAAGGTAAACAGCTGGGAAATAAATTGCATGTTTCTATTAGTTTTGTGTTTCCCCCGTACTCCCACTCATTAACAAACCCAGATTATTTCCGACTACTATCATTCAACCAACGATCAGGGCAGGCTGAGAGCCATGACATAGATGCTAAGCGGCAAATTTAAGATTGTGGTTTAGATGAGGGAAATCTAAAATGACAGCGGACATGGAGACACAGGATGCTATTCGCTCTGTTGTTGCCCTGTCCAAACTAGCACACTCTCAGAAATAAAGGTACAAAAGCTGTCACTGGGGAGGTAATTTTTCAAAAAATGCATGTTTGTACCTATAGGATGCATTTTGGTACCTTAAAGTGACAGCATTTGTAGCTTTATTTCTGAGACTGTAGTGTTGAAAGGTGCTCTATGCGATGTTGCAGGATTCTAGCTCAATTTCGTTTTTATCTCAAACCGTATGCATCACCCCTTGATCGTCTTGCTGTCTGCCCTCTGAATAGATTGGGAAAAAACACGGTCTCGAAAGACAACACACAGGCTGCAATACCAAAACAAACATTATGGGCACAGGATGTTCACAACAATAAAAACAAACTTCGTCCAACCAATCGGCAGATGGGGTTTAATGCGCATTGGAGAGTCCTCGAATATTTCAAAATGAACGAAGAGCTGTGTATTATATAATATTTTTTATAATATTTTTACTACTGTCAAATAGTAGTTTAGATGCACTAATTGTACCTTGGATGCGCAGGTCTACTGCACATAATCTGCAAAAGTTGTTCTTAACCATCTTCACTCCGGTATTTCACTTGATGATTTTGTTTTCACTGCATTCCTGGAAGTTAGAGATGGCTGAGTCGGCAAATAACATATGTCATAACCAAACGTTATGTGATTGGCTTACGGATACACCATTGGTTTTAAACTGAGAAAAAGAAAACGCTTGCCCTTCAACTATGCCCTTCTAGACTCTCCAAAGCAAAGCGGTGTAGCAGAGTTTGGTATTACCAAGCTAGGTCTGTGTGGCAGCAGAGTAATAATACACAGTAAACAAATCCACTGCTTTCTTGTCTCCACTCTAAATCGTGTTCTGTGCTCTTCAGTGCAGCCAAAGACAGAACACTTAGCATGCTTTGCTTGAACTTCGCCATTAGTTCAATTAAAAATAGTCCATTCATTTGCACCAGTTTGCTGAATAGTTGCAAAATGTATAGCTGGGTTTTGTCCCATTGACAATCTCGCTAATACAGTTGCCTGTTATTCACTATTACTACATTCACATTCTGTAAGAGCTTTTTGAGTGTAGCTTTTTTGAATAATTTGTTATTTAGACATTATGTAATCTATTATTGTGATATATTTGATTCATTTTGGTACTGACTGCTTTATTTGTGGCTGCCCTCCTCAGAGAAAACAGCCTTGCTTTGTTGATGCCTTATGCAGAGACATTCGGTAGCGGAGGCCGTTCTTAACGGCAGCGTTTCCTGCTCCGTCGCGGGTGCTCTGTTGATTCACATCACATCCAGAGGCCTCAGCGTGTCACGGCCAATCACATCAATGCCGTGATGCGCCACAGGATGAAGATGAGGATGAGGTTGTGGTAGAGGAACACAAGCGCCCGAAGGCTGCAGCTCTCCTCCTCCCAAACCCCTGTCGAGCATCACAGTAATCATCAGTAATCCTAATAATCAAGCCTTCGCCGTGACCAACGGGGGTGTTGCCATGAAAAAGATGTTTCCTGCGGAAAAAAGCAGGTAAATAAATATATAAATTAAGAGAGAAGTACCTAAATTAAGAAGACAGACCCCCCCAGGCATCCTTTCCCGAAATAAATGTGCAGTGTAGCTATTTCCTGAGACATGGCTAGATTCGGCGAGCTACTCTAAGACAGCCGTGTCAAGATCGCTCCACTGTCTCGCTTCTTGATTAATAAAGCTGTCCGAGAGCGTTTGGTTTTACGCAGAGAGACAGCGACATATGCTGTCTCAACTCTCACTTACTTAGGGCTGACATCGCATTGGAAATTTCACTTGAAATGTACCCATGTAGATCTGATGGTTTGTGACAGAACAGTAATTCGGACAGGATTGGTTTTCTAAATGACGTTTGGATTACAATTAACGCAGGATGTCATTTCGTGTACTGATTGGGTGGGAATTGGGATCTGTGTAGTTAGAATTAGTTAGATGAGAGCGTATATTGCCAGGATTTAGATGTTATGGGATGTCGTATAGAATATTAGGTCATGAGTCATCACATTACCATTCAAAAGTTTGGGGTCCGTGTGACTTTTTCTTATCCAATAATGCATTTATTTGTAGGGAAATGTGCTAAAAAGGCTAATATTGTGAAAAATTATTATAATTAACAATTCTCTGTTGTGATGTATTGTTAATTATAATTTATTCCAGTGACGCAAAGGCACATTTTTAGCATTATTACTCCAGTCCTTAGTGTTACATGATCCTTCAGAAATCAGTGGTGCTCAAGAAAGATTTTTGTCAATTTGGTAACACTTTATAATAACTACACACTATGAATCATTAGTTAAGCATTAGTAAATAGTCAGTTCATCCTTTATAAAGCATTGTTTCAGTCATTAGTAAGCAGTTTATAAATACAGCTATAAATGCCTTGTTCTTGATTTATAAGCATATCCAAATGTACAACGGAGATTTAAAGGCTTCCTAACATCAAGAAATAAACAAATACAACATACAGAGGGATACAGAACTATTAATTTGAACATGCAAAACAATATAAAACTACGCTTTTTTTTTTTTTCTACAAAATTGAAGGTTTGTTTTCTTATTTATCAAGTGTAAAGTTGTACAATTACATTTTTTACATCTTGAAACAATATTTCTGTGTTCAGTATCCCTGTTTGTTTAACCTTTCTGTTTGGAAGATAAATGAGCCTTTACATCTGCTTTATAAATGCTTTCCAAGGTATAATTATTCCTCACTTTAGATGAGCTCACACAAACAGACGTCTGGCAACTACTAAATGCTTTATAACTACCTGGCTTAATCATGAATTACAGCAGGAACATGTGTTAATAAAGCATTTAATAACACACTGAACAACTATTATCATTTAATCATTTACTTAGACTTTCTAAATGGTCTTCACATTCACTGATTCTAGCTACGTCTTGGAATATATGACCCAAATAAGAATATTTACAAATAAGTAACAAGTCTGCCACGCTTGTTCTGTCCAACTGAGGAAAAAGGCATTACAATAAATCATGCTAACAATGGTGATTCAATTTAACTATCCATTAGCTCATATCACATCAAACCATGCAAATGACTATTATTGTTATACTTTATTCTCATTCTAATTTCATATTTATAAATTCTTTTAACCAAAAAAAGCAAACTATGCTGCCTTCGGACAAGTTGTCTTTAAAATACAAATCATGTGTAAATCCCTAATCAGATTTAAAACTGGAATTAAATTTAATTTCATTCGCGTTTCATAGACACATGCTTTCTGGATTGTGATAGCCTAGGATGTAATGACTGCGCCATGCTCGAATTTCCCAAGTAAATTATTATAAGCGAACGGTTATTACGCGATAGTTTTGAACACTGGCTCGCTATCTACTAAAAGTAGCTTTATTAAAATCTTAAAAGTGGCGTTGTTCTGATTCTTCCTCTCTTTGTCCCTTGCGAATGAAGCATGGTCTACTTTCCCAGAGGACCGCTGTCCCACGATTACACCGTACCTCTGAATTTTCATTCCGAGTCCCACACTTCCTCTCAAAACAGGCTAAAACAACCAAGTGTTTCCTAATTAAATGTTCCGGTTATGCAAATGATTCATCCAATTTAGGGCTTCATTAAATAATTGACTTCTCTTCTGGGGAACAACTTCCAGACATGCAGGATAATTGAGGGCAGTTCCAGGAGAGCAAAGGGACAGAAAGTAATCCATTCTGCTCTTCGTTTCAGCCGCTTTATTACATCCAGAGTTTCAGAGTTCCTGTAATCTCCTCATTTCTCATCTCTGAAGGAATTCCTCTGGCCTAAATTGGGAATTCGAAATGAAAAACAATTAATGTTATCAAGCGCCTGAGCTTGGTTGTAATTTTGTCCTTAATTGACCTTGCTTGTGGCCAAAGCTGGCAGCGATTAATGTCTCCAGGTGTGCGGCTCAGCGAAGCTGTCACAAAGCATGTGAGTAAAGGCTGCGAATACATATTCAAATGTATTCATAACTTATTTACACAGAGTGAGCACATTATAAATGCTAATACACCCACATGAAACACTGCCTCATTTTTTTAGCGGTTGCTGTGAACAACTACTAAATGGTTTTGATGGAAATGTAAAGCTTACTGTGTATTGTAATGCGACTAAACTAAATGCATAACAGCAAGTATTATTTACTTGATATGCAAAAGAACATTTCTCAATCCGGCATCTGTGCCAGGATGAATCACACATGGGAGCATTTGAACTTCCACAGGGGCCACGAATCCGCCACCGGCGTTGAACTGAACGTAACATTTCATCATTTTTTGCAGAAGCAAAACAGAACTACATACAACAGAAGGCAGCGGCTAAAGATGGTAACACCTCTTATTCAGAGTTCAGTTGAGACAGAAGTGTTGTATTGCTTTTGACTTTTGTAAAACAGATGCGTTCAGAAAACACAAACTAAAAATGAAATAAAAATTGATTTGGACTACATAGACAAACTAATAAAATGTCAAAAAAAACTAAATTATGACACCTGAATTTAAAATAATATCGAAAATATAATATAAACCTATATGGATAATAACTAAAATAGTTAATAATAAATAAAATGTATAAAGACTATATAGAGACACAACAAAAATCGAATAAAATGAATGATTTATTTTTAATTAATCATCAGTTTAATAACATAGTGTATCATTAATACTGCAATAAACATTACGAACTATAGAGACATTTTTTGAAGCCAAAACTGATAAAAATGACAGATAAAAAAAATTGTGAAAAGAAAAAATACAATAAATAAATTTTATCTTTTTTGTTGTTTAAGAAATCTTGATATAAGTGCAATGTGCTGTGCATATAAACACAAGAATTCACAGCCTGGTTTGGTTTATTGCTTTAATAAGTAGCAAGCCTAAAGCCCAAACTATACTTTAAGAAAAGAAGTGAATGCAGATGCTTCTAGCTACACAAGTGCGATGTCATGCATCATTGCATTTAAAAATGTGTTGCATTCTCTGCAAAGAGTGGAACTACTTTCAGAAGAACTACTATTACGAGTTTAAGGAGAATGAGCAAATTAGATCTGGTTTAGAGTCATATTCATAGATGTGCAAACCCTCACTTGAGTTTTGAAGTTTAGTAATGCAGGATTCATGTATTGACAGTGCATTGTTCAGGCATTTCGCATCTCAGTTCACAAAATTGCATAAGATTTATTTTAATTAAATTTAATGAATACTGTACGTTTGGTAGGTGCTTGTGTTAGGTCTTTATCTCATGGAAACAATCTCATGATTTATTTACAGATTTCTTCTCTTTTAGACTGTTAAACTTTTTTAATTAGGGTTGCAGGCATAAGTTTTAAGATTAATTACACATTTAAAAAGCAATCAATTTAACAAAGTTAATGCATTCACCTAATTTGACATCGCAACTACTGTTCTTTTATTCTTTTCTGTCTGTTCTGTACAAGCCCCCAATTATTGAGCTGTATTACTTTACAATTGCTAAGCTGTACCAACCTAGATTGATCTTTGGGCTACATGGAGATAACAGGTTAATAATGGAGCACGTCTGGCCTTTTGTCTGGGGCTCCAGCGGTGGTTGAACGTGAAGAGCTGCAGTGAGAGATTTCAAGAGGAACTCGTAGTTTAGCTGAGTGAGAGGCAATCAATGAGGGCTTGATTACCTACATAAAACTAGAGGTGTGAGGTGGTAGCAAGTGCCTTTTCCTGTGAACCTCTGTGCTCAAGGGTCTGTTGGCGTTGTCTGACAGTAAATATGAGGGACTTGTAAGATCGAAATGAACATTCAATGTGTGTTTTGGCTTACAAATAGGCTTCTTGAGGTTTTGCGCTTCTGTATTATGTTCAGAACTCCATACTAGCATACTACACTTACTGTCTCTGTAGTAGGTAGTATACATACACCTATACTAATTTTCTATATGCATACATGCTTAAAACACCTGCTTTTGCTAAACTATCTAGTATTTAGCAGAGCACTTCATCCCAAAGTCCGTTGTTCTCAATCTGACCTTTATTTCAGTGTAAAGAATGAACACAATGTAAATCTCTTCCTTCACACATTATTTGATTTGAGCTAAGTAAACATGAAAATGAAAACTTTTATTTACAAGATGCTAACTAATGCAACTCACATGTAATGTTTATGAGGCCATGTGAATTAGAAAAAAAGGAATGTGATTCATTCATGTTCTTTGATGAATTTCATAGCCTTTTTTGGTGCTGTACTCAAGTTCAAGTATGCAAACATGTTTAATTATATAATATCCATATTTATGTATTTATTTATTTTTAATCTTTTTCATATTTATGCAGTAGATTAAGACACAGCCTACTGTTTATTATAGTGTCTTAAAAGTAGGTGATTTTTAAGCTCCCTGCAAATCACCTTCCAAAGCCCCGCCTTCTGCAAAACACATGACTAGAGGCTAACCAGCAACATGTTGAGAGGGTTAAATGCAACGCTGTCAGACTACCTACTACCTACCTACTACAGTGCATAGTGCATAATATTACATTAATGTCTTCCATTCTCACTCCGTCTGCTTGAACATGATGTGCAGACATATACAAATACATACGTTGACACGCAGATGAACTTTCCAAACATGGCCATAGGCTAATTAGCATGTGAAACTAATATTCTTTTGTTACATACAAGATTAGCATACAGTAGTTGAGAGCTGTGGCATGTAGTTTCATTGAGTTAGATACCCTGTGCTATGATTCAGTTTGACCGGTTCTTCATCTGATAAGTTACACTGAGCAGAGGCTTGTACCACAAGACACGTACACAAGACATTTAACATCCTCTCATGAGTCAGCGGACTGTGATTGCCCGATCATTCAGACAGAATGCAGTGCCTGGTAAGAGTGACAGTGTGATAGAGTGTGTTCAGAATTCCCTGTGGCGATCAGCCGTCATGCTTGTGCCTTCATGTGCCAGGGGGGTTGCTTAAAGACAAGCCAAGTTAATTATCGTTGTCAGTCTCTACCCCTGAATATCTCTTAGCCTGCCCCTTCTGAGACACTGCTGAGTTAAACACCAGCCCCAAAGCTACAGACAAGCTAAAAGTACTCTCAGTGTCTGTTTCTGTCATACATTTGACCCTAAACTATTCTTATTTCGTAGACTGCCTCACTAGGAAATGGAAGGAGATCAAAGACTTGATTATTGGAGAGAACTCATGAAATCTTAGCTTGAGGCAGTTTTCTACTTGAGGAATCATATTTAGGTACTTATGTATGTTCTCAGCTACGATTTTATATTTTAAAACCAACTTTTGTGTATTTGTTTTTTTTTCTGAATTTTGGGACATTACTGAAGCTATTGTCTTTTTCTCTGTTTCCACTTTGCTCAGATGTTCCAGTTCTGTTCCTGTTTCAAGAAAATGAGGAGGTGAAAGACACAAACGAAGAAACTCAAGGAAAGACGTGAGAGATAAAAGTCAGCTTGAAGAGATGCATTGCCTAGTCCCGGACTGTCAAGATATGCTACACCAGAGAGGATTGTGCACACAAGTTTTGAGTTGGAAAGTAGGGCATTAAAGGTGTCGGGACATCCTCTCACTGGTCAGCCTGAAAACTTTATGCCATTAACATTTTATTTGCCTTGATATTTTTAGGACAAGCATGGTTACAACTGCTGCAGATGTACACGGTGAGAGTTATGTAACATGATATTTTGCTCTTGGCTATGAAACCATGATGCAGATGGGACATTTTTGCAAGCCTACCCTGCCAAAGTTTCATGTTCTTCAGGACTTGTGCAAAAAGAGTATCAACAAGGTAGCTCATTGAGCGTTTAAGTGCCCCTGTGGACTAATGGGGCTGAAGCTCAGGATACACACAGTCCCTCTTTTGGATATAAAGACACTTGCTTGTAAAGACTCTTCGTGCCAAAACCAGAGCCTTCTCTGACAGCATTACCACAAAGACTTACACAGAAACCCTCAGTCATGTGACCTGAGGAAAGGACCAGTCACATGCTCTGCTGCCGTCGGCTGGTCTGTTTTGTTTTATTTTTTTATTACCGCAGCATTTACCATGTTCAGAGTTTGCCAAATATACTGTGTGCTATAAGTGATTTTTTTTATCTAATTAATTGTTCGTTCACATTTGACTTGTGAAAGCAGACAAAAAAACCCACACAGTCAAATTTTTATTAACATCTATGGTCCATAAACTACTCTTGGATAACATGGTGAGCAAAGAGCCCAACCATTTGCCAAATATTCACAGCCACAGCAATGGCAACCCAGACAAAACACCCACCACCGTGACTGTACGCTCAGTGCTCCTCAACCGGAACTCTCCAGATATTGAAAGCAGACTTAAACAGAGACGAAATCGCACACAGCAGGTACGATTTAAAGATTTGGAGGATGATGATAAGTCCAAGGATAAAAATGAGAAGGTGAGGAGTAAGAGCCCAACAGAGGTTCCAAACTGGCAAAAAGAGTTGACAAATGGGCCCTCGCTGGTGGGGGCAGTCCGTGGGGACATGGAAAAGACAATTGGAGCAGTGACAGCATTTCTGAAGAGAGCGCCACCGCACCCTCTTACCCCTGGGCCTACCAGACGCTGCTGGGTCCCAACACATCCATGTTCGCTCACACTGCCGCTGCCAACTCAGCCATGCAGGAGTACAGCCATCCAAACCTCACCCAGTTTGCAGAAGCCTCCCTCGCTCTCTGCCATGCAGACTCGCAGTCACAGCCTGGGGGGAACTTGGGATGACGGAGACTCCTCAGATGAGCTGACCGCACAGGTCTATGTTCCACCTTGTAGATCACAGAAGAGCTCTGTCCAACACTGTACCCCTGCTGAGCAATCAAGGTGCCAGAAAACTGAGGACAATCAAACTGCCTCTGTGGGTACATCAACACAACTTCAGCCATGTTCTTCTGTACCACAAAAACAGTCTAGAAGGAGAGGTAGGAGGAAATCTTTAAACAGAGCAGCAAGTGATCCTGGGAAACCTGAGCCTTCTTGTACTTCTCCAACTAAAACTGTATACAGAAGCCACCAACAGTCTAACCAACTCAAGAAGCTTCCATCCAAAGTTGTGGCACACAGAACTTTGTCGGATATCGTGCCTCTGCAGCGTTCCCCCACACCAAACCCAGGTCATAATATGCCATGTAGTGTCTCTTCCACAAAGGCTGAATCAAGCAGTGATTCAAAAATCCAGATTGTCCCAGATAACACAATCTCCGAGGTAGTCCCTGCATCTTGTCCATCTCACATTCTACCACCTTCATCAACCACATGCCCCAAAGAAACATCACAATGTTGCCCACTGCAGGCTGTGGCGGAGAACATTACTTTGACCCCCAATGTACCAGAGCCTTTGTGCACTACCACAGCACAAGTCATATCAACAGTCACCACATCCTCAACACATGAGCAATCATGCATGTCTCCTGTTGAGTCTACAGGGCGTTGCTGCACACCTGGTATTCAGAATATGGCAAATTGCAAGACTCCCCCAGTACCTGAGTCCCAATGCATTCCAGATGTACATACCGATCCCATAACTCCTGCTCAATCCACGCCTTGTTTCCAGATGTTGGAAGAAACCTTTCCATGCTCCAACACAGCTGGCTCCAAGGCAGTGTCCTGTTCTCAAGAAGCACCTGCAGTTGCCTCTACATTCAGTTCCATACAGCCATGCCAGAAGACTCCAACACAACCTGTGGCATGTGGTAACACCTTAAATCAACCTGTGTACTCTGTGATATCACCCACACAACCTGTAACTCCAATTCAGTCTGTGCCAAGGTGTATGAGTCCTAAACAGAATGAGCCATTGGGTAGGACCCCTACCCTTCCTGTACAGACTTCTATATCAGCCGCACAGACTCCAACACCTGTTCAGCCTTCATCATCTTGTAAAATTCCAGTGCAGTCTATATCATGCTGTGTCAGAGACAAACCAGCAAGCTTTGGCTCTCCCACACTACCTATGGCATCTCATAAGATTCTTACACAAACCCTCCCTCACAATTTGATGTCATTTTCTCCTGATCCGTCCTGTGCCACTACCCTACGCCCCCCTTCACACTTAAAGGGCCCAGTTGCAGTTACGGCACACGCCATTCCTGTTGCACAAACTGCACTACATTGCATTTTGGATCAACAAAATGTGGCAACCCATGTGACTCCTTCTGTGCCAGTTCTGATTTGTAACCCTGCCACACAACCTGCACCAGGTAAACTCCCTGCCCACTGCAACACTAGTATGCAAAATGCAGTGTCTTGCAGTAATCCCTCCCAAATCGTGCAACAATTTAGGACTCCTTCTCAAACAGTGTCGCATTCCAAATCATTTCCACAAAACATGTCACCTGTTCTCTGTCCACGTGAGGCAATGATGTACGCTAGTAAACCCCAGGAAACTGTGCTTCCCCCTGCTAATTTCAGGCATTCCTTACCTCCTTACGCCTGCCCTCCACAAACTACTCTGCTGTACTCTAATGCTGGGATGAGCCCCTCCCCACCTCAGGCCTTCTGCTGCACTCAGGACAGACGAGACAGGAGAGAGTTCATGCTTCCTCCCCCACCACCTCCTCCTCCTCCATACACTCCCCGCAAAGAGGGCTCCTCTACTCCTGGACAGCACCGTAAGCCTCCTGTCCCCAAAGCTGAAAGCAACAATGCCGAAAAGGACAAAGTGAAAACTGGGATAGTGAAGCCAAATGCAGAAGCCGGAACTCACCAACAGGCTGGTGAAACCCCACCTCCTATCCCTCCCAAAACTAAGGCAAGAGCTACGGTGAGGCCCACCTGTTTAAGTGGCCGACGGGCGATCCTTTGCCCAGAATCCCAGGCCAGTGCAAACCACTTGCCTCCTGTCAGGGGGACAAATCCCCAGGCCCCCCTTGGACCAGCGGAGGGTCAAGCGGACACTCTGAGGCAGGTGCAGGAGCTACTGGGGGGGCTTATGTCTGGGGCTAAGTGTAAGCTGGACCTGGCAAAGGCAAAAGAGAAACTGTTTGGCCCAAACGGCCCTCTGTACGACATTGGGGCTCTGCAGTCTCAATTGCACAGCCTGGAAGGGGTGTTGGAGACCAGCCAGAACACCATCAAGGTTTTACTGGACGTCATTCAGGATCTGGAGAAGAAGGAGGCAGAGCGAGACGGGTGAGTAAGCGAGTGAGTCAAGGAATAATGTGGCAAGAGGAAAAACTGAATTTCAAAGCATATTTTGTTGGTAAACTCAAATGGGTAACAGCGGTGATTCTTTTCTTTTTTGTGGTTGGTATAGAAGAAATGAGAGATATAAACAGCAGGAAATTGTTCCAACCCTCTGCTTTTGACTATAATCCTATGTTGATTGTCATTAACATGTTCCAGCAGTGATAGCTGTGATGCTTTTCAAACCGCCCTCCCATCTGTCCACTCATCAAGTTCATCACTGAGGGATATGATTGTTTTCAAACTTCTTGCTGATACTTTTTTCAGATTTCTGTAGACTAGTGAATTAAAACTGACTAGCTGTTTTGAAAGACATCAGAGATGCATTACCTTTTAAATAAAAATATTCTTTTCATTTAAATTAAGAAAGCATTGTCTGTCAGCAATAAAGTAAGGTGTTTTCAAGATTTTATTTTTTATTATGCATTTATTATTTACAATAAAAGTGCATTCGGCACAAAATAATAATAATTTTCTGTACACATAAAAATTTATGTTCATTATGTAAAAATTTTTCATTAGGGTCTAAAACAGAATATGGCAAACATTATTTATTTTGCTGTCTGGTGCTACATTATATTGCTTCATAATACTATTACACATTCTTACCAAGCATTGGCTACTGATAAACTATGTGGATCAATGCATTTATAAAGATACAAGTTTTTCAACACAAATTTCTGTAAGTAAGTTTACAAAGACATATCGATGCGGTTCTAAAACAAATGGTTTAAGTGAATTTGCATTTTACAAATTTAAATTTGCTACAACATCATTTTAAGAGCATAATTAGTGAAATGTTTAGTATGCATGTGTGAATTCGTCACGTTATTGCAAAATTAATCAAAACAAAATCCTTATCAGCCATCATCTGCTCACAGGCCATGAACCATAAAAAAAATGTTCTGCTCTGCTGTGCCCTGTCAGACATTGCTTATACTTAATTTTTTTTTATTTCTTCTGTAAGAAAGGAGCGTCATTATGGTATGATGGCATAATAATCATCATAAAAGATTGAGAATTTTTGACATTATGTGTCTGTAATGAGCTAGGGTTACTCGCTGAAAGGGATAGTTTCTGAAAGGAAGGTGCCACCAATTTTATTAATCTACAGCAAAAATTCAATTTCCAAGATAAAAAGTAATAGGCTTAAATCTTTTAAAATTTCATGTCTGTGGCATACTAATGATGGACCAACTGTGCACTCCGATCTCAGATAGTGGCTCTGTGTTCGTTTTTGGCATATCTTTGTTCTTTCTTATATAAGCTGCTGCTTTATAAACTAATTGTTTTCATAGTGTATGCGGAAAAATAATATGCATAGTGTGTTTATTTTGTAGAATTCCTTTCATTTTACAACTCTTTCATTGGCTGCTTTTTGTTTCCAGAACTAACTGAAGTGAAATGACATGCCGTGAGGCACAAACATGTCATTTTGCCATTCTTCTTCAAATATGATCTAAAATGCATTTTATTTCAAAGCATTGACATTTGCTATACTGTAGTTCCTAAATTGGATTGCAGGCTACTGCAGAAGCTACTGACAACCTAGGAGTCACACCACAGTAGTTTGATTGGAATTATTTTGATGCTATTAAATGTATTGATGGAACAGTCCACTAAGCAAAAGCAAAGGGCTGTTTTGTGGTTTGTTTGCTGTGTCACTTTTTTTCAAATCGTTGAACAATATATTTTTTAAGCAATCATAATCCAAACTCTACACTCACAATCAGAGGGCTATGATTAGTTAAACATTTTGTAACACAAGCAACAAAGGCCATTGATCCAGGAATGTTTCATGCTTGTGAAAAAAGCCAACTAGAAATCAAAATGCACTTTCTTTCTTTTCTTAATACACAATTTTTGTCTTATTGTAAGCAGTTGGTTGGTGCACAGTAATACAAACAAAAAATATAAAAAAATTCAGTAACTTTATTAATTTACTCTGCCTTTGAAACAACTTTCCTTTTCAGCTGATTTTTCATGCCCTTCCCTCCATCTGCATGACTCCATTCTGGTATGTATTGCCATTTCACAATTTGATTGAATCCTAACGTATAAAATCAAGTCTCGTTCTACATTTGTTTTTTGTTTTGTTGAATGCCCTTCATGTTGACTTTAAGCATGCATCTGTGTGGAGAAAATGTAAAACTTTGACCAAATAAATCCACGCCGGTCACAGAGCAGAAACAGGTTTTCTCCTTCTCAGTTGGTGTTTGCAACTTCTCTCAGTAGCATGAAGCTTAGAAAGTAAATGGTGTCTAAATATTGGTGTCTGAATGAAAATGAACTCATGAAATGGTTCCTCGGGTCAATAACTGTATATGACAGTGAAAATCAGAACTTAGAACTAGAACAGCAGAGCTGAAGTCAGTCAGCGGACTCTGCCCCGGTTCAGACATGACTCGCTTAAGAGAAGGCTTCCAGAAGACACTATGGCCTACATTAGGGCATTTTCTTGCTTCTGCGAGGGTATTTACAGAATGCAGAAGTGGGACAGTGCTCAGGAGATAAAACAGCTCTGTGTACAGCAGAGGGAATCTCTGTTTTTTTTCTTGAACGACCATGCAAATCACAAAAACACAGGCAGAGATCAAAACTGTCACAATTAAACATGTTGATGCAAATTATGCAACACATGCATAAAGCAAACACAACACTTGAATGCTTAGTTTAGTCACTCGCATGTTGTTCCTAACCTGCATGACTTTGTCTTTATTTAACATTAAAGGAGATTGACCAATTGCATTATGTCATATTTTAATTTGCAATGCATAATGCTTTATATATGGCTTCAGAAAATAGAAGATCTTTGTTAAAATCTTTGTTTGGCAGTTTGTTTATGTTACATATTTATACATATTTATCTTTTCATGCTTATGTAAATGCTCTGAATCTATAACTGCAGCTTGTCCATCTCCACAAATGTCGGTGTAATGGATTCAAGGGTTTCGCTCAGATGTGCATCTTATTTTAGTTTCTGTGACTGTACAAAGAGCATGAGTATTTTTAGTGTAGCAGGACTTCATAAACCCAGGTTAAAAGCAGTGCTAACCCCCTTTCAGAATAAAAAGCATGAAACCTGACTCAACGAAACCTTAACAGAGTTTCAAAAGAACATAAATCCAGCATTTATCATAGTGGGAAAAGCCTTAGAAAGAAATTATTTTAAGTGAGGATCATTCGAGGCAATTTGCTTCATACGGCCTATAAGGCACATAAGTCTGTTTGTTGTAGCTGATGAAGGCCTGAGAATTACCACTTTCTTGTTCCTTTGAGAATGTGTGTGCAAAACTGGCTCATAATTGCTGCGTAGTATTGCTTGCTTCTTTGTTTGTGGCTCCTATTATTGTAATAACATGGTGAATGGTCTTGGACAAGGTAGAATAAAAAGCAATATGTAATTTATGATTCTGTGACCAAACACAGCTCTGTTTTAGACCATTAACCCTATAAAAACCTATTGTTTCATATTTGCACTTTTCAATAATCATCGGGATGATCAAAGCATTGCTGAAAACTATGCCGTACACAATCCGTCAGTCATCTGATTGATATTATATACTATTAAAGCTTAACAAATCTGAGTTTTGTGAAGAAGATGTAAGAATAGCTATTACTTTTATCATAAAACTATACTGCTAAAGATGATGTCATTGATTTACATTACAATATAATAGAATCAGGGCTGGGCGATATGGCTGAAAACTGTATCACAATATCAGTGTTTCATATCGGTCGATATCGATAATTATTTATATTTTTTATGACCCATATAAAATAAGGACCAAGAACAAAAAAAATAAATAAATCGCTCCGCCCTAATTAGAATATTTTCTGGACATATAAATAGCACCAAATAGCACATTTTTCTTAAAATTAAACTGCTGTTATGTAATACTATATGAGCCATAAAAACCTGATGCATTAAATTTGATATTCACCAAAAAGAAAAAATTAATTTTAGATTTCATCTGAAAATTTAATAAACTGCTCAATTTGGGGGAAAACTGACTACTGCTTGATGTGTCAGGCTTTAAAGGGCTATTGCTGATATTATGGTTTACATACATATTTTTTACAGAGCGTTTCTTTTTTGTTTTTACCACCCACACCTTTGGGGCTTTTGCATTTGTGGAGGCTAATTGGAGTAGGTGTTGTCCATAAGGCCTTGTCCAGGACCAGTTTCCTCAGCCTCAGACTTAATGGAATCTAGAGGAGGAAACTGATCCGGGATCAGAGGATCCAAGGTTATATTACATCAACACAGATGGTAGTGGGTGAGGAGGCTGGTGTGTGGCTCATGCCATCCACGTCAGAGCCCAGAGAACACAAACAAGGCCGTGGATCAGCCGGGCTCCTGATACCTCTAAGCTTGGGCTTACGCAGCCATCGGAGGTCTGGAGCGGCCAACTCAACAGATTGGATAATCAGACGCTGCTGCTGTCAGATGTAATCGAGCACAAATGTGAGGTTTAATGGATAATGTTGTTTGGTTAATGCAATTCACCCATCTGGAAATGTGGTCTGCGTTATGGACGCATGTGACACGTGTTCTATTTTTTTTTTTTTTTATAGACATACATTGAAGTAGAACGTGTCTACATCGATTTCAGAAATTCCTGAATAGAAAGTTTTATTATTTTATTTTTTCTATCTATAGAACAATTTTTTAAATTTCTCACTGGCACATATGAGTTTAATGTTATTTGTTATTTTTTGTACTCCTGAACAGAAAGTAAAAAAAAAAAAGTGTAGATGATTTTACATTACAACACAAACACTCAAGAGTGAGCGAGAGAGAGAAAGCATTATATATGCTTTTTATATTTTATATCAAGGGTCTTTAACTCCCCTGTACAGACAGTCAAATGTTTTATTGAAGCATAACATGCTCTTAGGAAAATCTCAAATCATACCGGAGAACAATGATGATCATAGGTTGTTTATGTCAGTTATGTAACCCGTCCACCGTATTGTTGCCGTCTTGACTTGACGTTATTCACCATAGTAATCACTGAATATTCGAAAGATGCCACAACCCTTTGAAGCTGATGGTCTGCGAACCCAACAGCTCTGGGCGAACCTACAGTAAATGAGGTAAAGTTGACCGGTTCAAGATGGCGGACGCCTCTACATCCTTGAAGTGGTCGAATAGGGCGTCTATATACTGTATGTCTATGTATACATAAGACAATAGCGTTTCAGCATAATGCAATCGGTCATGAAACACACAAGATTCAATAGCATTTCACAACCAAGGCTAATGCAGATTTTTAATTTGCAGCACAGGATGAGCTTTATGGTGGTCGGACACAGTGATCGCATCTATTCCTCTCACAAATCTGTCACTTTGCCATGAAATATGAATTTTTTAATAAATAATGGTAGTAGTTGTATCTGAATGTTATACCTTGTGTTTTATTGACAAATGGTACGTTTAGGGGCAGGGGTTGGGTTATATGCTCATAAACATGCTCATAAACAGCTGTTTACAATGAAAAATCACATCCCTACATACATGCAATAATGGCAATATCATTACCCAGTATATAATTTAATCATCACAATAAAATTCCCAGCATCTGGTGTTGGCATATTGAAGCCAAGGGTGTCTTATTTAAAGCAATGGAGGACCTGCACGTCAACAAATGACACTAAAGGGGTACCCAGTGCATCAAAAAGTGTCCCCAAAGGGTCCTGACCAAGCTTACCACAGTTGGGAGTGAGGTTGTATTGTCCTGAAGTAGTGGGATGAATTTTTTATTTGTTATGTACAATTTTAGCACTTAGTTTTGTTTGTTTACTCCTGGAAAATCTTTTGTCTGTTCCAATAGCTCACTCTGAGTGTGAGTGTGTTTGTTTAAGAGCGATAAACAGCCCTGCGTTTGACACTCTCCCTCCCACCTGCTAAACATGACTCAGTGTGCTGGAGTCTAGATCTCAGCAAGACATGAGCTCAAAGTTAACATGCCAAACTCACACCTGCACATTAGGAGGCTCTTGCTCTTTCTCTCTCCACACTTGCACGGACGTGTATTTTAAAGGCTGCTCAACCAGCTTACAGTTCCGTGAAATGACAAACCAGCTCATGTTTGAGGATTGAGGATGTTGTGATGTAAATGCTGTCATGTTTATTTCCCTCAGCGTTTACAAAAATCCAATTCAGTTTTTATTATAAGACTTATACAGTAAGTGCTGCTCAGTCTTCGTGTCTTCTGCTCAGTATCTATCTATCTATCTATCTATCTATCTATCTATCTATCTATCTTTCTACATTTTTTATCCTTTTTTATCTATTTTTCTTTGAATCATTTCCATTTTCTTTCTCTCTTTTTTCCAACTTCTGGGAACAATTTCCAGCTTTTCTGTCCCCAAAAGCACACAAAACCCACTAAAACACACCCAGGGATGCTTTCTGTGAATGTCAATACAAACTAAATTTGTCTAACCAAAGATTTATTCACTGACTTCCCATCAAAACACCATTCAGCAACGCTGATGTCAGAAAACTCAGAAAGAAAACTTGACAGGCACATAATGATCCTGATTTATCCCTTTCTTTCTTTGTTTCAATTTATTTAGTTATTTTTTAGTATTTTTAATTGTTTATTGGTCATGAAAGATTGCTCATACAATGAAATATTGAAATATTGAAAATGAAATATTAGTCTGGCATTACTTTATTTTCTTCCATAAATCAATTAAGAAATACACGTTTCCAACTAGATTCAACCAGTTTTTACTTCTTGCATGAAACATTTTGAATCTAATTGGCCATGACTGTTATATTGAAATGATGTGTTTTTGGGTTGGTTTTTGCATTGTTTTAAGCCATTTCAAAGCAAACGCATAAACATTGAGAAAAGCATCAAACAGCGAAATATCCCACCAATAAAATCTCAAGTATCGAGATTTGTCTAGTGGCCCCAGTCTGGCTGTAAATTGATATTATATAAACTGCATTTCTCCGCTCAGCTGCTAGCGTCTGTGATAACAGCAGAACCCTTTAATCTGTTTGGTGAAATAGTTTGCTCTATTGATCCATAGTTCGGATGAATAGATTCGGGCTTGATTCATTGCCACCAGGCCCTGTTTGCACTTCCTAAATGGTGTTTATCTTGTGGCTGTCATGTGGCGTGACTGCAGGTTTACATAAGAGGAGCCAAGGAGTATGAAGTCAATTACACTGCACCTCCACATCCACTTTACAACACTGAGGTTATTTATCTGGAAAGTGACTCCTTTAAGTCAGAAACGAGTCAGACAGGGTGTTGGACTTATGAAAAGGAAAGAAAGAGCAGTAAATATAGATGCATCTAAAGAGGATTGCTTCAGTCGCTGCAGTAGTGATACTGGTTATGAATGTACAGTAATATTACATTAATAACAGATATTGTGGTTATTGTTTTAGGCAACGGTAATAAAGCAGTTTTCATTTTTCTTTGAATCATTTCCATTCTCTTTCTCCCTTTTTTCCAACTTCTGGGAACAATTTCCAGCTTTTCTGTCCCCAAAAGCACACAAAACCCACTAAAACACACCCAG
>JAUYWG010000038.1:26240959-26259586 GCA_034779775.1 Enteromius afrohamiltoni
CATCAAAACACCATTCAGCAACGCTGATGTCAGAAAACTCAGAAAGAAAACTTGACAGGCACATAATGATCCTGATTGGCTAAATAGTCACTGTGCCTTTTGGGAGACAGTAATTGCCATGCAGATAATGTTTTTGATTGGCTACTTAACTATATCTTATGTCTGTTATGTAGCGATATTTTTGTGGTGTAATAAGTTTACATCTTGCAGCCTTCCATGGCCTTTACATGTCTTAAAGGAACTGTTCACCCAAACATCTGCTGAAAATGTCCTCACCCTCAGGCCATCCATATTTGGAGGAATTTAGTGTTACATTACTTGCTCATTAGCGATCTTATGTAGTAAATGGGTGCCATCAGAATGAGAGTCCAATCCACACCACTCCATTCCATCAATTAACATTGGTTGAAGAGAAAAGCAGCATGTTTGCGAGAAACAAATTAATCTTTAAGATGTGTTAACTCTAACTTTCACAGCAGAGCATCCATTGGTGAGAAATTGATGGAATGATACATTTCTGTGATGAAGAAACAAACTCATATTTTTAGTAAATATCAAGTGCATTTTCAGTAAATGTACATTTTTGGAAACTATTGAACTATTGCTTAATTTGACTTGATTAAAACCAATTAGTTCAGTTTTGCCTGTTTACGTATTTACTATTTTGTAAATAGTATTTTTTAAATTAGATTTAATTTCTTTTAAATTTAATATTCCAATGTAATAACACAAAGTGAACAAATTGTGAGCACTGTGAGGAATAATTAGTCTTTTCTCTATAAAGCATAGCAAAAAAAAAAATCCATCACTTGTTTACAGCTGCCAATGGCACCTTGCAGCGCATTCAGAAATGTATAATGCAAGGTTAAACGTCCAAACAAAATCACTCCAGAGACATATGTTTATCCAACAGTTTGTGTGGTTTAGGGGGCAAACAAATACACACTGATGCTCCCGCTGTGGCGCTAAAGACACCGTAATTAATCACACATGCCCCAAAGGCATCCGTTTAGTACTTGTTTCTTCCTCATCAACTGCCACCAAGAAAGTTCCATCCGTTTCCATTTTATTTTGTTAGTTGTTCTGAAGCGCATCGCCAAAGGATTTCATTACACTGCTTTTGGTCGCCAAAACACAGAGTAAAGTACATTAACAGTGGCTTGATTACACAGAGATTACGGTCTGCGGTCAATAGCCATTGTGCCCTACAGCAATGCGCTTAGTTCCAAAGGGACGGTCCCTGCAATTAGTGTGCTGTGCAACGCTTTCAATAAAACGCACCTGATAAATGGCAAATAACTAAAAATCTTTACAGAATTAACAGTGATACACTAGCTGGAGAGTCTCTCAGCTTCCAAAAGACGATTCATTAGTCTGGCTGAAAATATCTGATGCTCAAGAAAGCAGATTTGTTTTTTCTGTGTCCTTGAGATGAGATGATGCAATTTTGCTTATGGTTTGGCTTTATTTTGTGTTTTACTTTAATGTATTTTTTGTTGTCGATTGCCACAGAATAATTTGCAAATATTCGCAACATCATATGACCCCTTTAACATAAACTAATAAACTTAATGTGACGCAAGTCTGTCATTCATATATAAATGAAACAGGTAAGATACAGGTACAATTTCTGCAGTACATATAATCGTAACATTGATTATTTTTATTTGTTTCTATTAGTTTAAATAAAATCACATGCAAAAACAAATTAAAAAAATAATAAAATGAATGTTATTAAAATATAGTTAGCTGTGGAAAAATCTAAATTCAGTTATTTCAGTTAGTATTAGATGAGAATGTTATATTCAATTCAAATACATCCCAAAATGAGTAATATTTAGCATTTCTGCGGTTTGAGATTTCAAATTCTATTTAACTTGGAAAATTCCTTTAAGTGCATAGCACACAAAATTCAACATAAGCTTTTATCACATTCAGGTTGACGTTAAAGTAATTTACACCATACGTAGTAAACAGGTTGACATGCGGCCAACAGAATAAAAAGTGCAGAGGTTGATGATACTCTGATTGGAGCTGTGAGGTGATGGACTGATACTGAACCTTATCTATTTATTTCAGAGTGCTACTCATTTACTTCACTCTCACAAACAAGACTGAAAGAGCGAGTGAGGGATTGACCAAAGTCAGTGAGTAAAGACAAGATTAGGACTGCATTAGCATGCTTGTCTCATGCGCTGCTGACTCTAAATAGGAGGCCAGTTGAGGAGGAGCATCTTATAGTCTAGCAAACAGTTTACTTTCAGTTCACACTTACATGGAAACGCATTGTTACAAATCAGATAGATCTGGTCCTGGGTGCTGATTGGTCAAGACCATTCAAGCTACAAAACTAAAAAGTAGTCATGTCGATGCTATTGTCACACATACAGTATGCACACACACACACACACACACACATATATATATATATATATATATATATATATATACTAGCATAAAAATTTATTTGACAAATACATTTTAAAAAAATATGCATGTTAAAACATTTCTGCAAAATTGTTATTACATTACATTACGAGGCAGTATTAAAGTGAAATGTCCAGAGAGTGGCATTAAAAGTTCTGTCTGAAACTGATTTATTTGTATCTGGTAAAGTTTATTGCATTGATTGATTAAAATGTTACTTAATGGCACTAAAAACAACACTAAACCTAACAAATGCAAAAACTAACCTGTTAACAAAAGCAAACACTATATAAACACACATATTAAAGCAGCCATGCCTTGATTGAGTGTTGTAGGACTTGTAACAGAGTGCTGTACCAGGTGAGCTAATGAGCAAGTTTACTGTCAGAAAAGCGAAAAAATATGCATCTGGTTATTTGATGCAAATATGCACTATGATAAAAGTGTTTTGAGGCCAAAACATAGAACATTTTGTGTAAGGAATCTTGCAAAAAAATTGTGTTTATTGATCATTAGTCTGTCAGAGTAATCATAATTTGTCTTTGCGTAGTTTATGTAATAATTATCTTGATTAACTGGCAATCATACATTAAACCCTACTCTAAACTTAACTGAAAGTGTTTACAAGAACAAACGGGAGATAAAAATACATTTGATGAAGAAAACATGCCATTTTTGTGTGCTTCTGCTCGACCGCTGTAGAGCTAACATGCAGGTTTACTATATTAGAGTAATATGGAGCTGGTTATATGATGCAAACATCAAAATGTGTTAGTTTACATATGGGGAACATGTTTTGAGGTCGTGACATAATACTGTGCAAGGAAACAAGTGTTTATAAAATCAATATTCTGCCCTTGTAATCATCATTTGTGTGAAAAGGAATAAAAGTGGTTGGTGTTTCACTGCCACTAGTGTTTATTTCAGCTTTAAACTGCAATGAATAGGATGTGCATTTTTGAAGTTTTGCAAAAAAGGTGGGTAGATAGAAGCTGGTCTTTCCAATGAACCTGCGTTAGGTTGAGAAAAGAAGTAAGGCTCTTAAGGCCACGCAGTGTTTTCGATGTAGTCACAGCTAAAAGGTTTGCAGGCTTTGCTGTACATCATACCTAACAACATCCTTTAGCTCTGACAATGTTCATGCATCTTGTTGATGACAGGTGCTATTACTTTTCTAACCGATTTTGCCTGGCAGACACTAAAATGGGTGAAAAAAGTGATACCTGAGCCATATAAAGAGGTGAGAATATCATGGAGACTAAAGATGGGCTCTTTTTTGAGGGTTAGGGGGCTAGTAAGCATCTGCCTAGCAACAACAGAGCAACATTTTCTATTTCATTTTACAAATCTAGTTTACTATACAGTAAGCTGAAAATAATTTGGTGTAGGGTTTACATTGAAACACTTCTGACTGCTAGAAAATGAAAAAAATGACAAAGCCATAACATTGAATTAAACATGAAATTTTTTAATTATTTATTTATTTATTTTTATAGTGTATGCAAGCAATTTCTGTATGCATGGTAACTGGATGATTCACTAGAGGTTATTTGTCCCAATTTGTCGCAATTTACCACTTAATACAATACAAATTGTTTCAGCCGGAAAATAACATAATCAATCTTGCAAACTAAATCAAATATGAGATTCTATCATTATCCAGAATCACTGTTAGTGTCATTATTCAGCTCAGTGTTTATTCAATTCAGTTCAATAACAGTGTTGATGTTGCCAAATCCATTAATTATGAAAAGTTGTGGAGTCCTATACGCTTGGCTCCCACAATGCAGTGCATTTATCGCTTAACTTCCTTTTTTTGTCATTAATAAGCCCTATTTTATACCCAGTACTTTACACAGCATGCAGTAGAATATATAGAAAGCAATGTGTGGACCTGTATAGTCTGTGATTTCCAATGCTGTTCCCAAGTGTCCCAAAACAAATGTATATGCCATTTATCTAAAGCAAGTGCTCACCAGGTTTTTCTGGTTTTGATTCGTGACACCGGTGGCATTACATTGCTGTCCATCACACTCAGCAGTCAGCTAGTTGACTGCATGTTTCTCAAACCTGACAGCATGTCTCCTCCGGGGCTCGTTTGAGCAGAGAAAAATACGCTTGCCAAAACTCTCAGACGTGTCCATTTCTAAAGCGTGCTGCCTCGCGGGTTGCCCATAAACTTCCGCTGTCATGTTATCCGTGAGCTTCTGTTTTTAGCAGCATAAAATCTGCAAACAATAATGATCTGATTTGCGTATGAATGAGATGGGCTACAAGATTGCCTTGCACTTATAAACTGCTTGGATCGGCATCTTTCTTCGTAGATGCCCCGTATTTATAAGCTGTCAGCTTCAAAGCGTGCCGGAAAGCTTGTTTTACTCTGCGAGGTTGCCCAGGAGAGATTCACTGTTGCATTTCAAACAGCGCTGAGACTGTCAACCAAGTGTTTTCCACAAAGACTTAATTGCTTCATTTTAGGCAAACTTTGCGGTGCATGGTTTTGTTCTTAGTTGAAAACGCTTGAAGCACAGTACGGGTTTAGAAATGACTCGTACGAATTAACATGCATGGAAAAAATAACAATTTATTTTTGCTTGTAAAGACAAATGTTCTGAATCGTAATTGTGAACAGCTTGTTATAGAAATAAATAATTATGCATTAAAGTTAAAACCAAAATCCTTGTTTAAAGAAAAGATCCTTGCCTGGGTGAATCAATGAAGTTTAACTACTGGAAAGACAAGATATATGAAATTGCATTCGTCTAAATGTGTGCTAGTCTAACGTCTTCACAATGAAAACAATGTGGCAGAAAACAACAGAAAGAGGATAATGGCATAATTTCGTGTCATTACAATTGCTGTGATCAGTGCACCATCAAAGATGATTAGTCTTTTTTATAAAGACGCGTTCAGGAATCTTGGAGCACTGCATTATGTGATTATGATGTGTAAATGGCTTCTCACTTAATTTTATTCTCTTGTTGGTTTAAAGTTGGTGTCTAAAGTGTCTTTTAAAGTCACTTCACTGCTTAGTCATTAAATGTTTGCTTGCTTATGCTGAAGCTCTTTTGAATTTACTTTGTTTGAGCTGTTATTTTCTTTTAAAGATGCTAATGTACAAAATTGCTTGCCAGCAATGTAAAAATACACTAAACTCAGTGTGAACTGCTGTGTGCAACCCATTTTCTTCTGTAATGTGGATAACTGTATTCCCTATGAGATGGGCATTCGACAAGAGAAAATGTAGGATAAAAAAATTTAAACTGAACATATAAAAAACGATTTAATGCTGATAAATAGGTTATACACTGATTAATCATTCACAGTGAGACCGCAAATCGTTTGATTTCTTGTTGAAGTCGTTGTGGTCATTAAATAACTGCTCACATTCATCTCAGATTTGAGTGAAAAAATGAATCAAATGAGCACCAGTACATAAAACAGCGAAGTGAACATCTGCTCTATGTATCTTCAACAGCTGTATTCAGTTAACCATGGAAAAGACAGAAAATTAATTTAACCTTACACTCAAATCCCCACAGAGTCTCTCTCAGAGTAATTAACACTGAAAGGTCATCTCAGAGAACGGATCTAAGAACACTTGGGGTAATTTTCTTGTGAAGTGTGTCATTAATCAGTCTCCTGCCTTGTTTGGCTGTTGCCACCGCATTTATTAATCGAGCATTTGTCCTGTTTTAAACTGTTTAAAAAGGAACTTTACGAAATGTGATTTTTTGCAAAATAGTCACTTCTGATTGTGCACAAATTGCTATTGTGCTGCTACAGCACTGTATAAAAGCAACTTTTCAATTCAGGGACAATCCCTTTTCTAGAACAACAGAATTCAGTGACACTTTGGATTATGGAACACTGTTTACTAAGTTGCTTACTAGTCTAGCATGCATATTACTAGCATGTACTTTTAAAGTGCACATTGATGCTTTATTCTGACCATATAACCCTACCCCACACCTAAACTTAAATACTACAACAACCATACTATCAATACGCAGCAAATAGGACTTTATAAGGAAAAACAGCATGAATGTATTACAAAGTTACTGTTCAAATTAAGCACTTTATTGTTTTGTTAATTGCTGACTTTGTTTTAATTTTTTGTCTTTGTTGGGCATTTTAAACACTCATCTTTTTATATGTGTTGATTTGTCAACTGTAGAGTGTTTGCAACCTTCAGAAAATATATCCCATAATCATTTGCTTTGAGTGTACTTTTAGAAACATCTAGGAAGCACAGTTGAATTAATATATTAAGACCCAGTTTCACAGACAGCTATGGCTTAGACTAAGCCAGGATTATGCCATAGGGCCATAGTTCAAGTAATTTTTATAAACATGCCTTAGAAAAAATAATATTACTGGTGGCCAAACAAAGACATCGACATGTTTTAAGATCAGCCAGTTTCTTTCAGTGGAAACAGCTTGGATGTTCATTTTAGTCTTGGACTAGGCCTCGTCTGTAAAACTGGGACTAAGTGTCCTATAAAAGAGAGGACATTAAAATTTGAATACATCAAGTTGTTCAATTTTTAGAGTTTAAAGCACAGCTCTTTTTAAATAGAGCAGCGGAATCTGTAATGTCTGTTACGAAAACATTGTTTATCTTCTTCACTTTCGATTCCTATTCGTTTTCCAGTTCTAAAGTAGGGAAAAATTGACAGATGCCATAATTCAAATAATTGAATGCACCCTCAAATCTCCAGAAGCTCTAAGAGGCCAAGCATATCGTTTTTATCTTTTATCAAGTCATATCTTAATTTCATTTCTGTAAGGTCTTAACAAAATATTTCTTGTGATGGATGAGTTTAACAAAAAAAAAATTAGAATGCTTGGACTAATCTTAATGTGCAAAAGCACCACCAATTATGATTGATTGTTTTGTTTATTAATATATTTCTTTAAAATATAGTGGCTATAACCTATGTCAAAGAGTTAAGCATTTTGCTTGGTATTTTCAATTCGAAGGTCACAGGTTCTGGGGAATTACATCATCAGGGCTATTGATTATTTCACCACATTTCTCTTTTATTTTGGCTATACTCTAGCTTTATGAGAATAGAGATGTTCACACACACACACACACACACACACACAGACAGAGAGAGCGGTGTTGTGTTGATGACAAATGACTAGGCTGTCCCCCATGAATGAATTAAAGTGAATTAAACAGCATTTAATGAGACTGTTGCCTTGATCGCCTGTGTGTGTGCATGTGTGTTTGCTTGGGAGAAGAAAAAGGAGAGAGCAAGACTGATGACCTTTTAAAAACATTTTACCTTAATGTTAACGATGTCACTACTGCAGTTAATACACAGTGGATGCATATTACATAGATACATAGATAGATTGATTGATTGAACATTCCCTAAAACTTGAATAGAAAGTAGAAATGTTGCATTGGCAACAAAAATGTAAGTTGAAGTAACAAGAAAAGTAATCTTAATACATACTACAGTAAATAATGTGAATAATTATAATAAAATAACAGATGAATGGATGGAGGAATGCATGTGTTTTGTGTACAGTGCAGGCTATTCTAAATGTAACATACGTTGGTAAAATAAAAAAATAGATAAAAGATCTTCACATAAAGCCTCTCTATGATTGATTCCCATCTGTGGATTATTTAAGCACTGCTCGAGAGCCTCAGGATTACCATCAGCTCTTTAATTCCAGAAGCTGAGGAAGGCGAGGAGGAAGATTCCGGAAATCTGTGATGCGTAATTAGTCCCCTTTGTGTTGAGCTGCTAAATCAGGCTAGCATTGTTATCCCATGTAAGACTCGGGCAGTGTATGTGACACGTATACATGCATGCATATAGCCTTCCTGCCACACGCTCTTACTTAGAAGCACCTGGTGCGTGTAATCACGCACTGCTGTAATATAGTGCAAAAAGAACTTCATTTGCAGAGACAACTGTATGTGTGTTGTGTTGACATCTTAAAGAGACCTGTAATACCTGCTTGTAAATTCAGTACATGCAAACTTGGCATTCTCAGAATATGCCTTCTGTCTCACATTCGCAATATATAAACACACACTAATGACGGTGTTTTAATTAAGCAGGAGCAGAATGATAGTGCAGTCCTGTTAGATGTGACTCACTCTTGCATAACTGTCAGACACTCAGAAGAGTCATTCATCAAAGACCCCATGAACATGAGCTGCTTCAACTATGTTTCTATCAAACATACTTTACATGCTAGGCTTGTGCAATAAACAGCCTGTGTTGTCTGTCAAACCCCCTGGTTATTGTATTCTTGTGTGTTTCAGAAGACACTCCTACCGAACGGGACAGGACATTGAGAACTGTGGCACATGCAGAGACTGCGCCTGTATCATATACAGGTAAGACACCTTATTTTCCATGCGCAACAGTGCACAATTGCAAGAAGTATTTGCACAAATAAACGCAGTAGAATTTGAAAATGAAAAAAAATGTCCACTAATATGCTGGTTTGGTGCTCAAGAATACCAATACTGAAAATAGTTGTGCTGATTAATATTTTTGTGCAAATAAGGATGAAAAGAAAGTTCAAAAGAGGCACGTTTATTTTAAAAATATTGTTTTGATGTTCTAAATGTATTTGCTATCATTTTAGATCAAACCTTGCTGAATAAATTATTATAATTACCAACCCTATTTTTTTTGATAACTTTAGTGCATTACATCTGTAGCAATTATTATATTAATATAATAGAATGTTTAATTGTCATATGTTAGAACCAAGACAAATACGGCATAAAACAATAACAAAAAAGTGTCCTAAAATGTCTATTTTCTTCCAAGAGCATAAAACCAGGTCTAGGTACTAAACTCAAACCACTTGAGAACTACACGCTTTACACAATTCTGTGAATCTGTCTCAGTTCACTTGGAAACAATATCATGTTTACAAGTTCCCAGTCTGCTACTATGAGGGCTTCCAAGTAAAAAATCGCTGCATTTGGCAAAGTCTGTGAGGTTTGTGCCATGGCGTGTTTGAAAGATATTCAACAGTTTTGTTTGAGACAGTAGCAAGTAAACAAGCCAAGTGTCCTTGAGTGTTGCTTTATTTTTTCGACTGCGCTTTTACGGCTGTATCTGATTTACCTGCACCCAAACAAGTCATTGTACATATCAGTCAGACGGTCTTAAAATGAACGATTCTTGGCCAGAATGTGCTACAATGTGGATCATATGGTCAAAAGTCTGGCTATGTGAAGAGTTTCTGGAAAGCAATGGTAGTTCACCGATGCAATATATAAAGTTAGTAGAGCCGGTACAGCTGATTTCTTTTAGAAGAAGAACTATGGATGAAGTCTTTGATAGTGTGTGTCGCAAGAAAGCAGTGTGTGTCAGGTCTAGCAGGCAGACCTGATCAGCTGGGTGGCTGAAACCTCTAGGCATGTGAATCAGTGTTCAGAGCTCTGAAGAAGATCCAGGTGGACTTCCAGGAAGTTTCCATCTCCCAATAAGCCCAAGGAATAATTGCCTGGGCTTACGTAACCTCCCCCACTGCACAAGGTCTACCAAAATCAATAACAGCGGCCCACGTCACCACACATTTTCATCTGCTCCAACCCAGAACGAAGGTGTGAATAACACTCCCAGAGGAGACCTGGAGAATCACAAACACTCGCAAACGCACACACACATATGTATGTGGTTTATTTAAATCAGGAAGGCGGTGGAGTAACACAGAATGCATTAATACTTAGCCCATTTAGTTTTTGTATGCTCTTAAAGGATCCAAAAAGCTGTTATGCCTTAAAGAACCATTTTTTTTGTTTCCCCAAAGAAACCCTTTCAATGGTATGTTACAACTTATTTTTTGAATGTATAAAGAGGTCTATATTTCCAATGAGCGTAGGTTCGTTATTTTTGCTTACTGTGAGTATTGTCTGTTGATGTCCGGTGTATCCATCATTCTGTAGACAGCACCAGATGCACATATGCTGGACTTGTAAAGGCGTCTGTACTAAAATCAGGCAGCTAACAGGAAAGGAGATTGTTCAGTAGCGCTGGCAGCACGGAATTGAGGACGGGGATCCACGTCTGTGAGCTCAAAAGCACAGAAACAGATGAGCTGAGAGTGAGACGGAGAGGTAGAGAGTTGCCAGGTCCCTGCTGAGATTCGAGTAAGAAAGAGAGAGACAAAAAAGGAACACATCCAAGTCTGAGTGCGACTCCATCTGTGGGGGGAAAGGAAAGCAAACCTGTGCTTCAAGAGCCAGCGACTGAGAGACGCAGGTATGGAGGAAGAAAGCAGGTGATGGAAAGGATAAATTTAGAGAGATTACAGGCTAGATAGTTTCTCTTGTGTCTACCCAGTGGGTGATCTAAATATTAATGTTGTGTGCGAGTGTTCCTGTCAGTAAAGCATTCAGTACCAGCAACGTGCAGGTCACCTCGGCTTACCACAGCAGAAGACATGGGCATGAGCGGATCTGTGAGTGGGATTCAGGGGCTTACGCTCGACATATGAAATAATAGTCTGAAAAGAGTAATATTTTCAACCTTTATTGAACCTGTTGATGAGTTTTTCATCATCAAGATTTCAGTCAGAGGCCTAAACTGAGCAAAAATACCTACCTGGTCTTGTGGCATAAATGTAGCTGGGTGCACTTTTTAGCGAGACACGGAATACGTACCAATAAATAAATATCACTGCAGTTTCCAAAAGAAATGAACACTAGAGGCAGTAAAACTTTGGCACATTTTGTATTCCTTTTTTACACAAATTTACAGAGTTTTGATTAATAAAGCGTAATTTTCACGCAATTACTTGAAGAATATTATGACTTCAAAACAATACGAATTCACTGGGAGATTTGAAAACTGATGCTTTTGAAGGTTAGCATCACACATATCCAGCTTCATATCTATGTGTGTAGGTTCCTAACTACTGTTTGACAAAACATTTCCGATCTCTGTAAAAGGAAGTTTTGCATTTGTTAACACAATCGGGTAGGTTTAGGGTTGGTGTAGAGTATATTTCCAACACGACAGAGGATTAACTTTTAGCGACAGTCCCCAGATATTTAACATAATAAAAACACAGCAATATGTACCTATGTCAACGTAATAAAAATGTACCCGGGGTTACGTATTGAACCTGTGTTTTAGTGCCACTCAGTGGACAATTCTCTTTGAAACTGCAGTGAAACACGCAGTAAGGCATGTAAAAATGGGGTTGAACAAAAAGTGCACAGAGGTACTTATTTTTATGAGACCAGGTTAAAAAATACACAATTCGGTGCAGATACTGATATTTGTATGGCCAAAAAATAAGATAACTTGTAATCTAAATTTTGTAATCAAAATGTTATCAAGCTTTTATCTTATTTATCAAATATAATACACTGTAGGGTTAAAGGTGTATTTCATGGGACAAAAGCCTTTTATGGAAACATTTAAATAATATGAAAAAAATCTACAGTATTTAACTGTATTTAACAGTATTTATGTTATGTTGTGCTTTTTTGTGAATATTGTTTCAAATTTCAGTATTTATCACCCATCTACTTTCAAATGACTTAAAATATAGAGTGCACAATCATATGGACTATTTGTGTAATGCAAGTAATCAAAAGTAGACAATATGTGTAAACAAATGATGAATTTAGGAAGAACATTTTTACAATGTTTTTGTTGTTGTTGGACTTTTAACCTTTGTCTGGTTTAATCTTGTTCTCTGCAGGGAAAATGATGTACGCAACATTATTTATGCATCATTTTCCAATATTACATTCTAAGTACCCGGAGATCATGGGCTAAGCCCAGTTATCTGTTGACCCTAGAACGGTCTGTTATCCTGCACCGAGGCTTCAGTACAACTGATGGTGTGAGAGACTCAATAGAGAGCAATACAGAGAAAACGACTGAAGTGGACAAGAGCTGAGCTGTGTGAGTGTAAGGGGAAAACACCAGCTTCCTGTACCAGTGGGAAATTAAATCATAATAATATCTTTTCATGTTGTATACTCCATGAACTGAGGAAGAAGATAAAGGAAGATGTTTTGGTATTGGATAAAGGCTTTGCACATTGTGCTTTTTGGGTCTCCTGATGCTAGTCATGTTTTAGGTTTTTGGGAAGTTTAATCTGTGGAAAGGTTATGATGAAGGAATGAAGATAACTGCTAGATATGAGACGTGCACAGGTTTTCACATGGTCTGGTTTGTAAGACTAATAGCCTGCTATAGCTTAAGATGGAATGATACTAGCTTTACCGCTGTATTAAATCAATTTTTGCTTGCATGTAAACATGATGTATAAACACTCATCTCGGATAGGCATCCATGTGACCATAGTTTGTTTTAAGTAAATGTACACAACAAGAAAAAAATGTATATGCATTACAAGTTATGTACATTTCCCTCAACCCTAAGACAAAACTGTTTTGACTAATTGACTGACTCAAAATATTAATGCAATACTGTACATACACATGGGACTGATGAACTAAACACAACACAGGTGGGGGTTAATGAACTAATATTCATTACAAACACAGGAAATACCAAATACACATGGGGAAGAAACTAAATAAACACAAGGAGACAAGAAAACGAAACTAAGAACAGACAGACAAGATATTTACATGCCAGCTTTAAATTCCAGGTGTTTACTTCTGGATCTGACACACTTAGAAGATAGAACCTTTTGTTTGCATCAAGCCTGTGACCCACTGACTTCACTAAACATCTGCATTCTTTTTTGTGTGATGCTTTGTCAGGCTTTTAGCGCAGCCTCTTTCAGTTGTTGTTTGTTTTGGGGGGGGTTAGCAGGTAAAAGGCATGCTCTATAGGGTTTAAGTCTGGAGATTGACTTGGCCAGTCTATAAAAATGAGCTCGTCCCAGAAGAAACAATGCAAGCCCAAGCCATGACATTACTGTGTTCCACAGATGAGCTTGTACTGTATGTTTGGGATCATCTCTGTACTTTTTGGCAGATTCCAGCTGGCCTTCCTGTTCTTCTTTCTAATGAATGGTTTGCATCTTCTGGTGTAGCCTCTTTACATGTGATCATGAAGTCTTCTGTGAACTGTAGCTTGTGATACCTTCACTTCTGCCCTCTGGAGGTTGTTGCTGATCTCACTTATGGTTATTTTAGGGTCTTTCCTGACAGCTCTCACAATGTTTCTTTCATCAACTGCAGTTGTTTTCCTTGGTCTACCAGTTCGATGTCTGTGGCTTCGTTCTTCTTCAGGACATTTCAAATGGTTGAAATGGCTATAGCCAATGTGTGTGCGATGGCTCTGATTGATTTCTTCTATTCTCAGCTTCACAATTGCTTGTATTTCACCCGTGTGTGTGTGTGACAGAAAAATATATATAAAAAACAAAAACAAAAAATTAACATTGACGAGAAACCTCTATCATGCTATTTGTAACACTAAGAATTTTTCACACACACACAGACACACATATATATATATATTTTTGTTTGTTAAAATATATTTATTAGTATTAATAATATTTATTATGTTACATGAAATATAACTTAATTTTTTTAATTGGATTTTTAAATGGATTGCGTTCAATTACATCATAATTTCCTGTATTTTATAATGATATTGAGAATAGTGAAACTGTGCTGGCATTGCTATGTACTACTGAATTGTACTAGTGTGAAAATCTTTCTTATTCTTTCTTTTTCAGTGATTTCCTAAAACTCTGGCCCATATTTCCATTAGACATGCACTTGCCCACAGATATACATAGACTCGATTTATTTAATATTTATGTTGCTCTCTCCGCATATTAATAAACAGGTTCAAATGTATGGTAGGCTGCTGAGTTACTACAATAAATGCAATTGTGAAGTGACAGGTGAGGAAAAAAAAAAAAAAAAACTAGACTCTTCCATTTAGGAGTCTATATGAGCGCTCCGGGCCCCTGGAGTCCATATACAGCAGCCTAATCAGATTCCAGAGGGGATGGAGCGCAGAATGAAACCTGCACCTGCCTCTCATTGTCCAAAGCCTCAGGGAGAGAGATTTGTATGAGGTACCTGGTGACAGACTGCCTCATTTCAGCCCAGCTTCGCTCATGGCCAGACAAGACATTCTTTCTCAGCCTCATCCGCGGTGCTTCACGTGCTGAATCGGAAATGTGTCATTTATCTAGAGTAGCTCCCGAATGGCTAGAGTCACTTAAACGGACACTGAATGATGCTGTTTACAGATTGACTTGTGACTGGTACATTTGAAATACATTCAGATATATGGGTTATCTCATTCTCATGGATGTATCGATATCCTCTGAAGGATGACAGGGGTTAAATAAACAGATGAATGAATGAAGCCTCTCTTCCAACAGTTTAACCGCTCAGCTTTGCATTTCAGCACAAAAAGTGTTGTCTAACATAGTACTTGGTTTCATGACATTATCATACATTGGCGCAATTTTTAATGAGACACGAAATATTCACCAATAAGTACATATCACTGCAGTTTCCAGAGGAAAAAAAAAAAAAAAGAAATCTAGAGGCCGTAAACTCTAACACCTTTTATTCTTTTCACACAAATTTACAGAGTTTCGATTAATAAAACGTAATTTTTGCACAATTAAAGAATATCATGCCTTCAAAACAATATTATCATGCTGGGAGTTTTGGAAGCTGATGATTTTGAATCAACCTGACCTGTGCAAAATAGTCATCTGAAGACCCCTTTAAGTTTAACTCCATTAATTTGTGTGGTATAAATTAATCATATAAATTAGTATATAAATGATACTAGTACTGATACTAGTATAATTTATACTCGTATTTAGAGTATAAATTTTTACAGTACATAATTATTTTGTTTTAATTAATTATATGTATGTAACAGTTTATCTACTCAACTAACAACTTTTAAATCAAATACTTGTAAAATATATTGTACAAGTACAGCATTTTAGTATTTCATGTTAGATATTCTTTTAGGAATGCAATTTGTTATTTTTATTATTATTATTTATTGTCATTTACATTTTTAATGTTCTAAATATGTCATTTTCAAGTAAATGATGACCAACTTAATTTTCTATTTATCAAGGAATCCTTAAAAGAAATGTATCCGCATTTCCACAAAAATATTAAGTAGCATAACTGCTTTTGGCTGATAATAATGAGAAGAAATCACTGGAAGAAATTATATTTGAACATGCATTTAATTAAAATACATCCTTAAGAGACCTCTTCCAAAATAAACTAGCCATTAATGGGACACGCATTTAAAGGAAAACTATATAGCCTATTACGTATGTACAGACGCACATATATAACGTGTCAGTCAAGTATCAGCGTCAGCTTTTGCGTACTTGCGTTAGTATGCTTTCTGGTCTACGGTCCATTAACAAAACCCTTGTAATGACGTCATAGTCTCTCTCTTCGTCGTTCTCCGTGTGTGACTCAGTGGTCTGCATGTGATGTTTGTTGCTGCGGGGCAAAGATACGCTCATGCCACGTCTGAGAGGAAGAGGAAGCCATGGTGGAGAATGGTAAATGTCTGCTCGGCTCTTAGCTCGCTCGCTTCTTTGCTCTCCTGACGGCACTCCTGCGGTGAAATATTAATCTGCATCAAATATTCAATACCTAGTAAATGTTTTAAACAAGTGAAAATGAAGGTGACACAGAGAAAATGTCTTGTGAGGTGAAGTGGTGGGCCATGTACGGCAGTGAGTGTGTATTACATGTAAAACGGGCAAAGGAAAGAAAAAGCCATCGAGAGAGATGGACACAACTACTGTAGTGAGACGACGACTCTGTTACAAAACCTGGCGAGCTTCCTAGCTGCTTGAAATGAATTTTAACTGAAATGAAAGCTCGTAAGTGAATGATTTGGAACACTGGTTACAAACTACAAGAAGTTAAACCAGAATGACAGGGAAATTAATTTATTACAATGCAATTCACAGTAATTTAACACAGGTAGTGCAATAACACATGTATTAATATGTGACCCTGGAGCACAAAAGCAGCACAGGTATATTTATATACATCTATGGGTCAACATTGAATTTTTTTTGTATGACAAAAATCATTAGATATTAAGTAAATGTCATGTTCCATGAAGACATTTTGTAAAGTCTCTGCCATAAATATATCTTAAGTGAGAGAGAAAGAGGGAATCTTTGAGTACTTTATGAAAGGTGAGTGTGAGATGGGAATTTAAGAACACTAGAGAAGCATTCAAACTCTAATCCCAGAAGCCTCTCACTTCTCCAAAAGTGAACAATTAGAATTCCCCCGTAGAGAGAGAAACTCTGCAGCGTTTGCAGCAGGATTTGTGGCATTGTGCCACATTCTGAAGAGAGTTCTGGAGCACTGCGTATAACCTTTATCTGTAGGTTCTGGAATGGCATTTGGGCTTTTAGGTTACACTTAAAAGTCTCATTGTCAAGGATGTATATATGTTTTATGTTTTTTTTTCTATTCACATAGTGGGACCCATTAAATATAACTATAAAGAATGATTAATACAAATATTATTACACTTTGTTTATTTAGTTTTTGTTTTAACAAAATAATAAATGAAATAATATCAGTAATAAATATAAGTAAAATATAATTATTAATTAAATATAAGTAAAATACCATTATTACTATTATTTATAATTACTATTATATTATTAAATATAATTATAAAATGTAACTCTCATATAAAATAAATTATATTATTTTAGAGGGAAAAAAAAAAACTTTTATGTCAATTTAATATAATTTAATTAATTTAATTTAAAACTTTTAATGTCATTGTAAGATTGGAAAGACTGTAATGATCTGCTGTAAATGCCAGTCAAACTTGAGAATAGCACTTCCAGCCTCTCTGTTGTATGTTGTATTTTTCCACTCCTTGTATGTTCCGTCACCTGTGCTCCCTGTCTCCACCCACCTCATGTGTTGCCCCAGCAACTGATATGTTCTCTGCCCCTTTCTTCTCATTAACCCCTGTATTTATACCCCTGAATTCCCAGTGTTTCCGCTCATCATCGTGTGTGTTTCGTGCCACCTTTGTAAGCGTCTTCCTGTGTCTATTCGTGTTCTTTGTGTTTGTTGGATTTGCCGTTGACAACCCACGCTCTCTCTGGATTACTCTCTCGCCTTTGCCTCCTCTGATCCTGATTGCCATTATTTGTTCATCGTGTTCATCGTTACGCTCTGCCGGCCCGCAAGAGGCGTTGATTCCGGTTCCATTTGATCGACCCGGACCATCGCGCAAAGCGCCTGCTATGCCTGCTTTGCCACCAGCGATCTCCTCACGGGAGGAGGTAAGGAAGATTCAGAACATCTTCCAGCTTACCTTTAAGATGGCGGCCGATTGCGAGACGTCGCGCAAGATGGCGGTCGATCCCGAGACGCAGTGCAAAAGATGAGACGAGACGCCCATAAAGGGCGCCAGTGCAATCACTCAGCAAGAGGGGCTGAGTGACGCGCAACCGGTCACCGGCCGACAGCTAAGGGAGCTGTCGGTCACGCTCGTGCCTTCCAAGATGCCCACAGAAGGCACTGTTTCCATCACTCAGCGTGAGAGGCTGAGTAATGCTCAACCAGTCATCGGCCGACAGCTAGGGGAGCTGTCTACCACACTCGTGACTCGCGGGCCGCCCACAGAGGGCGTAGATTCTGCACTACGGCTCGAGGAGTCGTGCATAGCACAGTCCGTTCCAGTCACACAGCCTGACGAGCTGTCGAAGGCCCTCACGATTCCTGTTGCACGGTACGAGGGACCGTGTTCAACCCAGTCGGTTCCAGTCACACAGCCTAACGGGCTGCAGAAGGCCCGCACATTGTTAACGGGTCTCACTCCCATAACACAGTACGAGGGGCTGTGTCATATCCAGTCAGTTCTGGTTTCCCAGTCCTGGTTTCTGAGGCCTGTGACCCCGATTTCGAATGGCTGGATCTGCCAGACGCTGTCTGTGATCCGGAACACGAGTGGCCGGTTCAGCCAGATGCTGTCTGCGATCCTGAACCCGAGTGGCCAGATCCGCCAGACCTGGAGAATAGTAGAACTGTTGATCGGCTCAGGAGAGCGAAGAAGTCGACATGGACTTCTTCGCCGTCAGCCCCATCATGCAAGCTGCTTATGCCTATTCCATGTGTGGAGCGTCTGGAAGCCGCTCCTTAAGAGGGGGGCTATGTAATGATCTGCTGGAAGTGCCTGTCGAACTTGAGTATAGCACTTCCAGCCTCTCTGTTGTATGTTG
>JAUYWG010000038.1:26259686-26275055 GCA_034779775.1 Enteromius afrohamiltoni
GGATTACTCTCTCGCCTTTGCCTCCTCTGATCCTGATTGCCATTATTTGTTCATCGTGTTCATCGTTACGCTCTGCCCATAAAGGGTGCCAGTGCAATCACTCAGCAAGAGGGGCTGAGTGACGCGCAACCGGTCACCGGCCGACAGCTAAAGGAGCTGTCGGTCACGCTCGTGCCTTCCAAGATGCCCACAGAAGGCACTGTTTCCATCACTCAGCGCGAGAGGCTGAGTAATGCTCAACCAGTCATCGGCCGACAGCTAGGGGAGCTGTCTACCACACTCGTGACTCCCGGGTCGCCCACAGAGGGCGTCGATTCTGCACTACGGCTCGAGGAGAGAGCGTCCAGAGAGAGCGTCTGGAAGCCGCTCCTTAAGAGGGGGGATCTGTAAGGATCCCCCCTCCAGCAGATCCTATGTAAGGATCCAGCAGATATACATATATACCCCTGAAGTCCCAGTGTTCTCCGCTCATCATCGTGTGTGTTTCGTGCCACCTTTGTAAGCGTCTTCCCGTGTCTATTCGTGTTCTTTGTGTTTGTTGGATTTAACATTGATGACCCACGCTCTCTCTGGATTACTCTCTCGCCTTTGCCTCCTCTGATCCTGATTGCCGTTGTTTGACTCCGCCTGTATTTGACGTCGAACTGTAAATAAAGCTTGCATATGATTCCGCATGTCTTCCTGTCTCTGAACCATGACAAAGACACTGAATTAAAAAATGTAAGCAGTAAAACAGCAAAACTTAATAAATATATTAAAAATAAATATATGATATATTAAATAAATATGAAATATATATAAATATATTAAAAATATTAAATTAGTAAAAAGAATTATGAATAAAAACATTTGATGTTTTAAAACCCATGTTAAAACTCAAGAGATTCTTAAATATCTGGTCCTACAGACCATAATGTGTTATGTTTATTTGTAGGCAGAAAAACATTTTGGTGAGTAAAGGACAATACATTATGCAAATACAAATTTCTCACATTTGATAAATTACTTTATGCATAACAATTTTGGAACAAACTTTAAAAAGTGCAGAAAACATATTTTAAAAGCATTGAAATGTAACTTTTTGTTTTTCTGGCAGCTAATATTATTATGTGTTATGTCTTGTTCTTGTGGCACTGAATAAAAAAGTAAAGAAAAGAAATGTGAGCCAGTTTTGTCTCACATATAACCAACAAGTATTTGATGTTTTATGTTCCTTTTAAACAGTCTATCACATTATTTGCTCTTTCTTTTCTGTGATTTCGGCTTAAATCATTATTGAATGTCATTTATTCAGAAGTAATGAAGTAACTGAATGACAGCTACATAGCCATTAAAAAAATGGAAGCGATTAACAGTCCTATATTTATTTGGTAAGTGATAAGTGATTCATTTTGATCACCCTGTTTCGGTGATAATTACTGACCAATAGAAGTGCTGGAATCATACATGTGAACTATAGCTCTGTCTGTGCATCTCAAGGCTCTTTGGACTTCTCACCACTTTGATTTCCTAACTAAAGGCGAATGAATCTGATTGCTTGGCCTGACCCTTTCTACCTACACTCTGAAAGATGTACGTGTGTGTGTGTGGATGGAGGGGACAAAGCAAAGGTCAGTGAACCGTGTGCGCGACTCATCCCGTAACCCATCCTCCCTCTTCAGACCAGCAGAGGAAAAAAACAGAGAAAGGGATGAGAGAAATAGGAAAGGGTCCTCATGTTCAGCGGCAGCAGACTCTAGCTCAGATGGTAAAGGGACTGTGGGGGAAGATGTTAGAAGTGAGAGAGGACGCCGGAGGTATTAATACACACACACAAATATATTGAGTACACACAGGTTTAGTCGCTCAGAGCTTGATCATTCACAGCTCAGGAGTCTTAAAGCAAGAATTCATTCTAAATCTAAATCTGTCATTTGCTTCAAACCCATATGAATTTTCTTCCATGCAAAAGTCATTTTTGAAGAATATTGTGGTGAATTTTGGGGTAAACTATCACTCTAGAGTCTTCACTTATATTTTATTTAAGTATTTTGCATTTGATTCCTTATGACAAGGAGTGTGGTGAGATTCATATCAGTTCATATTGAGACCTCTGACTTTCGGTTGCTTTTGACTTGTTTGTACAATAGTGTCCAAAAGTGATATACAGATTACTAAAAATCTGTTAAAGGTTTTGTGATCGTATTGCATAGTTGCGCTTGAATATTATTTTGTTTTTTGTTATTATTTGTGTCGATAAAAAAAAAAAAAAAGAATATACAGGCTAAAACAGAACAAGATAACCAAGAAAATATTAATAACGGATTACAGTGTACAGAATATTACCAGATACATATATTTGTGTGTATTGTATGTTTAAATATGAAAAAAATATTTACCAGTAATTAAAAACATGTATAATGATGATAAAAAGTGAAAATTCAACTTTGCGTCACAGGAATAAATTACATTTTAAAATGTATTCACATAGAAAACTATAGAAATATGAAATTGTCATAATTGTCACAAGTCAACCTCTGTGGCTCTCTCCGGATTTCAGCAGCGGGTACTTTCGTCGGAGTATTAGTGTTCCTACCCGAACTCTTTTAACCCACGCACCTGGGCTGATTGCATCGCCAGGTGTTCGGCATTATCTGCCCTTTATAATCGGCATTCAGATGCCAGTTTGACACAAAGTCTTATTTAGTAATTCTGAGCATTTTCCTGTTTGATTCTATGGTGTTATTTTGGACTGTTTATCTGGACTTTTTAATTCTCACTGCCTGCCTTGACCCTTCTGCCTGTTTATCGGATTATTGATCATTGCTGCCTGCCCTGAACTGTTCTGCCTGTTTATTCGACTACGTTTTACTGTTTGTCTTGGATATATCTGATTGCCTGTGCACCAACCTCCGACTACTCTTCTAATAAAGTTTGCAAATGGATCTGACAGACTCCCGTGATTCATCAGGGACCCAGGACCCTTATTTCAAGCCGTCAAGCTTCTGTTATTCAAACTCACCAGCAACAGCTTGAGAAGCTCACCAAACTCACAGAGGAACTTGTGCGTTCTGTTCAAGCGCTAACCACCGCTACCACTGCAATTAGGTCAACCAGTCACTTCACCTGCTCCACCTGCACCTCCAGTGGTGTCGACTGTCATCAATCCAGCCCGATTGGCTCTCCCGGAGAAATACAGTGGTACTCCAGGCAAGTGTGAGGGTTTTCTCCTTTATTGTGAACTGTATATAAATCAGCAAACAAGTTGTTTCACCCTGGATGACAGCAAGGTGTCGCTAGTGTTTTCTCTTCTTTCTGGAAAGGCACTTGATTGGGTAACGGCCTTATGGAGGGGACGTCAAATGGCCTTTCCTTCTTATCAAAGTTTTCTTTGACAGTTCCGCGAAGTATTCGATCATTCAGCTGATGGAAGGAACGCTAAAGATGAATTACTCGCCCTTAAGCAAGGAACCCAATCAGCCACCAAATTCACCATGACGCACCCTAGCGGCACAGACTGGATGGGACAGCGATCCTTTCAAGTCCCTCTATCACCGTGCACTCTGAGAGGATCTCCAAGCAGAGCTCGGCAACCGTGATGAGGACAAGACACTCGGACAGTTAATGGAACTTGCCATTCGTACAGATCACCTCATCAGGTCTCGTCGTCCTCGCCATCTACCAGCTCTTCCCACAAGCTGACCCAGTCAAGGTCAAAGTCAAAATCAACCTCTAGCAGAACCCATGCAGATCGGCGCCACTCATCTTACCCCCGAGGAGCGAGAGAGGAGATGGGCCAATAACCTCTGCATGTACTGTGGCAATCCAGGACATATCCGGGCAGACTGCCCCATTCGACCACCTCGATCCTTCACTTACCGGGTGAGTGCTGTTTCCTTGTCATCAGCCATGAAAATTGATGTGTGTGTGATTAATCAAGCCCAAGAAATCAAAACCAGAGCGTTCATTAACTCAGGTACAGCAGGAAATTTAATTGATGTGGAGTTTGCTTCTAAACACTCTCTTCCTCTTCTTGCATGTTCACCCACTGTGGCAGCCCTCGATGGCCAACCCCTAGGGTCAGGGAGGATCACCGCCCAGACTCCCAAACTCACGCTACTCACCAGCTCTCTCCACTCTGAAAGGATCCATTTCTATGCCATCTCCTCACCTGATCACCCACTAATCCTCGGTCTGCCCTGGCTGGAACAGCATGACCCCATCATCTCTTGGTCCACTCATCAAATCATTCATTGGTCTACTTACTGCCACACGCACTGTCTCCACCAGATGAAAAGGCCCATCCACAGTATACTCACCACACCTGTTGTTTCACCTGACATACAAGACTTACCAGTCCAGTATCATGATCTCCAGAGGGCTTTAGCCAGGAGGAAGCCTCTCAGTTACCACCACACAGATCCACTGACTGTGCGATTGAGCTCCTACCTGGAACAGTACCACCTAAAGGCAATATCTTCCCCTTGTCACAAACCAAGACGAGAGCATGGAGAACTACATCAAGGAGGAGTTATTCAAGGGCTTCATACGACCTTCAACTTGCCTACCCCAACAAACCAGCTCCCAGCTGCCTGCCCTGAACTGTTCTGCCTGTTTATTAGACTACGTTTCACTGTTTGTCTTGGATATATCTGATTGCCTGTGTTTGACTACTCTTCTAATAAAGTTTTCAAATGGATCCTGACAGACTCCCGTGATTCATCATAATAATATTTCACATTATTACTGTTTTTACTGAATTTTTGATCTAAGAAATGCAGCCTTGATGAGAAGAGACTTACCAACTGCAAACTTTTGAACGGTAGTCTATATATTCACTCTCACTCTTCTAAAATTTCTCAGGAAAGATAAAAAGGCATGGATGAGTCAATAGATGGTATACAGAGAGTGCAGCTATGAAATAAAGGTGGATTGCAGCTTAGAATCTAATAAAAAAGAATTATTGGAATTTATTAAGGTCTGTAAATTTGTGTTTGTATACCTTTGCTAATCTCAGTTCACAGTTTCAGAAATGGCTGAGATCTCTTCCTAAACGCATGAAACACATGAGATCGGTGGGCTCTACAAGTGGAATAACTAAGCAAAAGTGTGTTTTTGCTCTCCTTTTCATTTCAGTCTGCTTTCAGAGAACTATTGCAATATTAAAGTGACCTTGTTTGATTTTTTTCTTCTTCTGTAGATCAGATTCAAAGAAAGAGCATCTGCCCTACCACATTTTTATGTTTCAGCAGTTAAAATGATTAAAAAAACCCGCACATTGGATGTTCTCTTTAAAACTGTGTCTGTGGTGCAAATAATTTGCTCAGCACTTTTAATTACTCACCAGAGAGATGTTATTAAGGCTGTCTAATAGACAACCTATATTAATGTGAGCATGTGTGTGTTTTAACAGAGTTCACGATTACTGCCTCAAGCCTTATATTTGATTAGTTTTTGAATCGCTCGATTTAGAACTGACTGAGAGCAAATGCAACAAACGACGGGCCTTCAGGGTCCAATCAATCAATTGATAAAAGGCGTCGGGCCAAATCTGAAATCAGTTTAAATGTACTGAGTTCTCAACACACTGCAGTCTCGATACGAGCTGCGCTATATGGACCTCTTTTGTCAACATTACTTTAAAAATAACTTTCCACCTACAGAGTGGAAGATATCTGCATTTTAGCATAAATAAATCTAGGTCTGAGGGGGGGCACTTATAAAGTAGTAGAGCCGTAAAGTAGTACGAGTAGTATAAAGTAGTACATGAATTTCAGAACTAGTCAACATTCGAATGATGCTGTACATGACAGATTCATTGAACCACAGTTTTGTTCTGCTTTTCGAGGTGTCATTTTGAGACATGGACATGGTAAAAACATTGGCCTCTGCTGCTTTCTGGAAACTTTTAAAGTCACTTTAATATATGATTACTCCATATATTTGGCATTATCGTCTGCTTAGTATCATGGATAGCCTCTAAACTTTCTATGAAATGTCAATATTTTGCAGCAGGTGTGATGTTAAATGTCATTGATCTTGAAATGTCACTGATCATGTCCATTGAACTGTGAACAAATTCATCTTCCTGTGTGCTTTCCTTCAGGTCTTATTATACTGTATGACATTACCTGGTTTGTTATGGAGATGACTGGTTTCTGACCTCTAAGATTTTATGCAAGCACAGTGATCACAGTGTAGTGTAAATCAGTATATGGATCAGGGAATTGCAGTCAAAAGGAACAGTAATGATCAATCAAGCAAGATTTGTATTGCATTTTTTTCTGTATTGAAATAAACTGTCATACATTTCATGCGGTTAATAGTCCAGTAACAAAATAAAATTGATGTGGTATACATTTACATACAGTACATACACAGTACTTCAAAAGTTTGGGGTGAGATTTCTTAAATGCTTTTGAAAGAAGTCTGTTTAGGCTCTATTTGATCAAACATGCAGAAATATATATTCTTACAATTTAAAATAACTGTTTTCTGTGTTCATGTATTTTACAATGCAATTTATTCCTGTGATCAAAGCTGAATTTTTAGCATCATTACTCCAGTCTTCAGTGTCACATGATCTTTCAGAAATCATTCAGATATGCCAATTTGCTGCTCAAGAGACATTTCTTCTTCTAATCAAATTAAGTAAAAAATAACATTATTTCCAATAAAAACTTTATAACATTCGAAATATCTTCACTGTCAATTATGATCAATTTAATAGTCTTACCGTTGTATAAAAAAAACAACTGACCCCAAACTTTTTAACAGTAGTGTGTATATTAGTTCAATTTTTTTCCAGGTGTTTCGTTGTATTTAAACTGTGTCTTGTGTCCAGCTTTATTGTATTTTTTTTTGAATAAATGTTCATGTTATCATTGCCTCCGAGTCCCTTGCACAAGTCTCACGCAACCAGGAAGTCCCGGGAACCCATTCAGGAGATCGCATTCATCTCCGTTAATACCATCTCGCAAAAAGACGCTTTGGTATTGAAGGTGATATTGAAGGGGATCTGGAAATGCCAGAGTTAATCCCCGCTACTCCTGATCCATCTCGGTCTGGTGCCAACCCTGAATTCAGTCCCGAGAGAGTCCCAGACCATTCGTCCCCAGCTTCAGCTCTCAATCCAGGCTGGTCACTGGAGGGAGACCTCCCCAAGAATTTTTTGGGGAGGGGTGAAGGTGCCTGGGTCACGATGTGGAGGGATGGGTCGGGGCTCGAATCACCTGTATCTATCTGTGACTTTGATCTACCGTGGCCTGAATCTCCCATATCTATCTGTGACTTCAATCTATCGTGGCCTGAACCACCTGAATCTATCTGTGACTCTGATCCACCTAAATCTATCTGTGACTCTGATCTATCGTGGCCTGAACCACCTGAATCTACCTGTGACTCTGACACCCCATACCTTGAATCAGCTATGATGGCTGTTGGACTCTGGCCCGAACCAAGCTCAGGTATGACCTCGTTGCCTGATCAGCCCTGGAGGACGTCTCCGCCATCTGATCCACCCTTGCGGGCGTCTCTGCCTTGGCTCAAGGAGGATCCTGACCCCTCTCAGGTCTTTGAGTACTCTATGTTGTCTGGGAGGCCCCCTAAGACTTGTGTTAGTTGCGTCTGGAAGCCACTGGAAGATATCTGTCATGGGAATGACACGAAGAAATGTTCAGATCCATGTGCAGACTTTATTTACATTACACAGAGTCAAAACAACATGCAAAGTCAGCAGTGGCAAACATGAGCATCAAAGATAACGGCATAAGAATAATCCAGATATGAGGCAGGGTTCGGAATCGGTAAATCCAATACAATGAAGACACGGGAAACTCTGGGAAACACGGAAGGCTTGACAAAGGGGAAAACACAGGTACATCCAATATTGACGAGCGTCTAAACAGGAAACAAACTGGACTTTTATACAGACATGCTAGCAAGGCTAAGGGGAGGAGCGAGTTAGTGGTCAAAGCAACAGACAAGGTGTGTGGAGACAACAATGAAACATTCTGACAACGAATGAGAAGAGCGGAGACATGAGTTTATTGAAACAAGTCCAGGCATGAAAACAGAGACAGAAACACAAAGAGTTCATGGGGCGCTGGAGGGGCATCCAGAGAGCTGGGCTGGCACATTCAGCTAGATCATTAAAATATCGATGATAACTAAGCGGTTTTGGTCATTTGTGACTTTCAAATTAAATTCAATTTAAAATTAAATGTCTTTTAAATTAACAAACAATACTGAGATGTTTCCCAAATTATCTTCTTTTATGTTACATACTTTAACATTGCCATTGCCTGAACATTTAAAAAAATAATAGCTTTAAATTATCTTTTGGGAGTATTTTCCAATCTGGTGTTATAATAATACATACCACTGTGCAGTTTTGGTGCAACACCATTTCTACGTACCTCAGTGCATGCTTTGCTGCAGTTTCAAAGAGAATTTTCTCTACTTAGTGGCACTAAAACACAGGTTCAAGCAATACGTGAACCCTGGTACGTTTTTATTATGTTGCTATAGATACAAATTGCTTTTTTTTATTAGGTAAAATTTCTTACACTGTTGCTAAATTTAATGCTTTACAATGTTGGAATCCTAATAGTGTTAAAGAATGCAAAACTGATATAAAAAGGGATTTGTTGATTCAACTGTGCCATTTCAACTTCCTTTTACACAAATGTGAACTGTTTTATCGAACCGTAGTTACATAGGATTCAATCCGAAGCTCCTTTTCTCTCAAGGGACTTTTCCGATGTATTTAATTATAAAGCACTTCATAATCTAAGATTACATTTATTTACAACTTATTTAATATTTTCTATACTTGTATATAAAGACAAGCACCTGCAGTTCCAGTCAAATGAAAGATCTGCTGTGTTTGTGATTTTGCATGTAATAATGTAAGCATCATTAATGATAAATAATATTAAATAAATTCATTATTTTGTTTCACATTTGTAAACTTGCTCTCCTTAGTTTATTGTGATCTCAGAAACTACCATTTTAATGAATGAAGCTCTTTACACCTTGCACTTAATCTATTTGTTACATTGTCTCTATACTTTGATTGTTACCATGAATGACAAAAACTGCAGTTTGCTCTCCAGATCTGTCCTATGAGGACCATGGCGGCAGGGACAGAGAAGCATTTCTACTGACTGAAGTCTGCAGACAGCATTGCGTAGCACTGTAGAACTGTAGAACTATGGTTACTTTAGTAGTCTTTTGAATGCATAAAATATAGTAATAACTCTGTAATAACAGAAATCAACCATCATCAAGCCTGTCAGTAGATTTTGAAGGGCAAGTTTGCACGTCTGTTGGTCGGCTAAGGGGACATGTTTATTGGCAAATCTGAAAATAATCGGATAATCCCAAAATCACCAAACTACAGCCGTTTGATGCAAACTCACAAACATCACTGTTCCTTCTGCACACGTCCACATTAGCTCTCTCAAAGTCCTGCTCCATCACCCTCGGCTTTAGGAAGACAAATTGTGCGAGTCATGCGGAGTTATCGTCTGCCTGTGGGACATGGGGAATTAGCTGCGAGCTGCCACTGCAATTAGAAGCAAAGATTGATCAGGCATCATTTCCATCCTCCGTACGGACTGTGTGACGTTCATCAGGCAATCTCACAAACATCCATCTCCCACGTCTTCAGCGCTTACGCTCTATTATTAGAGCAAGCGTTTATGTAATGAATCCCCTTTGATGTTTCTCAAAGAGCTTTTGGACTCAAAACACCTTTTCTCAGGTTTGACAGACGTCGCTAGGATCTCTGGCTATGCTTGTGGACCCACAAAAGCCAAGGTATATTGAAACGAGAGAGCTGCAGCTGTGTCGATAACGTTTTTTTTTTTTTTGTTGTTGTTGTTGCAACTTTTGGGTGTCTGAGAGGCGAGAGGCCGATAAAGAGAGGGAAAAGCTTCAAAAAAAAGACTGGCAAAGCTTTTTCTGTGCTCTGAAGCAGAGAGAATCACTAATCATTCCTACAAAGCCTTGAGTCAGCAAGCTCATTCTCTCATTCAGTATCTCTTTTGAGCCTGCGCCAATGGTGTAGGTTCTGATATCGCTCACACACATCGCTACTGAACACATAATGGCCTTTGAGTGGATGTGCTGTCGGTGATGAAACTTTAATGTACATCTTGATGGAATCATATGGATAGGCGTTTCATACGACACTGAAACTTAACCCAAAGTAGAGTTACTGTAAAAAGAATGTCAGGCAGCTTTCAGAAAGATGTGTTTATATCACAGTAACAGTATACGTCATGATTAGGGATGGGGATATTAATGCATTTATTTCTTCAACTAATGTACAGTTGATGAGGCTTTTTACTTCCTGAGGTGGTGTTGTGTTTTATCTCATCTCTTTAAGTTGCAAAGATGCAATTAAACAAATGTTACTTAAAATATTCTTTCTTTATGTTGATCCTATGCTAATTTGAATATTCAGTGTGTAAATGTGTTTCTATAAGATATATGGGGGCAGTCGTGGCCTAATGGATAGAGAGTCGGACCTGTAATCCAAAGGTTGTGGGTTCGAGTCCCAGGTCCGGCAGGGATTGTGGCTGCCCACTGCTCCGGGTGTGTGTTCACAGTGTGTGTGTGCGTGGTTGATCACTTCTCACTGCTGTGTGTGTTCACTTGGATGGGTTTCTAGTATGGGAAACCATACCTGGCCACTTGTCACATCCTTTCCTTTCCTATATATAGAGTATGTTTTGATGTTAGGTGAACTTAATCTTGATCACATTATTATAAAATCAATTAGGTAGGTTGTTTTTTGTTGTTGTTGATGCTCAGACATAATCAAGATGGCTTTGTTTAATTTATAAAATATTATTTATGTTTTTAATATGTGTGTGGAGAAGGCTTTAAGGATGATAAGAGATTGCTTTCTCTGTATATTTGCAACTTGAAAAAAAAAGATTAGAGCTTTCATAACAAATAATTAGTCTTCAATCAGTGTATTATGTAACCCTTTTAATAAAAAAAAAAACAAATGCTCTAAACAATGCCAACTCATATTACACATCCGACACTGTGTTCTGATTGAAGGAGTTCTTTGTATTGCAGCATATTGTGAAAAATGCTGTACATTTACTGTTGGCTTGACCTTTGTTACAGTATCTTCTACAATTTGAAATTAATATAATTTTTTTGTTTACTCTTTTATATATGTATATATATATGTACGTATTTGTATGTTCAAATACAAAAATAACAAGGTTACACTTAATTTATTGTTATTTTATTAGTAAGTACATATAACATGTAACAAGGACACCTTAAATAAAGTGCTACCTAATACCAATAATAATTATTTTAGTAACATTTTAGAACAGGGGACACTTAAATATTACTTTTCCCTCAATAAACTCCTAATTTGCTGCTTATAAATAGTTAGTAAGGTAGTTATTAAGTTTAGGATTAGGGACGTAAAAATAAAGTCATGACGAAAAAAGCATTAACATTAGCTTAAATAGTAATATGCATGCTAATAAGCAGCTAGTCAAGAAACCCTAAAAAATGTTACCATTAATATAAAGATATCTACATGATTTGTGACAAACAGGTAAAAACAAGTCGAAGTACGGTATGTAGATGGTACAGTAAGCAGACTTGAGCTTTTAAACTGGTGTGATTCATTTTTTAAGCCTGTGTTTTAAGCCTTCATTTTAGTATAAGGCAGAATAAACTGCACAGCTTTGCTGTTTTGCAATATTCCACCCCCAGGACTCCCGGAGTAATGGTTTCATATGTGCCACGAGGTGAAATATCCCTCAGCTTGCTACCCAATAAAATCTGAAAGTAAATTACATAACATTTCACAAGCTTTTTTCCTGTAGGCATTCCGCAGCATTCCATACGGAAGCAGCTGTAATTCATTCAGCGCTCTTTGCATCTGAGTTTTATTGGCTGTAATTCTTCACCGGAGAGACCGTAAGCAGCTGCTCCTGTTCGCCTTTTCATTCTGTGGCCACGATCTGCTCTCAGGTTTCAGGTGGTTTTCTATGGGGTAACAGCAGAGTAGGAGTGGAATGAAATGGCGTGAAGGAGAATATGACTGAAGAGGAGTCTGGGTGTGGATGAGGAAGAGCCAGAGAAATGGTAGTCAATCCCTCCAGAGATCGATTGCTTCTGCCAGGGCCAAAAGAGAAAAAAAGGACACTTAAAGACAATTAGTTTGAGGTGAGGTAAACACACTCAGATTGATGGCTCAATTCGGAGAATGGGAGAGAGAAATAAACAAACAGAGATTGCTCAGTCTTTCTGGAGTAAATCACCTTACACCACTTCTGTAGATTATCGGTTGCAAAGGAATCAATGTCACAAAAAGAACGAGTTGCCGTCTCTGTAAAGTCATCACTTACTGTATTATAATTAATTTGTTTCAACCAAAAATCAAAATGTATTCACAATCAGGCCATCCAAGTAGTTGATGAGTTTGTTTCAGACAGATTTTGGGGAAATGTAGCCCCCATTCCTCGCTAATGGATGCTTTGCAGTGAATGGGTGCCAAACAGCTAATAAAACCGTCACAATAAGTTTTTCTAAAAAAAAATAAATCCATTATTAAGCTCAAATATGACAATAAATGTCTGTGCCTCATCGCTTTGTTTTCAATTGCATGGAATTAAATATGCATTTCCCCTAACTAGGGTCCATACCAATTAGCTTCTGCCGTGATTCTTTAATTGACATGTCCCCGTCCGAGGTAAAAGAAAATCCCAGTGTCAATTATGACACTCTCTCATGTGAATTCATCTCATAAATACAATCATTCTGACTTGACCCGAAGACAGCATTTGAATTACAGGACAGGGTTTGTGATATTTAAAGTTCATCTTTCTTATGTGTAATGAAATATCCATTCAGTAAATAGTAGATTCACTCTGGATTGTTTTGGAGATTTGGGTCATTGACTGCATTAATTTTTTTTTTGAATTCTTTTTTACACTTGTTTTGTATTGTTTTTTAAAACCCCACTGCTCCTTGCTAACAAGCCTCCTTTCACATTTTTAATTTAGATCCAGTCTGAAAATGAGAAATATGGTATCATAGTATCTAGATAATCATTCATGAAGAGAAAAGCACTTTTTATTAATTTTGTTGTACCTTTATTTATTTATTTTTTATTGAAACCTATTATTCAGAATTTAGTCCTGCCCTCTAACTCGCAATGCTCCGAGTATGACACACAGTATAATAACTGCAAACACTGGGTCCATAAAAGCGCCGAGGCAGCAGGCTGTGATAGCGCACCCACAACTCACAAAAAGAGCAGTCACTTTCAAAAGCATACACTCGAGTCATATTTCCCTAAACAACAACAAAGCGCTTGAAATAATAAACCCTTCCCTTCTGCAGAATGCCTGGCAATGCATGCTGATGCCCAGCCAACAAATAACGTTACTGGGCACTGTAAAAGACTCAATGCAAATGAGAGCATCAATCTTGCAGAGCGCGACGCAACCATAGCGCGTTGACCAGCCTCCTTCAAGATCGCAACGCTTCGTCTAATGGCCACAGCCTCATCAGTGTTACGGCTCGGCCTCCTGCAAATGCGACTGCTGCAATACTGGTAAAAGGCGCGGGTGCTGCCACGAACTTGTGACTGTTGTGACTCTATGTTTTTCCCCCGATCAAGAGTCCTCCTGGTCGCCCCCCTCTGGCGGAACCAGCCGTGGATGGCAGACCTACACACAATGCTGAAGGTAGAGAACTACTGAGACCTACTCTCTCAGGTAGAAGGCTCAATCTGGCACCCACAGGCCAGTCTGTGGGCCCTACATGTTTGGCAGCTCGATGGGAGCCTATCTGCCTCCCCGAACGCGTACTAGACACCATTTCTCATGCTAGAGCCCCGTGTAAAAGACATGCTTATGCTCTATAATGGTCAGTGTTTTCGAGGTGGTCCTTTCGCCCTTGCACCATCCTCACTTGGGACCTGCCCACCTTGCTAGAAGCCCTCAGGGGCAAGCCCTTTGAACCCCTGCAAATGGCTACAGTGAAAGCGCTGATGCTGAAAACTGTTCTGCTGCTGGCTTAGCATCAGTTAAGCGAATAGGCAATTTGCAAGCGCTGTCTGTCAGCCAGCGGAACTCGGGCCCAATGACTCAAAAGTCATCCTGAAACCAAGGCTCTGTTATATACCGAAGGTGCTCTCCATTCCGTTCAGAGCGCAGGAGGTATTTCTCTCAGCGCTTCCCCCGAATGAGGGCCATGACTTAACCCTCTCTGCCCTGTCAGGGCATTATGAGCCTACATTGAGCGGTCTTCTGCCTTTAGACGGTCTGACCAGCTATTTATCTGCTTCGGCATCTGCTCCTAAGGGCTACCAGTCTCGAAGCAAAGGCATTCTAAATGGGCTGTAGACGCTATTTTACTGGCTTATTCCTCTTTGGGACAGGAGTGCCCCATGTGAGAAAAAGCTAGTGGAATCTCCCTCTCAGAGATTTGTGAGGCATCCACATTTGCCAGATTTTATAATCTGGATGTTCCGGCATTACATGCCAGGGTCCTTTCTGCCTCTGGGTTAAAGCTTTCAGTTCGTCGTGTTTGGCCGGTGCACGCCCAAACAGTGAACTCAGGCTCTTGAGCCTTAAAAAGTGTGTATTTACTAGCTCACTGTGTTTGGCTGTCGAATACTCAAACCGCGAGCCTGGGCTCACAAGCTCTTATATTTATGTAAATTAATAGCTCGCCATCTTTGCCCGTTGAAAGCTCAAACGGCAAGCTCAGGCACGAGCCTTTATACATGTAAAACCTCCTCGCTGTGTCTGGCCGTGCACATGCCCAAACCATGAACACAGCCTCATATGTCTTTGAGTACAAGGACGATATGAATACATATATGCGGGGCATTATTTCTCTGCATGCTTGTGTGACTGTATGCCCCGGCTTTGCCTGGGCTCTGTGTCATACTTGATCGTTCTTCATTTACAGTGTGGTGGAATTGAACTGAGTTCCCATAGCATCTTATCAGGCGCTTATCAGTACGTTATATGCCGCGCTGTATATACCCGCTGTATAGATGGCCCTGCCCCCTCAGACAAGCTGTATTTTTTCAGGAAAAACAAAACAAATTCCATTGGCGGAAAAAAACAAAAACATCTCTGCGATCAAATGTTTATGATTCTTGCGTAATTTGTTCATCAAGATGATCTTCACAGATAAGCACAACACTTTTGTATTTTGAAGCATAATTACAAATGCCAGATGTAAAAAGCTGAAGTTAATACAAATTTAATAAAAAAACACATACATAATTAAAAACAACAAAGTGACATTAAAATAACACACAGCAACAAAAAAAAAAAGTTAGTTAAAAAAAAAAAACAAAAATATATATATATATATATAAATATA
>JAUYWG010000038.1:26275155-26292552 GCA_034779775.1 Enteromius afrohamiltoni
CTAAGGTCATCAGTGATGTACTCATAAAATAAGTGAATAAATAAAATAAAACAAACAAACAAATAAATAAAAGATTGTTACAGTATTTTTACTACTTAAGTCTTTCTTTTTTTCTGCAATTTTTTTTCTTTATTAAATTATTGCACATTTCATGTTAATTTTAAAGTTTTATTTTTTTTTAATTTTAGTAATCAAATTAAATTAAATGAAAATAAGAAATGCTTTGCTTCGATAACTGCCTTCAAATGACAAAAAATGTATTTATTTTTTGTTTGTTTTGTTATAGGATTAGAAACACTCTTAGATTAGATTAGATTATCACATTAGATTTTTGCCCTGGTGTTTCTTTTTCTTTACAGCATCTGCTGTTGTTCATACTCAGGCCTATATTCAGTTATCAACAATGGCCTATCACTGTCACACTACACTGGTGCAGGAAAAAAGTATTTAAACTTTTGAAAAACAGACACATCTCACCTTTAAGTGTTTATCGCCCCTGCTCCAATTTGGCTCTGTTATTGTTTCAGAAATGACTTAATCATCAATAAGGACTGTTTGTTCTGGGCAGGTTTGCCACAGTTAATCCGAAAGCGGATTTGTAATGATGGTAATCACTCTGGGGGCTTCGACATGATATTTTTCATTTTTAATGATTTCCTTTGGCTGGGCATCTTGGGGATATTTGTCCATTTGTCATGATTGAAGTAGAAAGCCTTGCACGTTTCTCCTTGACCCTGGGAGAAGAAAAGATGCAGAAACCATCACTCGCGCACACAATGCCGCGTTTCCCTGCATAAAATATGGCGAATAACTGTCCTAACTGTGACCTTTGGCCTTGTGTTGCGTAAAAAGAACTGAATTATTATTCCAGGTAGCATGCGAGCATCAACTTCGGATGATTCTCCCTTTCGAGCTTCCCCGCATCATTAACTCGTTGCGTATTTGACGCCCTCGTTCGGTCATGCGTTGCAGCTAATGTGACATCATTATTTCAATATCAAACAATACCACCCTCATCCAAAACAGATTTAATCAGCATCCGACACCCATCTGGTGCTGATGGCAGTGATATCGAAATATGATCGGAGGAGATAATAGGTGTGTAGGTGTGCAGCTATTCGGCTGTTTCAGGTGACGGGTCTAATGAGATGTTTGTGTGTGTATGTGTGCGTGAAGGTGAAGGCCAGCCAGGCTTAAATTCGGTGAACTGATGTCGCTTCTGTGTGTGTTTCCACCTCACAGCTTAAGGTGACGACTAATACACGGGTGGCATATTAAAGAGCTTTGCTGAGCAGGACAGATGCACGAGTGAAATCTGCTCCTGCGTTGCTTTATTCCCCGGGTTACTCTGACCCTGGCGAGCAAGGACAAACACACAGGGAAAGATAAAGAGAGAGAACACAGTCCTGTAAAACAATTTCAGATTTGAGATTTGGAGAGCTGCTGGTAACACTGTGAGTGTTGGGTTTTTTGTCAACATTTTTCACGCATTTGTCTGAGGAAAGTGCTTTTAATGTACATTGTATCCATTTCTGTGTTCTCTGCTAATTAAACTCGTGACCTTGGCATTGCTAACATGCTACGCGAGTCTTGTAGCTCAGTGCTAGAAACGCCAAGGTCATGGGTTTGATTCTGAGGGGATGCAGCTGAACAAATGTATGCTGCTGGAATAGTCACAATTTCATTATGTTTTTGAAAGCAGTTCTGCTCACCAGGACTGCCTTTATTCGATCGAAAAATGCTGCAAGAACGGCAACATTGTGAAATTTTATTTCAATTTAAAAGAACTGCTTTCTATTTTAATATATTTTATAATGTAATTTATTTATCATGCAATTTATTCTAATCAATTTCCAGCAACTTTCAGTGTGACATAATTCATCAGAAATCATTCTAATATGCTAATTTGATGCTCAAGAAACATTTTAATACAAGAGAAATTAATACTTTTTTCTGTAAGGCTGCATTAAATGAATTAAAAGTGAAATTTGTGGCATTTATAATGTTCATAATGTTTGTTTTTAATGTTCATTAAAGAAGCCTAAAAACAAATGTATCACAGATACATAACTAATAATAAGAACCTTTATTGATATTTAAGCAGAAAATCAGCACATTGGAATGATTTTTGAAGAATTATTGAAAGACATGTGCTAAAAGTTTTGCTTTGCATCAAATGAATAATTTGCATTAAATATATTATAGAAAGCAATTAGTACAAATTATGATTTCATAATATTACTGTTTTTACAATATTTTTGATCGAATAAGGTAAACCTTGAGACTTTTCCGCAATCACTGTAACGCCATTTTGGAGAATATCCACCGAACACACTCCTTCTTCCGCCAACCGGTCCACAAACATGCACTGTTTTTGTTCAGATCAAAGCGTAAATACAAAGCATAATTATTATTATCACTACTGTACATAACCCTTAGATTAAACCACTGATGGCAGATGGACTACTCTGATGATGTTTTAATACTGTTCTGGATCTTGACAGTGTTATTTGGCAGTCAGTGGGACAGTCACAAGCCTCCTGGTTTTCATTTAAAATGTCTGTTCTAAAGAAGAACAAAGCTTTTACTGGTTTGAAATGACATGGGGATAAATGACGAATGACAACATTTTTATTTGAGGGTGGAGTATCCCTTTAAGTATTGGTAGTGTATGTCTTCAATGCTATGCAAGTCACTTTGGATAAAATGTCTGCCAAATGCATTCAATGTGAGTGGGGTAAAACATTTTTTTAAGTCAACATTTAAAAAGTGTTTTACTTTAATAATATGACCAAGATATTCAATGAACTGGATATTTAGTGCACCTATTAAGCTAAGTCACTCCCTTTACAACGATACAATTATAATTATGTGATCCAGCTTTATCTTTATGAGCACACACTCATGTTTGTTATTCAGGTCATCCAAGCTACAACACCCAAGAATAAAAAGACAAAGATAGTTACATCAATGTGACTTTTAAACAATGCACTAGATTTAGTGTTACATTAACAATGGCACATGGGAGATGATGTCTCTATAAATGCGTCTTTCTTTTCAGTTCAATTGCTGTTAATACCATAAACTTGTGTTCCCAAATATTTTTAACATGCACTACACCACAAGTATGTGTTAGCGAGAAAATAAATAGTGTCAATGTAGATTTCATGTTTTCTTAAAATGGAAATGTGTTTTCCTGGAAATTGAACACTTACACATAAGATAAAAATTAGATTTATCATTTTTTCCACTATTAACCATGACATCACATTTATACTTGCTTTTCTCTCTTTCTCTACCTTATTTCGAGTAGGGTAATAACACATACAGTTTGCTGAGTCTGTTTAGGCAAGCAATCAGAGTGCTCTAAATTAAACGAGGTATAAAGCGCAGTCATAAAAGCACGACCGTTCTTCCTCACCGCACAATTTAGCAACATACTCATTTTCTATTGGAGGGCATCGTCAGGCCATGGAGAACCTGATTCACTTCTCCTCATCTCCGTCTGTCACTCTCTTGACTTCCTCTGCATCCGCCGTGGATAATCGCTACGCGTAAAGTTACGCTTGCGACTGAAAATCATTTGCATAATTAGTTTGATTAGATGATGCAATCAAACACATGCGTCTGAAATCTGCTGGCTCATGTTTGTTGGGTAAGAAAGTTTAAACGTGCTTGTTTTATACAGCACTATTTTCTTACACCTTTTTTTTTTTCATATATAAATACCTAAACAGTGTAAAGCCAGATGCAATTATTTGAGAAGCAAAATGGCAATGGCTTCAATTATGAAGGATGGGGGGGGGGGATAAACCTAATTCAGCAGGAAAACAAGTTTATTTTTCATTCATTAATAAAGTCAATGAAGTTGCTAAGATAATTTGTGTTGTGTTGCGGTGTTTGCATAATGAAAAGAATCAAGATTTGTTGTATGTCAGCTTCTCGCAAATACTTCTTTGAACATGAGCAAGGCATCACTCCCGTAATAAACTGACATTGTGACATAATTCACTTGTAGTTTAGACAGCTTTGTTGACTATAATGGGAATGATCCGGTTTTGTTCTCTCGGGTCATTGCTAGCCATGATGCAGGGCAACTGCTGAGCTTTAAATTCTGCTTTGTGTGATGCAATGTGACAAGACTAGATCACTCATTTTGTGAATAATGAAGTCGATGTACACTTGCAATGGACTCTAGACTGCAATCTAAATTTGTCACAACAAATGTTTTTGTACCACAATTCAGGACAAGCTGCACAAGATAATGTTTCAAAACTACAGTGCAGTAGATCTTTTCCAAGTCATGCTTTTTGATTATGCTGGAAATAAACAAAAAAGTTTTTGCATACACACTCGCTTTAACATACAGGACCGACAAATACAATGTTATTATAAACAACAAAGGTGCACGCTTGCACAGAGTTTTGTTGACTACAGTGACTGCAAGTCTTGTTTGGATGCATGCTTGCACGTCCTACTTTAAATCCAAATGACCCATGCAACAAAGCTAAATCATTCCCTGTACAATCATTGTTACATGTTTGTATTTTGGACAGCTAATGAGGTTTAATTGTAGTTCTATTGCTTTCTTGTGATTATAATGGTTGCAATAACAAAGTCTTTTGAACCTCAATTCAGGACTAGTTGCAATATCTACTTTATGCAAAAGATAGAGTACATTCTTCCCATAAGAAACAATAAAATCACACTTTGAGGCTATAATGTAAGAAAAGTAAATTTGTTGCATGTAACAAAGGTAAATCACTATCATTCTTGTAGTTGCATGCTCGTAGGATTTAAATATAGTTTTGTTGCTGTGCATGTTTGCATGCACATAATGCAGCTTGCAAAATGTGAACACACCACAAAGTTGTAATGGTGCACACTTGCAGTGCTTTGTTGATTATGATGCTTGCAATATAGTTTTGACATGACAAATTAAGGAAATCTACCTCATTACAACAGAGTCTTCCAATAATAAACAATAAAGTCACATTTTTTAATGAGTATAACGGGAGCAAATTAGTTTTGTTGCATGCTCTATTTTAAAGCCAAACAATGCAAAGCAATAAAGCTAAATAATGTTGGTTGCATGCTTGCATTGTAGCTAATGGGATTTAAGTATTGTTTGTTGCTATGCATGCTAACATTGCACATAATGCATCTTGCCAAATTGAGACTTCTCCTATTATATACGGTGTAAGTTGTGATGGTGCATGTGATGTGGCAGTCTAGTTTTGCAGCAAGGCCTAGTGGGTTACATTAGTATACGGTGTGTGTGTCTGTTTCTATGAGAGGATTATGGACATATCGCACTTTGATCCTGATTACACTGACTGATCAATACAGGTGTCAGCAGTACCAAATCTCAGCCACCCAGAGTTTCACACACACGCACTGCAGCAAAGCTTCAATTAATCCCACTACCGCAACCAACTAACACCGAGCCCGAGGCCATAAAACCGTCTTTTGTGCATGTGTGTGTGCATATGATAGAGAGAGAGTGAAAGAGAGAAAGACCTGAAGACAGCATGAGTCATTTTGTGAGTCATTATAACCTCAGGACACTACTTTTGTGCAGCGGTACGTTCAGAGAAATAATCTCTCAATAATAATCAAGCCTGTCGTTATACTGAAGTAATCTTGCTCTTTTTGCCATATCGTTATTATCTGTGAGGTGTTTTCTCTGCTCTTGAGGGCTTAACCTCGGCTTAACTTGAGTTCAGCTACCTATCCTGGTAATTGCCACTTATATAATACGCACACTTTCTTACTAGTCGCTTCGGGTAGAAAGCGTCTGCTAGAAGCATAAATGTGAAATAAATCTTTAAAAATATGATCCCGAGCTGAACAGGAAGCCATTTTTATAAGGTACAGGAACATTTGCACAATACATCTGCCCGCACATTTTTCTCAATACTGCAAGTAAATAGCCGTCAGTGGAGAAACGTGCTTTTTTCCAGTTACAGCATCTGTCAGCAGGGGTTAAACATCATACAAACTAGACAAACTATGATGCTTTGGCTAGTTAATGTGGAACCTCTCGGAGATCTCTATCTCTGGGATTGAACAGCGTACGGCCTTGAAAATTAAGTTATCAAAAGGAAAGTTTATTAAAACTAGAATCTAAATTATATATCTTCATATATCTATATATATCATATATCTATATAAATTATATATATTGCATGTCAGAGTTACTGACATGCAAACTTTGGAAAAATAAAGATTTATGTTCAATGCAGTTATTTTGACAGAACTAAACAAGATACATCTCTATATTCAACGTTATTTGTTTTTTTAAACATCCCTATTTAAAAGAAAGAAGTATCATATTTTTGCAAATTGACCCACATTTAGTTTTTGACCACTGAAAATATATCCATTTAAATCATTTATTCCCGGAGCCATATTGAAATTAAAACATCTCTAGAACTGGACCAAACAAGGACTTAAAAGAACCCTCCACTTTTTTTTGGAAATAGACTCATTCTCCAACTCCACCATTAGTTGATTAGTTGAGTTTTACCATTTTGTAATCGATTCAGCCGATTTCAAGGTCTGGTGATAGCACCATTAACATAGATCATGCAATTCAATTAAACCAGTGGCATCACGTTCCAGTATCAGTATTTTTCCTATTTAAAGCTTGACTCCTCTGTAGTTATATCATGTACTAAGACCGGCAGAAAATGAAAAGTTGTGATTTTCTAGGCCGATATGATTAGGAACTATACTTCTATTCTGGCGTAATAGGTGCTGTGATATCATGCAGCTCCTCTGGAAAATAGTCCCCAGTTTGTAAGAGTCAAGAGTTGTTTTCAGTTTTACTTTATATTTGTAAATATTTATATTTATAAATCATATTTATCTTTAATTATTTTACATTTGATTTTGTTTCCTAGTATGCATCTAACTTTTCATGAATCTGTCTGTCTGCCAAGTAGCATTTCTTTATTTTTTTTAATTAGCTAGAAACTTTTAGCAGCATGAAGTTATTTCTAAACTGTTCACCATTGTCCAAAGTGTTGTTGCAACACAGTCTCACTCCAACTCATCACAAGATCATCTTTTTGCAAATGAAGGTACCCCATTTTAGTCACTTTTTGACATTAAGGGTCCTCCATTGCTTTCAGTTGTTTTGCTTAATGCAATGGTTTGCATGCATATATAAATTTATTATATATATATTTTGAATCCCTCCCCCTACCTACCCACCTCAACAATATCAACACACACACACACACACAGGCAAATGCAGTCACAGGTATTTATTGCACAAACTAATCATAAGTCACAAGTCTTCTGAAGACACACATGTGAAGAAGAGAGAAAAACACACGGTTTTAATTACTAAAAATGATCCCGCTCTGTTAATGCGTTGCGCTCATATGACATTGTTTTTAACCAATATGTCTTTTAATTATCATGATAAAATGTAAAAAATATTGCACCGGCATATTGACGCTAAAAGTTTCCTATTTAAAACAACCCTTCACGTCGAAAAATGACCAAAAATGGGTACCTTGAGCATCAAAAAGTGACACAAAAGGGTCTTGACCAAGCGTCAAAATGTGACGAGTTGGAGTGAGACTGTGTTGGTTTGTGTTTTGCGTCAGACTCTGTATGAGCACACAGGCCACCGATCAGCTCTTTCTGGAAGCTTCTTTTGGAAGATATCCATCAGCTGGCCTCTTCTGCTCCAGCGGCCATCACTCAATAACTCCCCGATGTCCGTTGGCTTGATACACACTCACACACACACACACACGCTCGCACCAAATGCAAAAGCTAAGCTGTCAGGATGCACCGCTGCACAAGCCGACATGAATACAAACAAATAAACAAACAGCAGCACATGTGCCAGATTCAAAGAAAGGGACGGCAATTAATGTAAAGGCTGTTGTTGAAGCGTAATTCTCTTTCCTCTTATCTTTCACACGGCTAGTGAACGTGTCCGCCCCGCGCTTCCACTTCGCCGAATATATCCTCTATCTCTGCCTTCCACACCTGCTGCGTGAGTGTGTGTGTGTGTGTGAAAACATTGCAGTGTAAGAATCAGAAAACGCCCAAATATACGGCTGAGTCTCCATGGCTTCCCATGAACACATAGTGGTCCCACTGTTCCTCACGCTTCAGGGCAGATCGTTCGTCTGAGGAGAGAGATGTTTTGGACCATAAAGTACAGAGAGCAGGGCAGGACAAATGTAAGTGTGTGTGTGTGTGTGTGTATAAGCTTTTCTCCGAGTTACAGATGGGCTTGATTTAGCCGGAGGTCAAAGTCGTCAGCACAACAGTGTCATCTTATCACCACACAAACTAATGCTGAATTCATCATACTGTAGTTAATGCATGTACTCACGCAGTGGGTTATTGTTAACTAAAATTCAACTAAAACCGTTTTGAGTTCATTTTAATAAATCAAAGATAAAGTACAGTACAAGTATTAGTTAAAAAAAAAATCTGAAAAGAAATATATAAAAAATAATAATTTCATTATTAAATAATTTCTTTAATTTAGCAAAACTAAATATTTACCAAATAAATAGCTTACAAATAAGTAACTTTTGGCTGGAATAAAATATAAATATTAGATGAGAAAAGTGAGTGAAAATGAGCAAAGCTTCAATAAAATATGTTTATGTTGAAGTAATAAAAATACTAAAAACTAAAATAAAAAGCTTCTAAAAAAAAATTACATTTAAATGAAAATAGCTAATTAAAAATATTAATAAAGATTTCATAGTTTATTCAAATAATAATTATAAAGGGTGTAAGTATATAAAAAATTATGGTAACTTTACACACAGGCTCACATATATATATATATATATACACACATACATACAGTAGTGGATCAAAACCTTTCATCAAAGATGTCCTAAAATTAAAAGCAATACCTAATATATATATTCAACTATTGAATGTACATTGCTTTAATTGAAGTGAAGCTTACATAAAATATGTTAGATGATAACTCAAAAAAAGTTAAATTTAACTGAAATTACCACAACTAAAAAAAATTAAATAAAACTAAAATAAAAAATCAAAAGAATTAAAGATAATAATAATAAAACTAATAGAAATGATAAAAGCAGATAACAAAACATAAGCTAAGAATACTACTAAAATAGATACTAAAATATCTCTACGCTCACGTATCCACACTTTCATTAAATAGCCTATTTTGTCACACAATATATGAAGGCAATTTACAACACTCCTTCTGGTTAATTGGGGTCATTTTGTGACCTGTTGACCATTTAATTGGGGTACTGAGATTGAAGGGAGGAACATGTATAAGGAGAATAAAGGATTTGACTCAGGGGATTTATTTCTTGAGTGTTTATTGGCTAATAGGACAGTGAATGCTGAGACCCCCTCATAAAACACAACCTCGGTCCTTTACATTATAACCAATCAAATCTCTCTCTCTCATTTGGTCGTTGCGTTCCTCCATCTATATCAGTTCCGTTTTTTATCATTAAAAGGGATTTATTGACATTTGTAAAATATACAGTATATGCTCAATAATGTAAGCAGGCTTTAGTTTTTATATATCTTACTTCATATGCTACTGCTGTTCTGATAGGGTTGTAGTTGCCATTTGATATCCAACCTAAAACTTGAAGGAGGTGACAACCAAATATCAAGTGGAAGGTGAGAGATAAATGTACAACCGCAAGCAGACAGATGTACAAGCTAACCAAGCACTGAGCGTTTTCCTTGGGCTGATGAATCGTGAGCACACATACAAAGTTATCACTACTCAATTACAAATTAAAAAATCCAACAGAACAAGCAAGATGTTGGACTGTGATAGACAAACATCTGCTCACACAGATGCTCCTGTGTGCCGTCCTGCTTGTGATCACTGAAGAAACATTATTATGAAGAATAACTCGTTCAAAGTAGGACTCAAACCTTCAGGTGTGTGTGTGTAGAGTTTAAAAGTGCTGCTAACAGATATGGTATATATATATATATGTGTGTGTGTGTGTGTGTGTGTGATCCTGATGATGTCTGCTTTTCTTAATGAGCTGGTTTGAGAAAACAAAACAAGAGATTACCAATTCATTATGATGCATCTCATGAAGAAATGTCGGGTTGTATTTCACTCCAAAATATATTATATAACAATTTAATTATATAAGTTTACTCACCCATAGGCCATCTAAGATGTAGATAAGTTTATTTCTCCATGGGAAGAAACAGATTAGGAGACATGTAGCATTACAACACTCAGTGAGGGAACCTCTGCAGTGAATGGATGCCGTCAGAATGAGAGTCCAAACATCAATTAGCATATTGTGAAGCTGCACATGAATTATTAAGACAACTTTAATTCCACTGCTTTCCTCAGTCCTCTATCCATAATATTGGATTTAGTGAAAAAGTCATCTCGTCTGACTCTCTTTCTGACGGCACCCATTCACTGCAGAGCATCCATTGGTGAGGTAATGATGTACTACACATTTCTACAAATCTGAAGATAAAGAAACAATTACAACAAACTAATTCTTTAAGATATTTTTTGTATGACATTTTGTATGACATTTGATTGCAGTAATGAGAATGATATTTTTTCAAATTATAGTTATCTGCTAAGAATTGTGTCGAGGAGTATAAATGTGATAAATTATGAATATAATCTCATAATCCGCATTAAAATTCTTTATTTTCTTTTACAAAATATAATTGTGTTTTGGGGTGATATATGATTCATATCTTTGCAAATTCACTCATCTAATTGAAGGCCATTAGGAGATGATTTCTTTGCTTTGAAAAGTAATTTCTCAGCCTTCAGGGTGGGAATGTTATTATTCAAAATTATACTCATTTGTTCCAAAAAAGAGACTTTCGCCATTGTTTTGCTGCTTCTCCATCATACGCACACCTGGCTGACCCTTTTAGCTTCTCGTTCAACCAATTTAGATTTATTTCAGAGTGCTTAAACATGCATAAATGTGCACTGAGAGTAAAATGCTGCGGTCGCTTTTAGCCGAGTACCTCCACAATTCAATCAGTTCCCAGTAACAAGATGACCAGTATAAACACAAGTGCTGAGACTTCATTACTTTCAGCCTGGGGAAAATCCTGTGTGATTTTATTGGAAAAGCCATATTTACATAAACCTGTGTGGAGGTCTATCAAGCCAGAGCACATTAACCTGCTCCGCAAACACGAGAGGCTCAGTTGTACTGCAGTGTCTGTGGAACAAGTGTCTGCTAGGAGAGAAAAGCACAGCGGCGTGCCTTAACATTCAGGTAGTGTGCGTGAAATTGACATGGGTGTCGTGGTGAGTATTGAGATGCTGCCTATGCTGCAGTCATGCTTGGTCTCTGTGTGAATCACGAGTGTTGTGTGTTGTGCGTTTAATCAGCGTGTGGCTAGTTTGATGGGGGAGAGTGTGCCGTTGACAAGATTTTTATTGAGGTCACACTGCATGTGAATATGAATCTGCAGGTGAGGCATGTTGATGGAGGGGTCATGTCATGTAAGAAGGTTCCACGATCAATGCGTAGTGATGGAGATTGTGTCATACTGGCACAAGCATGGACTGCTGTGCAGATTTTTCTGAAATAAAACTGAAATGCACTTGTAAAATGTAAAAAAAAAAGTAAAAAAAAAAAGTTGTGTTTAAAAGCACTGATCGAAATAAAAAATGTATTGTTAAAATTGATTTACTAAAACCTAAACTTAAATTAATTTACACACACACCAATATATATATATATATATATATATATATATATATATATATTAGTGCTCTCAATTAACTAAAATCTGAAATAAAATGTGATTAATCATGATTAATCCCACCTAACATTCAAGTTTTTAAATAAACTTGTATATTTCAATAATTTAACATTCGAATTAATGTAGAAACAACATACATAAAAATACAGTAGTATATTTTTAATATTTGAAAGCAAGTATCACAGATAACAGCTTTAGAAAAGTTTTTTGCCTTAAAGGGGTCATACAGCCATACACACAACCACCCTATAAATGATAAAGATCCACAAGTATTTTTATGAAATTAAAAGAAGAATAAGTTTTGACAGGGGAAAATTAGCTTTTTTTACACTATATTTGAGAGATCTTAAAGCAATCTATATTACAAACTTTCCATTAAGATCCTAAAGAATCATACTAGCTTGTGGAAAATTGGTTTTGTATGACCTCTTTAATATTTAACTTTTGGCACGCATGCTTGTAAATTATTTTGCGCTTTAATATGAAATAATTAACTCGCCTAACTCACCTGAGTTATCTGAAGTTTGGCAGTAAAGGCATTCTCCTTTTAAATAAATGTAGATTAAATAAATAAATTATAGACAAGAAAAAAGACAGAATGTGGTAAATATTTTAAGGCTATTAAAAAGTAATTTTCTGTGTTAACATGCTACTTTTGACAGCAATACTACACACACACACACTCACACACAAAACAATTATTGTGTTTATCTGTTATATAATAAATAGATTAAAATATATATAAAACAATATTTAAAATGTTAATTGCCACATGAAACACCTGGGCTGTTGACTTCAGCCCTGATCTAGCCTTCCTGTTAAGTGTTTCCATATAAACTCTTGAGTGCTGACATTTCAGCTGGAACTTCTGATGTTTTGCTGACGCCACTACAAACCTCAGATTGCACACGCTGGTAAATATAATTGTAAAGAGAGTTTTTGCTCAGCAGTGACGTGCAGAAATCTTTCAGTGCTGCCAAACAGGGAGACTCCTTTTGAGATTGCAGGAGAATCCTGCAGAGAAAAAATATGTATCATATGCAAAGTCTCAATTCTTATGTACAGATATACAGATTTTTTATGTCTCGCCAAGGCCGCATTTATTTTACCTAAAATACAATAAACTTTAATATTGTAAAATAGCTGTCAAAATCATTTTAAATACAATTTATTCCTAATGTATTATTACTCCAGTCTTAAGTCTCAAGATCCTTCAGAAATCATTTAAACAGCTATTTATTATAAATTTTCGTGATTTATTTCTTTTTCTTCTGGATTCTTTGATGAACAGAAGCTAAAAAAGAACAGCATTTATTCAAAATAGAAATCTTTTGAATAAATGTATGCCTTTACCAGCACTCCACTATCACTTCAGTCTTCAGCATGAGCTAATGTGGCTCATAGGAACATTTCTCGTGTGAGATGTTCAGCTCTTGCTCGGCTGACAACCAAGCAGCATCTGTTTGTCAGTAACAGGGGTGTTTTCAGTAGCTTTATTCTGATTCCAGTGGAACAGAGAGCGTTTGGATGAGAGAGAAATGAGATGCAGGTCTGTGACAGCTGTGTACAGAGCAGCGCTTCATGCCCAACACTGATGCTTTATGTTGCCTATGAGCCAATCTGTTACTGACTACAGAGAAGAAGAATATCTGAAGTTGTTTATCACTGTAAGGGAAAGAGTCAGAAGGAAATAACCTCTGATGACAATACAGTTGCAAACCTGAGCACAGAATCCCTGAAGAGACCTGTGATATAACGTTGATGTTGATTGTTGTATCTGCACTAAGTCAGAATCTTTGCTTGCTTTCCACACACTGGGTTTTCCTTCCCAAATGTTCTCCAGGGCTCATAGTCTCAGAGCGCTTAGAGCCTCAGTCATTATAAAAACATGATGGTGAGCAATAACACTATAAGCCATTTCCCAAGCAGGGACGACATGTACTCCCGTATTTCATACATATCTCATTAAACCTCAGAGTTTCACGGCTCTCAGCACAAAGCCTCTCACATATGAGAGATCATATACTGTAAATGCTCGTAAGATACGGACGGTGATCAAAGTGTTATGTATAAATGTATATATGTATGTATGTTGAGCCAACACATTTGTATAATGTTGCATTCAGCAAATTCTATTTGCTGTTAGTTATGGGTTACTCCATGCCGAAATTGAAATTTTGACCCCCATGTCGTTCCAAACCCATAAAAGCTTTGTTTGTCTTCAGAACACAATTTAAGATATTTAGGAGAAAAACCGGGAGGATTGTGACTAGCTGTGTTTCCATTACCCTTCAAATTGCACAAATTATAATTGCGTTGAAATATGCATTATTTTGCGAAAACTCCCATATTGTGCAAAAAAGTTTTTATACTCGCAGAAAAGGGAGTATTTCACAAAACTGCAATGGAAACCGATTCTCGCATTTTCAGGTCACATGGCATATGGAAAAAGTCATATGATCATTCTTCCAAGAAACACTTCATATGTGTTTGTTCAAGAGTTTAAGGGGCTTTCCTTGCCATTAATGCTTTGACAGTTTAACCCTGCTCACATTTGCGGCCACTCGGCTGATGCTTATTCCAGCCTCGCCATGCATATTTCTGAAGTACTGTATCTCTTCGTGCTGCTTCTGTAAAGATCCATGCATACGCCTCCTTTTTATAAATATATCCAAAATACATCAAAGCTCGCCAAAACATTGTTGTCATGACTTATTGCAGGAGGGAAAGGGTTTTGTTTTAGCCGCATAACGTTGGTTAATAGAAACAACGTCATTTCGCAATACTTTTTATCACCAAAGTTTTGCGCAAGAGGCACTGTCAAAGTCCAGATAAATATGAAAGACATCATCAAAATTAGTCCATCTGCCATTAGTGGTTCAATCTGAATTTTAAGAAGCGATGAGAATAATTATTGTGCGCTACTGTGACGCAAACAGACACAGAGACGAAACGTTAAAAAAAGTTATTATTTTTCTTTTCTTCGCAAACAAAAAGTATTCTTGTAGCTTCTTAATGCTACTGTTAAACTATTGATGGCAGATGGACTATTTTTGACGAAGTGTTTCATACTTTTCTTGAAGTTTGACAGTGTTTTTTCCTTGGCAGTCAATAGGGCAGTCACAAGCCTCCCGGTTTTGAAAGCTTTTATGGGTTTGGAACGACACTGAGGTAAGTGATTAATAACACATTTTCATTTAGGGGTGGAATAGCACTTTAACAACATGAATGGCATTAAGCACATTTACAAAAGAGCTTAATTTTCCAGATTACATGTAATCAGTCTCTGCCCAGCTTTGGTAGTTTTTGCACCGGCGGTTGGTAGTTCTGTACTGTACGTTCCAGAAAGGAATAAATAAAGATGCATCTGAAAGAAAGGTTGTTCCTCTGAGGGCTTGTATTTAGTGTGGGCAGGGGCGTCCCCATGGGTGCACTTGGCATTTTCATGCCTTTGCTCAGCCGGGACACACACACACCTCTGTCCGCACACGCACACACACTGTTTACAACCTTGAAATCAAAAAGCCCTTTCAAGTGCAAATGAATGCTCCTTTCCATCAGATAAGAGTGACGTGAACAGATTTGCAGATTTCCATTTCAAAGCAGCAAAGTTTGTCCCGATAAACAGCTCTCCGGCTTGATCGCAGAGTTTACAAATCAGCTCCGAAGGCCAGATAACCTGCCACCGATGCAAAACGGACACGACTCTGGCAGAAGCCTCTGAGGGTTGAGTGTTAAACAGGAGGCGTTGCTTGCAGTGCTTTAGCGGGGCTGGAATCAGTCGGGTTGCACAGGCTGATCAAACAGGGCCGTATCAGCAGAAAACGCTGTAAATCATGTCCGCCAGGCACTTGTCCTCAAATCAGGCTGTGTTGTAAATACAATTGTAAATCTAGAGATAAATGTGAGCGTTCGCATACACAGTTTACAGATTAGCATGAGAGATTAACGCTAATCGACATTGTGTCGGTACTCACACATGTCAACAATGCATTCATGCCAAGACACCAAATCTGTATAATGCAATGCCTATATTGTATATTGTGTTTGCATTTATTTATAAATGATATATAATCTTAGAAAAACATGCTTATTTTCAATTAGTGTCCTGTACAAATTGCTTAACTTCTAAGATTTTGTCAAGTTTTCAACTGACCCTGGACCACAAAATTATTATGATAATTATAAAATTATCATAATTATCACAGGTAGCATTAGCAAATGCATTGTAGGGATTAATTATTAGTTTTTCTTTTATGCCAAAAATCAAGTAAAGACCACGTTCCATGAAGATATTTTCATATATTTCATACCATAAATATACAAAAACATAATTTTCGATGAATAATACGCATTGCTAATAACTTACATTAAGTACATTAGTTTGCTATTCAATAATTAACATCAAATTGAATAACATATTTTAAAGACAAGAAAGAATGTTGTGTAATGTTGAGGGTACAGTACGTTTAATTCATCAGATGTAAATCATTTAAACAAATGCTTAATCGTAATGCTATGTTTTGATGTTCATGTCACATTTTCAGTATATTTTCACATATATAGGTTCATGTTTGCAAGGGATTTCACAGCATATTTGGATAAATAATATTGAAATAATATAAATGTATCAGCATTTTATAGGAGTATAAAATGAATTTGGACAACAGCTAAAAAAAAGGGTTTGTTTGCTTATTTATAAATCTTATAAGAGGAATATTATAATAATTATTTTATGCATTTTACTTTTTTAGAAGAATATGAGACATCCCAATAGCGATTCATATTTGTTTATTCATTTTAGAACCATTTGATGAAAATATTTCACAAATGTGCTCATATTGAGACCATATTAACCTTAAAACCTTGTTAAATATTCTCTTCTAAATCTCTAGAGATGACTAAAACAAACTATGCATCTGCCTTTGCCATGTAAAGTACGATCGTTGTGCATCTCTATTCTCAGTAACACAACAGGAGTGCCTCTTAGAGGTGTCTTCCTAAACCTTAATTTCAATGTCTAGTGTCTCTCACAATCTGACAGTCTCACTCCACCCTTTCCAGTCTCACATCGTGATACACTTTCCTTCTTCCAGACATCAGCCAATTCTGTGAAGCTTGGCCCGGTCCATGCGTATCACATCCACACTCCATCAGCTCCAGGAAACTCTTTCATTATCTGCTCATCCTCTCAGAAATCTCATCCCGTTGTTATGTGTAACTCTCCGTTTACACTCTTACTTTACTTGGATTGTCTCATTGGCTGTGTTCAGAATGTAATACTAAAGGTTGCATACTCTACAGCTTGAAGGAAAGGTGATTTTGTAATATAAATGAGATACAATTAGAGTTTTTATTCACATTTTTAATTATTATTATTTTTTTTAACTGCAGTAATTTAGTTTTTTGTTTTTGTCTTTTTCATTAGTTTTTTTTTGTTTCTTTGTTTGTTTTGAACAAAATATTTAGTGCTGGGCAATGATTAATCATGATTAATTGCATTCAAACTTTAACTTTTTGCTAATATAATATATGTGTGTATGTATTACATAATTTCAGTTAATGTTTATTTTATAAAACAAACAAACAATATATATATATATATATATATATATATATATATTAAATCATTTATTT
>JAUYWG010000038.1:26318990-26332204 GCA_034779775.1 Enteromius afrohamiltoni
TGTTCCCAGTGGAAAACCCCCCAAAAGTGAGCTGTACTGAACCGTGCCGTGCCGTACTATGCAGTGGAAAAGCGCCAATAGAGTGATCTGAAAGACTGGAACTCACCCGTGTGGGAGCAGACTGCGGAGTTGGTGCGAATGTGTCCAGGTTGTCCACAGTAGAGACACAGGTTCTCCCTTAACCTCTCATAGGTTCCGGGCTGGGTTGTGAGGAAGGTGGTATGAAGGTGCGTGAAGTCGTGAAGGGTTGTGGACGTTGGGAGCGCATCAAATTATCAACTTGGAAGGCTAATTCCATGAATTGCTCAAGTGACTTGCCCTCGTCACGACAGGCGAGCTCGGATTGTAGTTCCCTGGAGAGTGCCTTTTGGTAAAGCGCCTTGAGTGGTTCTGGCGGCCAGCCGGTGTGTGCTGCGAGCGTTCTGAACTGCAGGGTGAAATCTGCGGCCGAGCTGGTTCCTTGTTTAAGGCTTAAAATCTCCTCGCTGGGTTCGCGCTCATCCGTGGCGTGATCGAAAACTTCCCTGAATCGCCGCATGAATTTAGAGTAGCTCATGAAGGACATGCCCTGTCCTTCCCACAGTACGGTAGCCCAGTCCAGAGCTCTGCCCACCAAGAGCGAACATACCAGTGAAACCTTACTGTCGTCGTCCACAAAACTGCCAGGCTGACGACTAAAGTAAAGGCTACACTGCATCAAAAAGCCCCGACCTTTTCCCGGCGAGCCGTCATATTTCTCGGGAAGTGCCACCCGTGCAGCATGACTAGGACTAGGGGGTGACTGAGGTGAAAAGGCTGGTGGCGGTGAAATTGAATTGGTTTTAAGCAATTTTATTAGATGATTTTAACCATTTCTGTTGAGCTTTATTTATTTATTTTTTTCTTAGACCTATTACAAATAGTTGCCAAGGCAACATTTAAATATTTAATTTGGAAAAATGTTTCAACTAATATATTTTTTATATATTTTATTTTAGCTTTATGTCAGTTAGTAAAAATATATTTCAATAATTTGGGCAGTATCAACACTAATGTTTAATCTTAATTTCAGTGAAAGTTTTAGTGTGTTTTGTCTATACTGTTTTTTATAATTTTTTCTTTCAATTAAACTTTATTATATAGTTTTAGTTAACCATAATAAACCTGGTCACAGATTCTGACAGTTTTCAGACTTAAAGACGTAAAGTTTGAGGGAGTGTTGTGTTTCCATTCATAAACTGCATTAATGTGTGAGCTTGTGTAAGAACAAAATTGTGTGAATATTTTTACATTTAAATTGTAAAATAACTATTTTTTGTATTTAATGCAGAGCTGATTACTTGACATTGTGCATCCATGAACATGCAACCTAGAATGGTCACGTGCATCTATACACACAATTCAGAACGCCAGCATTTCATTTTAAGCATAGATTCGTTTTCTCCAATTCTTCCTCCTCATCCATATTTTCGGAAATCGTCTCTTTCCTTCCTCTCTGACTGACAGGATCACTTCTTGTCCTACTATCCGCTCTGGCTTTGTACTTGCGCCAGCTCTCCTCCCCCCTCTGGAATTGTGTTCTTCGCACTGCGGAACCGAATGGAAATTATTGAATCCGAGGAAGTTTCAATGCATCACAACTATCTCCTCGCACACTCTCTCAGGTTCATCTGCATTCCAGCTGTACGTCAATCGCCCCTCCACTTCCATTTATTCTAACGGTAAAGATAAAGTGGCTGCCAGCAGGACAGTATTTGCAAAATATCATTTTGTATTCTCCTTTTGTCTCCCTCGCCCTCTGTGAAGGGAAAGTTTCCCTCTGTGTGTGAGTACATGCTCATGCATGGGGAAATGGGTTTTAGTTTCCACAGTTGACCTTATAAGCTCTGGTCATATGAAAGCTAGAATATTTTTTTTCTTGTGTGTGTCTGTCTATCTGTATCTAAACACACACACACTAGTGTTCAAAAGTTAGATTAGTAATGAAAAAGAAGTATCTCATGCTCATCATGGCTGCATTTATTAAAATAGAAAAGGTAATATTTTGAAATGATATGGCAATTATATGTAACTAATTATTACATAATTGAGCGTGTATATATATATATATATATATATATATATGCAATTCTGAATGTCAGAACAGCACAAATTGTAAGAAAAGAATACTGAATTTCAACATAAAAAGATTCAGTTGTGAGTTAATTATTTTTATTAGTTAAGCTTTATTATTCACAATAAACTTTTTTTTTTTGCATTGCATTGCACTAGATTTTAACAAACACAAAGCACATACTTCAGAGATTTAAAGTCTTCAGAAATATCTGTTCTACTTTAAGTAATTTTTTCATGTAGCTTTAAAATCTTATTGAAACTTTTGCATCTTTTTTGGTCACAAGTCACATAAATCCAGAGTCTGATATCATTGACACACCAGCAAATTTCAATATTTATTAACAAATAAGTTTCAAGAGCTGCGGCAGTAAATAACGTGCAAAATAATGCTCCAGTTATGACTTTATATCTAAATATGCAACTATAGTTTATGTTTCGGGATTGACAGGCAGTTCAGCCTGCATAGCTCAATTTATAGTCCAAAGGTTTTTTTATTTGTTTGTTTAATTTTTTTAGATGGTGAGTGGATGACAAAAAGTTTTGGGGAGGTTATTGAACTATATTAGACACAGCTGGATTTAAGGCATTGGTCAGTGAAGCGGCTCCTGTCTGACTAATGCCCCCTGCTGGAAAATATTTATCATTCTCTTTATTAAAATGGCTCATGCAGTTTAAAAAGGTTTATACACCACAAAAGATAATAAGATAAGATTAATTGTCTTTTTAGCAAGTTATTAATAAAAGAAAAAATATATAATATAATATAATAAAAGGTAAAATAATAATTTTAATAGAGGGATGTAGATGTTTAATCTTTTTTAGCTTGCTACTTATAATGCTTGGTAATTTTATGTTAACAGTTTGTTAGACATACCTAATACATAAGAAAAAAAAGTAGAAAGACTTTCAGTCTATAGTAATCTGGCACCAAATTTTCACTACAGTATATACAGTTATTGTATACACAGTCATGCAATTATTGATCATGTTTGTTCAGCACATGCTACTAGAGACTTGGCAGTGAATGAACACCCTGAGACTGACCTGTGGGTATTTAGCATTACATCACTTGTTTACTAATACTTTTGTTGTTACTATGAGGTGAATCACATCTAAACACAAACTCAGTGTCTATCTAGTCATAATGAAGATGTATACATTTTAGTTTCAACAGGGAACTATTTTCACAGCTATATTATTACTCCAGCTACAATTAATCCCAACAATTACACGTTAAATCAGCAGTTTGTTGTTTTACACACATGCACACAGACTTTATTTCATGAACAACATAGTCGTGAGATATGTATATACGCCCATAACAACAAAAGACAATACTTTATTGAACCTTTTCTGATAAGAAGTGTACAAACTCAAGCATTTTTGATGATCGCTTCTGTCCAATCCACTCATTTTATGGTGTGTAACCACAGCTGTCATTGTTTTTTTGTCTGGCAGTGGCATCAGGTATACGATCATATTTCTAATTTGAGGCTGTATTACGTTGATTCTGGCACCCAACATCACAACAACATGAATTTTTTAAGCTCCTTATGTTGACTGTGCTGTTTTAAATGGGCCGCCTTCGTCTTTCCTTTGTTTTGCATCCAGCTAGTGCTGTGACATAATTATGATGTTATTACATTTGATTGAAGAAAGTCTCATAAATATTAATTACAAAGGCCAAAATCTACCTGTTTTTGGAAGAGCTCCAGAGAGAGGAGCTGTAAAAACATATTGAGGTGGTTTTAGTTACTTACTGAAAACGTATGTAACCCTGGACAACAGAATAAGTGTTAATTTTCTGAAAGAATATATAAGCTTCCCACTTATTTATGATTTGGATGGATAGGGTAATATTTGACCGAGATACAACTCTATGAAAATAATCTAGGAATCTGAGGGTACAGAAAAATCTAAATGCTGAGAAACTCACCTTTAAAGTTTTCCAAATAAAGGTCTTATCAATGCATATTAGTAATCAAAAATTAAGTTTAAATATATTTTTGGTAAGAAATTGCTTAAATACTTTCATGGAACATGATCTTTGCTTACTATCCTAAACATTTTTGGCAAAAAAGAAAAATCTAGAATTTTGATCCATACTATGTATTTTTGGCTATTGCTACAAATATACCCCAGCGACTTAAGACTGGTTTTGTGCTCCAGGGTGACATATATTCTTAAGGACATCAACAATATTAATAATTCATTTGTTTCATACATTACACAAACAGTTTTTTTCTGGCATTAACAGGAGTGATGTGGATTACTGTGACGTTTTAATCAGCTGTTTGGACTCCATCCAGAATCCATTGCTGAGCAAGTGACATAATGCTACATTTCTCCAAATTTGTTCTGATTTCCATTTGTGGGTTCTCTTTTCCTTAAGACCAGTTTTACAGGAGATGCTTGACATATTCAGAGGCATGAAGTCTACTATACAATCAAGCACTTCTTAACAACTTTAGTTTGATGTTGCAATCCAGATTTTATCAATATCGATGTCCACATTTATCTGACACTAAAATGTTTAAATATGATCTTTATACAACATTAGAAAAATATTAAAATATTTTGCATAAAACAGCCTACCTCAACCTGAACTTGCATAATACATCAGCTCTCAAAATGTCAGTATTGTAGATGTAGTTTCATTACAGCCAATGCAGAATGAAGGCCATTTAAACTATTTTCTCACTGACGGGGGAATTAATCTCCAGCACCAATAGCTTTTTCTCATTTTAATATAGTGCCACTTCATGGAGGGTCAGTGAATAAGTTTGAAAGATGAAAATGCACAAAAATGCATGAAAAATACACATTCAGCAATAAATATGTAAAGGCTTGCATTTCCTCGGTTCTTTTATTTGGTCAATGTATGCGTCTCATGTTTCTTCCTCTGCTTTTCAGAGATCTGAATAGCATGTCATAATCAATTCTTACGAAAGCACAACAACATTATAGATTTATTTTACACAAGCAGCAAAATGCATTATTAAGTCATGTTTCAGCAAAGACAAGAAATATGCCAAGCAGGCGGAAACAATTCTGACTTCTGAAGCCAAATGCACGTGGCATCCAAAGCAAAGGTCTCAGTCCAAGATGGATGTGCTAATGGAACTGTAACGATCAAACCGAAGACATTCAGAGATGCAGACATAACATATAGAGCTATTCAGCGTTGGGAAATTGCTTACACTGACACTGTAGTTTCCCAAGCTGTTCGTAATTTCTGGTTAAATTCCTTTAGGCCTAGACAGAATATATACATATATATGTATACACACACACACACAAACCTGTATAACATTGTATTATACTTTAACATATTAGTGCTGTGTATATTTATACACAATGTAACCAAAAGGCCGCAGGTTCGAGTCCCAGGTCTGGCAGGGATTGTGGGTGGTGGGAGTGAATAACCAGCAATACCACGACTGATATGAGACCCTTAAGCAAGGCACCGTTCTCCCAACTGCTCTGAGTGTGTGTTCATGGTGTGTGTGTTGTTCTTCACTTCTCACTGCTGTGTATGTGCACCATACCTGGTCACAAGTCACTTATTATGTATGTATGCATGTATGTATTTCAGAAAGAATATTTTGTTCATATATTAAATAATTTGCATGAATATAAATATATACATGTAAATGCCTGTAAATAGTCTCACAATACAGTATATACTGAATGTGTGTATACATACTAAATATTCACAATACACACACATTATGTAAACTAATATATATATATATATATATATATATGTGTGTGTGTGTGTGTATGTGAGAGAAAAAACAGTGGTAAAATGTATTTGATTTCCAGAGGAAGCAGAACATGCTTCCAATGATCAAGTTCACACAACTCACAACAGAACATCAGTGACCTCCACATGAAAAATATTGCCATGGATGGATGATTTTACGACGTTGCTATATAGCAAGAAAGCAAGAAGTGCAGATCATGAAAAAAAAATTGTAAAAGCTTACAATTGCATAAAAACAATAAAAACTGTTTGTAAAATAATTGCCGGTGTGTAACACATGGTACAGTATCCTTGATATGTACACCTGATAATCAAACACATTCTGCATGAATTCTGTTTTGAGTAGAAATTGGCACTATTTGTATTTAATGGACACTGATTTAGTAATCTGGTAATCATTGCCAGTACTGTGAAAGGTCATTAGTAAATTCAATTATTTGATGCTAAAAATATTAAAACGCCTTACTTGAAACCTCTGCATTTTTAATGCAACAATCAGGCCACTTAATGCACATTTTAATGCACTCATATATAGTTGCAACAACAGTTATAGTAGCATTGTAACAATCTGATGTGCTGGAACAACCTTTGCAAATCTTGTGAACTTTAGTTTTAGTTACGAATTATATGAAAATGTACAATGCATATACCATGTACATTATGAAATGTTTGTTATTTTAAATATAAAATGCATTAGTTGTATTTTAGTTGTCTTTTATAACATTGTTTTTACCTGCATTGCTTAAAAAGCCATGCTATTTTGTGTTACAGCAGTTTTATCGTGCTTATAGTGGTTTCTTTTGAACCCACGACAGCCGTTTATTTAGTCCGCTGCATCTCGCTCCATTCTGCCCTGAATGTGGATTGATTTGCGAATGTGGATGTCTCCCACCCAGCAGCTTCAAAAAGCGGTGTGTTTGGGTGGTTTTTAGAGATGAAAAGTGGTTTACAGCTGTGGCTTTGAAAGCCAGATTCAAGTCAGAGCGATCATTTTAAAGACCTGCTCTAATTAACACAGTCATGGCTGACTGCAATGACAATTTTGTTCTTTGATCTTTTAATCGGAAAAAAGAAATGTCAAAGCAGCTCTTCAAGCACTACACATCTTTTGAATATCCAAGTGTAAAACATATCTGACCCCTCAGTATGTTTGGAAGATTTTTTGGTTTTCCAAAAAAGTTTTGCCAAGTTTTGCCCAGATTTTGCTTATTTTAATTTAATAAAAATGTTTACAAAAATAGCATTAGACAATGATTTAAGCATATACACTACCGTATAATAGACTATACTGGTTGTCTCTCATGCTGTATATATACTGTAGCGTTGCATTGTGGACAGCATTTGAGCTGCAGTTATTAAGTGTTTCTGTTGTTTGTGGAAGGTGTCCAGTTGTGATCTACTACAGTGGCTCACAGAGGTGGTAGGTACTGTCCTATCAGCAATCTGCACACGCTCAGGCTCTCCTCAGTCCAGCAGCACTCGGGGTGAGACTGGGACCTCATTAATGAAATACCTGATCACAGAGGACTTCTGCAATCTTTGTCTGTCTCAAACACACACACACACACACACACACACATATTGTCAGGAATCTTCATTCTCCAGTTTCTGAGAATCAGTCTATCTTTGCATATCAATCAGTGCAGACACAGATGCACAAATTATTTGAATGCTTTCAGTTCATGCATTTTAAGTTAAATGTTGGTCTTTTAGGGTTGTGCACCATTAATAACTTTAAACATTTGAACTGAAATGAATATTTTAAATTAAAACACCTACATTTGAATTGAGGTAGCACAGAATGCAGCTCTAGGAAGAATTGAGAGCATGAAGTAAGAATGAATTAAAAAATGTATAAAAATATAAACTGCATATTTTTGGGGGGTTGGGGCAAGAATATTGTGAAATTATCATTTTTCTATTTTAAAATATGTTTATAATCATTGGTTAAAAATCCAACTTTGACATTACAGAGGTAAATTACATTATACGCTATTCAAAATAAAAAAGTTGGTGTTGAATTTCAGCTCATGAAAACTATATTAAATCATTTAAAATATTAAACTAAAAAATATACATTTTAAAATGTAATATTTCACACTACTATCACAATAAAGTGTAGAAAAGCAATGATTGTCAGGAATGAAGGATGGACCGAGATGTCACCTAAATGTGTATTTGGTTTACATATTGCATCATATAATATTTGCTTCAGGATGAAAGAACACTTCATTTCCCTGAATGCATTACCTGTGCTGAATTTCAATTCGGCAAACTGATGTTACTGCCATTCCCATTTAAATTCCAGTTCAGCTTCTTGAGGCTTTGGCCAATTCAGTTAAAATGAACATGAACGGAAAGGAAGCCAGCATACATGTGTATAAGATAGAAAAGCATCGGGATTGCCTTTATAGAAAAAAATATTTTGGCAGTAGTTGAAAGATTTAAACAGCGCTATTTACTGCACACTTTCATCAAAATTGGATTAAATAATTACAAGTAACTGTTACATGACTATATTTAATAATGAACATTCTTTTGAGTCATGAACATTTTGTCTTGCATGATACAGTCGTCTGTGTTTGCTTGGTCCTGTGGATGTGGGTTTTCCACTTACAAATAAATTCACACTGATCATGCTGTGATTATCATCACTTTTGTGCCTCCAAACTGCTGGTGTAGGACAAAATCGATAAACATTTTTTAGCCTTAATTAAGTTATCATTGATCTGTCCCTATGACAGCCCACACATTAAGCATCCACACCGACCGTATGCCAGCTAAACACATTGAAAACACGATATGTGTGTCCGCAAATCTCCACCTACTGACATTTTATCAAGACAATTCATTCATTACTCTTCACTACATGTGCGACTGTCTAATAACACCCAGACAGCCTTGATTAAGATCGCAGAGGCTCCACAGAGGATTTGCAATTATCCATGTTGTTTTTTGTTCTAATTGTGAAGTATTTCTGAAACAATATGGAATTCTCATGCCTTAAAATGCTGCCTACATAGGTAGTTTATTTTTGCACCAGTGTTCTCATTCTACAGTATATGTGCTGATTGTGTTTTATACCGAACAATTAAAATAACTAAAGCTTGTTACTCATACTGTGCACTACTTAGTCTGTGTGTATTATATGGCGTCTGCTAAGCATTTTTAAAATATGTTGCATTGCAGTAGCGCTACTAAAACCATTAAAGAACATTAATGCATGAATGCTTTAATATGAAAACCAGCACAGTGGAGAGGAGAAGCAAAAAAAATTATAAAGATTTAATCAGCTACTTTCCTCTCGGCATGCAGAAAGACCCCAAGGAGGAAGAACTATTTGTGTATGCAGCCTCCATTTGTATTCTAACTATAGATGTGGACGTGATTGAGTGAGTGTCTGCCTAGTTGTTTTGTGCTTCTGTCAGTCCATATTGCACATTTCATATGTTCTGAAATACACTCTGGGGGCTTCTATGTCATTCCTTCAACCCGAATTTTTCCCAACCTGGTATAAAAATATGTACCTCGGTGCACTTTTTGTTCCTTACTACATGTTTTGTCGCTGTTTAAAAAAGAAATGTCCACTGAGCGGCACTAAAACACAGATTCAATATGTGAACCCTGGCACATTTTGTTAAGTCAATATAGGGACCTATTGCTGCGGTTCAGAATTGAAATATGTGGAATGTTGCTAAAAGTTAATGCTCCATCATGATGGAAAGAGCTATAGCAGTACGAATTACCATTTCCACAATCAGGGCAATAATAAAGAATTTCCAGTCAACATAAAATGTTACAAAACTGCCTGGAAGCGGACGTGTGTCTCTATCGTCCTAATGCACAGTGGAAGGTGAGTTACCCTTTCAGTCGAATCACTTCGACGTAACATATGGGATCTCGCATGAGAGACCGTTCATCTTTGAGTCTTTGAAAAAAGGCCAATGAATATTGGCGTACAATAATCACAGCCAGGTGCACCTCATCACTGCGTGAGTATAAGTGGGCACGGCTGGATTGCACTCACAGCCTTTTCGCTTCGGAGCACTCGTCTCTATACTGCTGGATGCCGATTGCTGAACGCTGTACGATACAGAGTCTGCTGAAAGAAGTTTTAAGAGTTCCTGCTGGAGTTCACACTCTATCTCCAATCTGTTGTATTCAACTGGGCGCTGTCTCTCGTGTTTGGGCCGGGAACACGCTGAGGCTGTGCTCGTGGATGAGTGATGCGTTCATTGCGGACGCATGACCATCGCTACGCTGAGATCCCGCCTCTCATTCGCGAGACAGATCCCGGTGCATCCTCATCGTGGTCCGTTGACCAGTAAAGGGTTCAGCGCTACTACAGCGAGGCACCTGGGTGATCTCCAGGTGACGGTGCTGAACGTCTCGTGGAGCGGAAACGCCCCCCGGATTTTGACTGTCATCCGTGGTTTCACCGTGGTGCTTCCCGAGGATGATGCTCCCCCGAATGCCACCGGGCCCAGCGGCTCCTTTGGTGCACCCTAGGATATTGAGATGTCTCCTGCTGCATCAGAGGGAGGGCCGAGCAGTGAAGTGCTCGTCGGTGCGGAGCAGAGGCCGCAGGTAAGGGCTGTTCAGAGCAGCCGGACTCGCCCCCAGGACATTCATCCCTCTGGGGCCGGTCCCCTCCCTGGTCTCCCACCAGGCTGCCCCACTGCGGGCACGGCTGTCATCATTCCCTTGATACCCCTGGCGACCCGGTTGGAGGCCTGGTTACAGCTCCCCAAACCGTCGCGGTGGTTGATACGGACGGTACGCCTCGGCTATGAGATTCAGTTCGCCAGGCGCCCGCCCAGGTACAGAGGCATTCTCTACACCCGTGTCCGTTCCAACACGGATACCGCTGTCCTCTGTGTGGAGGTTGCAGTCCTACTGCCGAAGGATGCAATCGAGCCTGTCCCTCCAGCTGAGATGAGGTCTTATTTCATTGTGCCCTGTGTTCATCAACCTGTGAGATGGGCAGACAAGGAGCAGGTTCTGGTGGTAGTGCCATACTGGCCCTCCTGGACCTGGTTTTCCTTAGAGGTGCGCATCGGGTTAATCCCCTGAGACCGCCCTCGGTACCCTCTTGGGACCTTGTGGTCGCCCTAACCGGCCTGCGGCAAGCTCCATTTGAGCCCTTAGCATCAGTCGAGATAAAGTACCTGTCACTGAAGACAGCACTCCTGATTGCTCTGGTCTCCATCAAGAGGATCGGGGATCTCCAGGCCTTCTCTGTCGATGAAGAGTGCCTAGACTTTGGCCCGGCTGACTCTCACGTAACACTGAGACCTTGGCCCGGCTACTAGCCCAAGGCTCCTACCACACCTTTTCGAAGTCAGGTAGTGAACCTGCAAGCTCTGCCCCAGGAGGAGGCAGACAAAGCCTTAGAGTTGTTGTGTCCAGTACGCGCTCTGCGCCTCTACGTTGACCGCACTCAGAGCTTCAGACACTCTCAGCAGCTCTTTGTCTGCTTTGGAGGTCAGCAGAAAGGAAATGCTGTCTCCAGAAAAGGCTGTGTTTTCCTTCACTTATATCCATATCTTGTCAATATAGTGCATTCCTTCAAAATCCATGTTTAAATATCTTACATGTCTCCGCCCCCCAGCCCATGCTTCAACTTAAAAAAAATTTTATACCAAGTACTAAAATGTAAAAGTTGGCATCCCAACGGGGCCCGAACTGGCTCCCAGGGCGTTGGGAAGGTTACGTGCAGACTCTCCTGTCGACACGCTTGAGCGCCTGCTGGCACCGGTGCCTCCGCATAACGCTGCCTCAGGGTCGTGGCCTCTTCCATGGGTCCATTCCCATATGTAACGTCGAAGTGATTCGACTGAAAGGGTAACGTCTAGGTTACGAACGTAACCCACGTTCCCTGAAGGAGGGAACGGAGTCGTTACATCTTTCTGCCACGACCCTGGGTCGCGCTGACGCCGACTCCTCAGTGAAAACCTGTGAGTGCAACCCAGCCGTGCCCTCTTATACTCACGCAGTGATGAGGTGCACCTGGCTGTGATTATTGCACGCCAAAATATTCATTGGCCTTTTTTCAAAGACTCGAAGACAAACGGTCTCTCATGTGAGATCCCATATGTAATGTTACGTTCGTAACCTAGATGTTTTGATTGGCTAAAGACTCTCCAAGGACCACAGCTGGGGAATTGCAGAAAGTAGTTGAGTCTTAGGGTCAGAAAATTTTTGTAGACTTTCAAAAATTATCATACACCACCACATGTTGTTTGGGAAGGTTTCAAGAAAAATTCTTCTCACTCATCCAAAAACAAACTCCAGCATATTCAGTTGTCAGGCACAAATGGAACTTAAAATGGGACTGGCTAAAAAATGAGCTTTTTAGCTGCAAACACACAAGTTTTGTTAACAAAGGGAACACAAGTACTCCATGTGTACAATGAAATATACTGCTGTATTTTTTTGATGTTGTGGGACTATATTTCTGCTGGATGTGTACATCTGGTGAAGGGTTTCTGAAATTGATGTCATTAGGTCAAACTGAGTTAAAGCTATCAGACTGCACTAATTACAGTTTCATGCCAGAACTCTCTTGGATCAAAGTTTGAAAAAAAAAAGTTGTGCACAACCCACACAGGGTTCAGGTGCCAGACAAAAATCTAATTATACCAAAAGAAAAAAACGTATTGCCTGCACACTGCTCTCACTGCTCCATAAACAGTTTTAATGTTGCTGCTGTTGTCTACTAATTTGTGTCACTATATATAGTAATCGTCAAATGTTTATAGTAAATCCTATTTAATTCAAAAATAATAAATCATAGATTTTATGCTCAACAATATTTCAGTGCAAAATTCTCTAGGAAATTCTCTAGAATCTAGAAAATATTATTATTGTTCTTGTTTAATAAATTATTATTATAATTAATAAAGAATGACTGGGAAAACAATGAAACAAAGTCTTGGTGATGCCATAAACTGGACGCGTGTAATTTACTAAGGCAGTCCTTTTCAAGATGCTCTGTGTCTGCTCTGTCTCACATAATGCCTGCAGTAACCAGGTGGGGGTGGTATAGTCCAGATGTTGAGTAATTCTTCACCCTTTACGTTTGTCTTTGTCGTGATCTGTGAACATCATTTGTAACACTGTATTAAAGTGACTGACAGGGGAAGTCAAACAGTTAAGGCACATTTAAAATGTCTGAATGTCAGTCATTAGATACAAAATATGAAAGCAAGTGTCTTTTATTCGAAGAAAACAACATGGACACTCTTGTCAAGTATTGACAAAGTATTTCCAATATATATGTTTTAATGTATGTCTTTAATGTAACCTTCCCTCCTTCAAACACTTATTTATTTCAAAGAATTAAAAGAGCAGT
>JAUYWG010000038.1:26332304-26350557 GCA_034779775.1 Enteromius afrohamiltoni
TATGTTTTAATGTATGTCTTTAATGTAACCTTCCCTCCTTCAAACACTTATTTATTTCAAAGAATTAAAAGAGCAGTTTGATTTCTCTCTTTTAAAGAGTAATTAGTACAGTAATCTAATAACATTGTTGAGATAGTAGTTAATTATTTTTTTAGAGTACATTTTACCTACAATGACATTCAGGCATTGAGCATCCTAATCATTTTTGCATCCATTGTGCATTGCAATTTGATTGATTATTAACAAAATATTATCTTACGTCTGCAAATTTATACTTTTGACGTAGAACGACCGAAATAGTCTTTATGTAATAATTTTTATTTACGACTTCAAAAAGCAAAGAAAAAAATGGTGTTGTCCAGGCGTATTTCTGAAATATGAAATGCTCATAAATTTAGACTTAACTCGATCTTTTTCACTCTAGTATTGAGCGAACATGCTGTCAGTTCCTTTTCTTCCTCTGCTGCACCACAAATGTTTTAATAATTTACAGCGGTTGGAAGGCTGGTGTTTCTGCGTATAAAGCAGAAGGAATCATACGCGCCCTGAGAGGACAGATTGTTCCGTCTGGCCTGTTTTTGAAAGCGGAGAGACAGGCCTCTGGACGCAGTAACCAGGCTACAGGTTAATGCAATACAACAAATAACAAATGTGATGAAATTCTAACTGATGTGATGGACCCTCAGCGCTTTAACTTTCTATTTAAGGAAGATTCCATAAAGGATCACAGTTTTCATTCGTGATGCATGACAAGTTTCCCTAAACCAGGGACCAGGCCTTAACAGAGACTTAATAGTGCAACTCATAGTATTTCTACATCGTGCAGAGTAGCTTAATATGAGTGGATCTTTATATTTTATGCAATCTTGCAACACCAGTATAAAATCAACATACTATCATAGCACATATGCTATATGCAGTGCTGGGAATAACGACGTTACTAACCGTGTTATTTTTTTCAGTAACGTGTTTCCCCCCTTTACAATGCCGTTACAGTTGCTGACAAAAGTGACGTTACTATAATTTATGATAATATTAGCATTTTATTTTTCAGTCCATCTGAATCTTATTGGCTGGTGCTCACCTATTATTGTCCGTTTTGATTTCAGCAAATCACTTCGAGCGAACGCATACTAAGTGATTAATATTCATGAACCCAGCAGCTCATTAATACTTAGTATGTTTTATATTGTTATATTAGTAGAATTCATAGTAGTTTTGTTATCTTCTATTTTATTTTTGTCCTGTTTTTTATAGAAACACTTATGATAAATAAACACCAGCACCACTAAAAGCTATAACTAATACATTTTTTAAGTAACGTGCCCAACACTGGCTGTACTGTATGTGCACACTGTGTAACTTTTTTTGAATGCTTTGTGATGTACAAAGAGCACAGTGAAATATTGTATTCCACAAAGAATTGAACTTGACCTGTGATATTTTTGTTTTATTTATGTACTACTATCAAATTAACATTTTGAATTTTTTTACTTTTTTATATTTTCATTTAAATGTAGGTTTACTTTTGTCATTTTAACACATACTTTGTATTAGTTTTCATTGTTTTAATATTTAGCTTTTAAATTTTTTCAGTTTTAATTTAGTTTTCAGTTTTATTTATTTCAATTGAGCCATTTCAGTGCTTCAACTTGTGCTTCAAAAATTTTGTTATTTTTTAATCTATTTATTATTAGTTTTTAGAAACAAAAATGTGATTTTCATTTGCATTTATCTCCTGTATTATGTTAAAATTCTGTTTATTTATTTATATTATGTTCTGGGTTAAATGGTTCCTTATTTAGATTTAATGCAATTTACCAAAAATTACAGTACAAGGACAAAATAAAAGCATCTACATATGCAGTAATGTACCCTTAGAAGGTAGTTGAAAAACATTATTTTTATTTATTTATTTATTTTTTATTTTTTATTTTATTTATTTATCAAATTCAGACACAATGATTAATGACAAAATTTTAATCTGGCAAAAACATCCCGTGTACACATGGGGAGCAGGCAGGGCTCCGAGCATCTGTTAACCCTAGACTCCTAGGGGTAAACCTCCTAGGACTCGGGGGCCGCCTGGCTCCCTGCCTGTCCCCCGGACAGTCTGCCAAGCAATCTTATCGCAGAGGGAGTGGGAACTAGTGAAATTACTTGTATCTGGAAAACGTAATACAAGGGTTAAATATGATCGATTTTACTTGTCTGTAGTGAATTAACTTGCCTGTATTGGATTGATTTTTGGGATTGTCTTCTAAAGGATACAGGTGATGCTCCTAAATGAAATACATAGCCTGCGTAATGTTGCTGCCTATAAGAGTGAATCTACATCTTCAAATGCTGTCTATGTAGGCAGCAGTAGTCTGAGCAGAGCCAGTGTATCACGTAATAACAGATGTTAGAACTCTCTTTCCACTTATAGATCACAGGTGTTTCTTTTTCTCTCCAGATTACCACACGACATCGTCCCTTACTGCTAATGACAGAACTTACTAAATATCGTAGACATTTCTCGGATGTATTACCCAAACACTGGTGTTCCACAGGATTTTCTGAGGTCAGGAATAAATCCTGCTTATTCCAAAGTTCACGCAGCGTAATTGCCATTGATTCCTGTGCTTCTGTTTTATAAATATTATCATTATTCATGTCCAAGCAGATTTCTGAAGATGCTCTTATGCAACACACACGCTTTGACAAATGGAAGTCTCTGGTTATTGGAAAAATATTCTTGAATAGATTTCTTGGGACATTTGTTATTATTTAGACACAAAATCCATTACTGAGACACTTGGACCCCAAGAAACGGAAAGTTTTGCAGGTTTTAACTGCTCGGATAGCTTTTAGACAACTTTTATGAAGATATTTTATTAGTAATATGCTTCACTAAGAACTTGAACAACTTTAAAGACATTTTGTCAACATTTCTCTTTTTCTTTTTATGTACCCTCAGATTACAGATTTTTAAAATAGTTTTCAGCCAAATACTACCCTTTATGTTACTGTCCCACAAACCATATATCAATGGAAAGCTTATTTATTCAGCTTTCAGATTATGTATAAATATCACTTTATTTTGTTATTACTAATTTAAAATAGATTGTATTTTTGTGGGGTGAATTTTAATAATGTTTATTTTTATTTCTATTCATTTTATTGATACTAATTTTCATATTAATTAATGAGTTAATTAATGAATTAATGAGACTTGTTTCTTATTATGATCATTTAATGTATGCCTATTTTAATGAAAAATTATGTTTTGTAATAATGGGAAAGTAGTTTATGATTATTTTGAATTTATTATAATTAATTTATGCTCATATTAATAAAACAACGTGTTTGTACTATATTAAAATAATCAGAATTTAAGGTAAATGTGTTTAAAAAAATTTGTCTTTTGTCATGAAATTAATGTGAAAATTTTACTAAATAAATTCATAAAAAACTGATTAATTTAAACAAAATTAAACCCAGACATTTCTTTTTGGGATTAACTCTTTATCTTTTAGTGTTAAAATAATAACATTCAATTTTATTTAAATATTTCCCTTTTTTAGATAAAGTTCAGAATGTGTGTCCATGCTTACAGGTCTGAATGTGATTAAAAAGGAAAAAGCTGGATTAAGACAGGAGATAAATATGAGTGTGTTGGTCAAGGGCATTTCTTGCTGCAGTGCTTCAAATGGCTTGTCAGTTACAGCAAATGCATGCTGGTCCATAATTCACGGATGTCCGGTCAAGTGCCAGCATAATGAAATAACAGCTCTGAGACACAGGTGAATGGAAAAGAAAAAGATCCCGTGCTAGCGGGGTGAGTTGTTTAAAAGGCGGACTGATCTCTAGAGGCACTGCATGCTCGTCTGCCATCGTGTAATGAGATACGGTTACCTGCAGGGCCCGCTTTACAAGCAGCTGACTCGGATTTGAGACACCTGGCAATAATAATTTCAGGTTGGAGAAGCGTGAGGGATGTTACAGCACTCTGAAAGACGTCAGGTCTTTATGAACCCGTGTGCAGACCAGGCATTTGTCATGGAAGATAAAAGTCTTTGCCTCATGGGTGCCGCGCTGCATTGGGCTGCGTTGCTATTACATGAGAGAACGCCTCATAAATTAACGTTTTGTTTTGCTTGGGCCCTGTCCAATACTTATTTTTATTATTATTATTATTTATTTTTATTTTATATATATATATATATATATATTGTAAGCAGCAGCCATCAAATGGACCTGTTTTTAAAACATAAGTGTTTGCTAATCAATATGAACTTTTCTCATGTTTAGACATTTTTGTGTCATTGTGAGTAATTTCAGTTGATTTTTTATTGTGTATTCTATTTTATATTAATAATTATTTGTTTAAAAATACATGAAAAAAAATACATTAAATTCTAATATAATTTTAAAATGTATATAGCCCTCCACTCAGTATATATACTGTATATATGCTATATATATACTGTGTGTAATTCTTATGCCTATAAATACAAATGTATGCATTTCAGAAAAATATGTTGTTTAGAATATTAATATATATAATATATATAAGGCAGTAATATATATAAGTAAATAAGTCATATATAAGTAAATATTTTCAAAATATATATTACTAATAAATATACACAGTAAACACAAATATTATGCAAAAAAAAAAAAAAAAATATATATATATATATATTGTGTGTGTATATGTGTATATTTAAACAAATAATTAAAACAATGAATTAACAATACATTTTTATTCAGCAAAGCATTAAAGCATTGCTTTAATTTTTTTTTAAGTTATTTTGAATTTTCACACACACACACACACACACACACATATATATATATATATATATATATGTATTGTTATTTGTTGTGCAAATGCATGTTGTGAGAGAGCTACAGTAGCACTAATGTGCTTGCTTGATATACAGTGTGTTTTTTTTAATATCCATCTGAGCCATAAATAAAAGCGTCCATTTGTGGAAACAACCAGCATTCTTGAAGACCTGTGTCTGCTATTGGCAGGAATCTTCCTCAGGAGTGAACTCACACATTCGGTCAGACTACTAGACACCTGGCAGTATTGTGATGCACTGCTGCACTTTCAAGAACATCACGTTTTTCAGTGTAAACTGATATTTGAACATTAAACCATAATACAAGTGTCTTTGTGCAGGGAATGGGAAACTCTGAGATTGCAGTAGGTGTGATTTGGAAGCATCTGGATGTTTTTGTGATTGTGCAAATTATCCTGATTAGTGAGAGAGCTGCAAGTCACCTGATGAAACCCAGAAAACAACCACACAAAAAACAGATTGAATTTCCATCTGGGTCCAGCTGGTTAACAAAGGTTAGTGCTGGTTAATAGTAGCAATAATTTACCAGCAAAACCTTCCTGTCAACATTCTACTTTGCAATGTCTTTATTAATGCATTGATTGCCCAGCTCAGCTTTTAGGACTATACCAATTGCTTGACTATATTAATTTTCCCCTGCAGAAACAAATCTAATCAGGTCCCACTGGATTCACACAAGCCTCCAAAACACAGCAAACGCTGATGAGCTTGATTCAGCAGCAGTGCAGCTTTTTGTCATTATTTTTTTCCGCAATGCTCTCATGCAATGTGTGTGTTTTTTTTTTTTTTTACTTCCTTTGCATTTTAACACAGCAATTGATACAGTCAAACAGACTAAAGACAGACTAAACATGTATTTCCACAGCATACATCCAACCATAAATCTTCCTTGATACTTGCCATAAATATTTACTTTGGCCTAAATTTGTATTTGCCATAAAGACTTACAGAATATAAGTTAAGTGCTGTATTGCTGTGTAATTTGACTGTGGAGGGAATATGTTATAACTCAAATACTGAATGTTTCATAAGATTAATATTCTAGTTCGATATTATATCAATGAAACATAAATGGTAATATTAAATATTGGTAATTAATTAATTAATTTGTATTGGTAAAAACAAAGTGGAAGATTATTTTATACAGACAAAAATATGTATGTATGTATTATAAAATCTGCCCTTTTTTCTGTGCAAAATAATCTAACCACTCTCTAACCATACTCTATGTATACATATGTGTGTGTGTTTATGTATGTGTTTGTATATATAAATAATGTAAAATAATGTACAATGTAAAATAAAGTCCCAAGTGTAGTCTTTGCTTAGTCATTTACGAAATCCTCTGCATTGCATTTAAACTGTTTGTTTACAGATGTTTCTGTAGTGATTGAAATGTGGTAAGAATAACACACCCACTGAAGTCTAATTCTGTCAGTGAATCCTGTTCCAGACTTTGGTCGTTCCCAGGAAATCCCTGATTTCATTTCAGCTGCATTTCTTTCCAGACCATCGACTGACTTCACCTCACTGCCAGCGTGATGTCGTCAGTCAGCGGCGTGCGTTAGTCATCAGATGGACCAACGTGAGCTGTGGCCTGCAGACTAAACACAGACCGGTATGAATCTCCCTCTGCACTGACTGAGGCTGAACTCACATAAGTTGCTGATAAATGTGAAATGCTAATCACTCTCCGGAAAGTTGATATAAAGATTTGTCATGAGCGATCTCCATTAGGAGCTCTAAAAGCAAACACAGCCTATTCGGAAGGATTTTAAAATTCATTCTCAGACATGAGTGAATGTAAATGACTGTGTGTAGTCTGAAAATGGCAAAAACAGCCGGAATTGCAATCAGTGCTAAATGCTGGTCGAGTCAACTATTGGAAATAAAACAGAATGTCCCGACTACATTTATACATTTTTGAAATAAAATGTAATAGATGCATGATCGTGTGCCACTCCTTACCATTATGGTAAACTGTTTTGCATGGTTTGTAACCATCTTTATTTTAATTTATTTTGCCTACATATATCTGTATATATTAGGGCTGTTAATGTTAACACGATAACGCATGCGATTAAAAAAATGAACATGTAATATTTTTAAACACAAATTAATCATTTGATAAGGTTTGACACCACATTCTTGCCCTCATCGCAGCACAGAAGGTTATCTGTGTGATAAGGATAACGTTACAGCGAAATAGTGTTGCCAGGGTCACGGTTTTCCTGCATGGTTTGGCTACTTTGAAAATGCATACGCGGGAAAAAATTACAGAGCTGCGTTTTTTGGGTTACTTTTTTAAGGTACCAGTGCCACCCAAAGTGTAAGTAGACAAAGTAGTTTGTATGTGATTTTCTTAAAGGAGTTGTACAAAGCCATTTTTCCACAATCTAATATGAGTCTTTATGGAAAGTTTGTAATATAGTTTGTTGTAAAATTTCTCAAAGACAGTGTAAAAAAAGCTAATTTTCCCCTGTCAAAAACAGCTCTTTTGAAATCACTCTGTTCTGTGTACTTCCCTTTAAATCTTCACGAGCTCCGCTGACCCCACCCCTCTTTTCTGAGGCACTCTCTGAGGATCTTTTTTAGCACATTATTAGGAAAGGCGATTTGCAAAGATGCATTTACAGACATTATACTCACTGCTTCTGTAGGTTCTGTAGGAGGCTGGATTATGAATAATTCTCGCCAACATAAACGCATTTCGGTTGATCAAGGGCTCGTTTCCCTTCAGAACCAAACTTAACATTAATCATTTGGGTCTTCAGTCACTCAGATGTGGGGAGTAAATGACTTCTGCTGTGTTCATTAATACATTCAACAACAAAACACCTCAATCTCTTAGGAGTCTTGCTTGTCTCTGCGTCTCGGTCTAATGACGGCTCACTCAGGGAGGGTCTAAGGTAGTTCAGTCTGTGTGACACGCTGCTGTCAATCAACTATTGTGGGAGTGGTCTCTGTCGGTGTGACGCCATTTGAGATTGCATTTGAGAATGGCTTGATTTCAGAAGGGGCGACTTATTCTTATTAATATTCATAATTTTATTTTATTCAAAGAAAACTACTGGTGGATCTTTATCATTGTAGGGTGATGGTGTACACACACTCCCAACACAGCTTGTAAAAGTGCACATGGCACCGGATGACTCCTTTAAGATTTGGATATTTTCATAACAATATGTGTACATATGAAAGGCTAATTTGTACAGCGATAAAAAAGTATATTGCTGTACAATATTTTAACAACAGTAAATGACCAAATTACATGTGTGATCACAAAAGAAAGTTTTTACAAACACTTGACGTGAGTTTTGAGTAATCTCTCATTAATTGTAAATTTTAATAAGTAGCACGATGCTAATTTTAGCAGTAATGCAGCTGCAGAACACGTGCAGTTCTTCTTTATAATCTTTTTTGTCATAGTACTTCACGTACGGTCACAAGAAAATGTTTTGTTGTACTTAGAAATCTTTTTGATAATAGTTAGGTAAACATTTACTAGAATTTAGGTGACGTGGCTTGGTAAATGTATTATTGCCAGTATAAAGGCTGATAATGACTGAATAAAAACTGAAGAATAATGATTAAAAAAATAATAATAATAAGGATAATATCTCATGCCTGGCAGAGATGTGTTTCCTTAAACTAGTTTGTCATGTATATCCTTATTTCAACACATTTACAAGTAAATCCAAGAATTTTAAATTTGTGATTAATCATGATTAATCAATCACAGTCCATGACTTTTTTTAATCGATTGACAACACTTATATATATTTATAACCAAAACATTACTACTTTTTGTTTTAGGACAACCTTAAGGAATTTTTTTTTATTTTATTTTTTTATCCATTTCTAATATTGCTAATTATCTTTTTGCTATCCATCTATCTACAGTACATGATGTTTTAGCCCAGGATTTTCTGTGTATTAACATCATGTGACCATTAGGAATATCTGTTGTTTTACACTGTAGTCATAGTTCAACAGCCACACGGCCTTACAAAGCCTGATAATATCAAGACAAGATTACCAGAAGATTACCAGAAGACTCCATATGGAAGACATCGAAAAAAGAAGCAGTCATCACTTTCCCTAAGGTGCTTTACACATCTGAACCTTTACCGGCTTCATGCTGAGATGTTTAAAGACATAACTGCGAGTGGTAATAGCCTCCATTTATCATCAAGAGCCCTGAGCACATACAACCTAACAATACTACATAGCCACTCATTCACGATTGCCTCTTGACCCTCATGTGTGGCCGCAGTAGCTTTGACTCTCTGTAACTGTTCTTTGACCTTTGCACTGACTAATGAATTATAGGCCATGGATTCAGAGAGTTTGTTTTGGCAGGCTGAGATGATGTTATGCTTTCTGTTTTCCCTCAGTTTAGGGGTTTTCAAGTCGGGGCTCCTTCACCGTGACTTTGAGGACTGAATCCAGGGAGCGTTTTGTAAATCAAAACAAGTAGCGTAATTCAAAGTCCATAAGGAGCAAATCTGAAATTTCCATGAATGCACGTTCAATCATCTCCTGAGCTCATTTGCTCAGACCATTTAGCTTCAGCAGTATATGGAAATGTAATCTAAATCAATTTGTTCTAAGAAAGATATGAAGAGTAACTCAAATTATTACTTGGCTCTCTGAAATATTTAATTATTGTAGTATCCTACATTTAAGTGCATTTGTTTTATGACCAGTTGTTTCAGGATTTCCACCCACAATAGGTGTATTTTACAGCATTGTAGTAAATTGCCAGTAAATAAGATAAACAAACTTTTATAAGACAAAAGCTAGTAATTAAGCATGAAATTTTAAAGTAGAACGGCTGAAATAATTTGTTGTTTGATAATCTACTATCTCTTGAAAAAAAAAAAACATTTAATATGTTTTCTATTAAAAACATATACATTTCATTTAAGTCCCTAAATAAAGGTTTACAAGCCTTCGGAAATCAGTATGTTGTTTGTATTTCATATCATTGATTAAATGTTTATCATTGTCTCACGGATCTCTTGCTCAACACGGCTGCAATTATTTGATTTATTATTATTTGATCAAAGATACAGTAAAAAGGGTAAAATTGTGAAGTATTATTACAATTTAAAATGACTGTTTTATATTGCTTTGTGATGTACAGCTGTATTTTTAGCATCATTACTAAAGTCTTCAGTGTCACATGATCCTTAAGAAATCAGTCTAATATTCTGATTTTCTGCTCAAGAAACATTTCAGACATTTTTTTAAAAACACTTCATATACAGTAAAACCTTTTTTCTGGTTCAGGAAGTTCATAAAAACATTTACTTGAACTAGAAATATTTTGTAATATTATAATGCCTTAACTGTTACTTTGGATCAATTTACTTAATTATTAAAATTAAAATTATTAATTTCTGGAAAACTGACCCCAAAGGTTTTGTGTTGTATTTTAAGACCTTTTTTTTTCTCTCAAGAACAGAAAGTCTCCGATAGCAAATGTAAACATGCTATGTTTATGTGCATACGTTTAAACAGTAACTCTGGCACACAATGTTTATTGAGAAAATACATTGAACTGTTGAAATCATGTTTCTCATTGAACCCTAATTTGAAAAAAGCCTTGTAATGAAAGCTTCAGGCACTCTTGTGGCCCCCATATGTTAACAAGTACTGAGCTAGTTGGCACATTTAAGTCTGATGTGAATTAGTAGGAAATGTATATTCATTCAAAGAAAGATGTGGAAGCATTTGATGGGAAGTAAAAAAAAAAACTAAAAAGGAAAGTCTGACATCACTCATTAACCAATTAAGAACCCAGGGAGGAATGATAACGAACATACAGTAAGGAGACGGAAAATATGAGTAAGGTTCTAAATGGAGATTTCCAAACATGTTTTTAATTAACTAGTCCTCTCGTGCAGAGCAATTTCTGGTCAATAGTAGAAGCTCCCTCATGCAAACACCCGCTCAGACGCAGCAAACTGCCAGGTTTTGGATTAGCGGGAGCTCTGTGTTCATTAAAATGATTTTTCCAGATGTCTCTCACCCTACCTCCATTATCCGACCCAGGTGCGGTGCTAGTATTTTTTGCAGCACAAATTTGGCTATTTGTGTTGACATCAAAACGGCCGGGCTAGGTCAGATTTGACCCCTGGGGTATGTTCAATAAACAATTAAAAATACAGGACACAGGAAATCAGGTCTGCCTTCCATTGTATGCTATGTAGGAGATTTTTTTTTTGAGGCACAAACATTATTGATGGTAATTAGGGGAAGGTTGATGTAGATCCCTCTGTTGGAGCGCTTGTTAATTTACAAGTGTAATTTTACACAGTGTTCTGTAATGGCTTGTAGATGCTACTGACGGAGAAGATTCCTGTAAATGGTTTTAATCTGTGCAAGCGAGCATGTGCACAGCAGCTGGATCCATGTGGGAAAAGGAAATGCCTCTCTGTTGCCTCAGCATTAATAAATCACACACCTTTAACAGCTTTATTGGCAATAAAACAGATAATAATTCATATGAAACACATTTTCAGGAGTTTATTTCTTATCATTTATTAATGGAATTGCGTTCTGCAAGGATTAAAAAATGCTTTAGTATCTTTATCAAGGACACATTAAACCGAGCATTAAAAAGTAACCATTTAGTCATTTAGAATATATAAAGGCAGCACAACTATTTTAATAAAAGTAATAACAAATATTCCTTGTGGAGCATATTCGTATCATTTCTGAAGGATCATGTGAGTTTGAAGACTGGACTGAAAATTAATTTTGCATCACCAAAATAAATGTAATTTTAAACTGTATTAAAAGAAAACGGTTATTTTAAACTACAATAATTTCCACAGTTTTACTGTATTTTTTGAGCATCTGTTACACATTTGTTATCATCCCAAAACTTTTGGAGTGTTATAATGACAAACATTTATAGGTATATAGGTGTATATATATCAATATCAAATATATGTAACACTGCCTATTTTAATTCTGGATTTTAGACATTAAATAAGGAATTACATAAAATCGATTTACAATAAATAAATAAATAAGAATTTTTGCATGGTTGTGAAAAGTGAAATGCTTTGCCTGTATAATGGTGAAATTACAGTATCTAGCAGCAGAGGTGAAACAAATAGCCAAACACTCATGCAATGCTTCAGTTTTGTTGGATTAACAGTTATGGTGTCAGTGTCAGCTGAAGCAAAACTGCCAAGGTAGAGACGAACATTTCTCTAGGATGACGAAAGGGAATCTATTAATATCAGGGAAAAACGTGTAAAGAACTTGTCAGACAGGGAATTTATCCAGCCAAAGGAAGTCCTACCTAAGGGGACTGAGCTTTACTGTAACACCGCAGTGTGTCCCAACAGTGGAATAAATAACAGCAACTGAAACAACAATGGGACTCCAGATGAGGTGGAAGAAATTTGTTTGAAAACCTCCACTGAATGTGTAAAAACAGCTTTCGCTAACCACACAGAAAAGAAGGACCTCAAACTTCTTGGCAGGAAAAGCAATACTAATTCTTCCATAATAGATGCAGTTACTGCTTTTTGCTTAATGCTTTAGCTTACCATGGCAAAACACAGCAACAACTTAATAAAAGCTGTTAATATTGTTAGAAATGATTCAACTTTAATTCTTCAATCTCTGAAAGATCATGTGACCCCTGATGGAGTAGACTGGAGTAATGATGCTGAAAATTCAACTTTCGTCACAGGAATAAATTAAACATTTCACAATAAGCAGTTTTTTGAACTTGTAATCATTTTTCCATAATATTACTATTTGATAAGCAAATAAATAAATAAATCCAGCCTTGGTGAGAATTAATTTCCTATGCAAATCCTATAGAACTCATTTTTTGTACCCTTGACAACCCTTCAAAAGTATCTGGAAATTAAATTAAAACTAATGAACGTTAATTGATATTGGCCACAAATTGTAATCGACAACGAATTACTTATTTGCATTGTCTGTGGGCTGCAAAAAATGGTGACAAAAGCTTGACAGAAAATGATGTCCAACAAAATGACATTTCACGTGGCATTTAAAAACAAAAAGATCCAATTGCGCTAGTTGAACTGCACATGACTACATGGATAACTTTTTCAAGTCCACAGTTTGCACAGGGATAGTTATTAAGACATTATGACGTTGTTAAAACTATTTCAATTGTCATGGAAAATTGCAAAATCTTGAACTTCACCTAACACTACATAAATGTTTGAATATAAACCACCACAGATGATAAGCACATATATGCTGGCTGTGGAGCTGTGGACTGACTCCACCTCCAAGTGAAAGAATGAATTTTATTCATGTTTTGATAGTTGACATATTAACGGTTGACAGTTAACAGTGTTTGCTTATCGGGAACAAGAAGACATTTCCTCAGCTTGTTCAAATCTGCAAATGCAAATTTAGTCTTGGGAAGGGGATTGCAATTCTGTTTCGAAGATAAAAATAATTGCTTTCCTAACATGTGGACGTTTGAAACATTTTAATTTTATGTGTGTGTGCTTATGTGTGCTTTATTTTAGTGTTTAAGTAGTAAATTAAGATTTTTTTTATTACATTTTTTTGCCATATAATTTGAATTTTAGTTTTTATAGTGTTGTGTCTCTTAGTTTATTTTTGTTTCATTTATATTTAACTTTTAATTCCTTTAAGTTAACCTCATTTTAGTCCCTAATGTTTCATTTCATGTTTATATATTATTTTATTTCAGCTTTATTTTGGTTAACCAAAACGTTACGCTAGTCAATACTGATATTACGTCAGCAACCTGGACTTTTTTTTGTAGTAGTAGTAGTATAGGTTGGCGTGTCTTGGATGAAATGAGGGGTAGGCTATACATGATATATAATATGGGTTGTTTATATAAATGTATATGTAATTACTCATATGATTACACTTGGATAAAGTTCATATTCTTCAAGTTATTCAAAACTGATGAAACAACTTCAGTAGGTCTGAGTCTTTTTAATGTTTCATTAAACTAAGAGCAATTTGAGTCAGACAAGAATCAGACTAGCATTCTTGTGGTTGTTCATATGTTTACATGACCCAAGGGTTCCACTTCTCAGTTCCTATGATTTCTGGCTGATGTTTTGGTTATTTTTGAATGATGGTGGTGCTTTCACTCTGGTAGCATGAGACGGAGTCTACAACCCACACCAGTGGCTCAGGCAGTGCAGCTCATCCAGGATGGCACATCAATGCGAGCTGTGGCAGGAAGGTTTGCTGTGTCTGTCAACGTAGTGTCCAGAGCATGGAGGCATTTCCAGGAGACAGGCCAGTACATCAGGAGATGTGGAGGAGGCCTTAAGAGGGCAACAACCCAGCAGCAGGACCGCTACCTCCGTCTTTGTGCAAGGAGAAACAGGAGGAGCACTGCCAGAGCCCTGCAAAAATGATCTCCAGCAGGCCATAAATGTGCATGTGTCATCTCAAACGGTCTGAAACAGACTCCATGAGGGTGGTATGAGAGCCCAACATCCACAGTTGGGGGTTGTGCTTACAGTGCAGGACGTTTGGCATTTGCAAGAGAACACCAAAATTGTCAAATTCGCAAATTCTTCACAGATGAAAGCAGGTTGACACTGACCACATGTGACAGACGTGACAGAGTCTGGAGACACCGTGGAGAACGTTCTGCTTCCTGCAACATCCTACAGCATGACCGGTTTGGCAGTGGGTCAGTAATGGTGTGGGGTGGCATTTCTTTGGAGCACCGCACAGCCCTCCATGTGCTCGCCAGAGGTAGCCTGACTGCCATTAGGTACCGAGATGAGATCCTCAGACCCCTTGTAAGACCATATTCTGGTGCGGTTGGCCTTGAGTTCCTCCTAATTCAAGACGATGTTAGAGTGTGGCTGGAGTGTGTCATTGATGCTATGGACTGGCCCTAGACCTAAATCCAAATGAGCACATCTGGGACATCATGTCTCGCTCTATCCACCTATGCCACGTTGCACCACAGACTGTCCAGGATTGGCGGATGCTTTAGTCCAGGTCTGGGAGGAGATTCCTCAGGAGACCATCCTCCACCTCATCAGGAGCATCCCAAGGCGTTGTAGGAGGTCACACACTACTGAGCCTCTTGACCTGAACTTTTGACTTGACTTTACATCAAAGTTGGATCAGCCTGTAGTGTGTTTTTACACTTCAATTTTCAGCATGACTCCAAATCCAGACCTCCATGGGTTAATAAATTTGATTTCCATTGATAATGTGCTGACAACTAATGATTTAGTAGCACATTCAACTATGTAAAGAACAAAGTATTTAATTCAGATCTTGGATGTGTTCTTTTAGTGTTCCTTTTATTTTTTGAGCAGTGAAATGGCTCTGAAATATTGTTCTGAAATATTGTATTTCAGAACAATGTGAGTTGCATACCATGCAAAACTCAATCACAAAATGCTAGATTGTTATCGGTTGCCAGGATGTTGTTATACAGTTTATAGTGGTTTTGCAATGGTAGCATGAGTGGGTAGCATGAGCAGAGAAGGTATTCTCTGATCTTTGATAATCTTTTTTTTTTCTTGTGAATTATTCAGAATGCAACAATGTAGACACATCATCCAAGCAAAGTCCATCATTAAGGTTCCTTTCACATATCTTGAATCTTTTTCCAACCTCCGCATGCAAGAAAAGGCCATTCTGGAGAGGTTACTATGACAACCAAATATTTAAATAAGTTTCTTCACAAGAAAAATATTTTTGTGCTTTTCATTGTGTTGACATTTCATCACCAGCTTTGGATGGACAAAAAGCAAACACAGTTTTGAGAGTTGCTTATCTGTATAAATCACTGTGTCACAAGTGGCGGACGATACTGTGGATTAGATCGTTCGGCTTTGGATTTTCTCGAATCTTGGATCTTCATGTTGTTTAGCTGTAAGTCACGGAGATAATAGTTTGTTTCTAATGGATCTGTCTTTTTTTGCCAATAAGATGATCTTAATCGCAAAGAATTACAACGTACAAGTGGATAAATTTGCTGTCCAAGTGCAAAATCAAGCCTTAAACTTGTAGGATACAGAGTGGGATGATACTGAATCAGCACAAAATATGACCTGCAGTTAATCTTTGGCTTTTAATATGATGCATTTGCAGATATATGCAGAGATACAGAAACTGCTTGTGATGCTTTCATTTGTTGCTTTGTATATACATTATACTAAGAAGTTTTTTTTTATGTAAAATTTTGCTAAACTTCTTTACATAAGCGAGTCATACCATTTTGGACCCACCTGAGGGTTTCATTTTTTTAATTAACCATTCTTTTAGAATACACAGAGTCTTGGATAATTAATTTTAGGACTGAAGGAAATAAGTATAGACAAATGAGACTCCAGGGTCACATTAAACATGTGCAGACCAAGTCAGTATTACCCATAAGACCGTTCGCCACACCACAAAAACCTGGTGACTCAGCACAGATTTCCACCACGGTATGGCAGACGTCTTTCATCCAGAGCCATGCTGCAGTTAAGTAGTCTGACTTGGTTTGGCATTGCAAGCAAATCTTTACTCACATCTTGGACTTTCACATTTTTTGTTTGGCTGTAAATCAGTGAGTTAATTATTTGTTTCCTTGAGGCTGTTCTATTCTGCCATTTATGACCTGCTCAGTCCATCTCTAAGCATTGTGTTCAGACAGGCTTTTTAAAGACAGACATGCTTCTTGGATTGTTACCACCAACTGAAATTGGACATGAATGCTAATGTTTGTGCAGTAATTGCCATTGCTTGCTTTATCATTATGATTGCATTTTACCTGTTTGTATCAGTCTGATTGTTAATTATGATTTTTTTTTTTGTTTTTGCTCATACTTCCATTACTTGAAAGTGCTGGAAAGGTGCTTGACTAATACTGAATTTACCTTGCTGTTAAATTCTATTTGAATTGTAGTTAGTGGTATTTGCTGAAGCAGTGCATCTCTTTTGCTAAACTCAAATTATTTGTCTTTTTGAACAGAAGGTTTGAAGGATATTTACATTTGACCTGACAGACAATACAACTGAAAATTCTACTTTCTCACTCTTTTCTGTATTCCTGAGGAAGGATGTCATTAGTGTATTGTACGTGATGTAACGGTAATCTTGATCAGTATTGGACATCCTATCATTCAGCTCTCTGACCTCTTTCGATTGGCTGATTACTCTGTATTAATATTGATTGCAGGCCGTCCAGTATCTGTGTCAGGCTGACATTGAACCATCCACACTGAACACTAGTGTATGTTAAACTCTGGCTTCAGTGACTTGAAGAATGGATGCTTTTCCTTTGCATCTGTTTGTGAGCTGATCATCCGGACACACAAGCCAGTAAGCGTTGTTTGTAAACTTTTCCGTTACCAATGTTTTTACTGTACGTATACAAATGTGAACTAACCTGATGACAACAGTGATGCAGAGCATGCAGATATATCTCATCACATAACACTTTAGGCATTCACATTAAACACCTGTATTTACATTTTCTGTGCAGAAAGCTGAAGTCAGTAACCTTGCTGAACATGATCAGCCAAAATACTATTTTACATTGACTGCCATTGTTGTAGCAAGTGCTTGTCTAATCCTGATATTACTTTACTGTTAAGTGCATCCTCAATTAGAATTTGTGTTAGTGAAAGCAGTGAATCTCTTTTGCTGTTACATTAGATTTGAACAAAGTACTTAAATTCAAATAACATATCCCTACTATGTTCTGGGATGGCTAGCTTGGTTATAATATAAAAAAATATATTTTTAAAAAGTGAATGTTGTGTATAGGCTATCATCAGGTTGGTAATAAGATTTTTGTTAATAAAAAAACATAGAGAACATTATCTGAGCAAGAAGAAGAAGAAGAAGAAGCATTTGCTTCTGTGTTTGCTGGGATAGTCCTTAGATTGTGAAATAAAGTGATTTATGTTGTAGATTTTTTCTGATCTGCATATTGGTCTAATATGTTGTCCTAGAAGTGCCTTTGCGCTATTTGTGATACATGCAAAGGTGATTTTTTGCTTGTTTTCATGACAAAATATCTGTAACACTTTATTTTAAGGTGTACCTAGTAAGTACTTAGTAGTAGCCGTTGTACTTACAAAAAACAAAAATGGAACACTTTGTACTTACAGTTTGCAATTATGTAGGCTGCTACTGTAAAATTAAAACTACAGAATATTGCACAGACATAAGCTACTTAAAATAAAGTGCATCAAGATGTACTCAACTGTACTTTATGTATAACTAAACTGTACCTTATCTAGCTGCACCTTAGTTTGATTTAACCCACAAATGCACAGCTTAAATATATGTAATACCTTTCTAATCACATTAGAGTTACAAAACATTACACAGACATACGCTACCTAAAATAAAGCGTATCAAGCTTGCATTTAAGTGTA